>JARWLC010000016.1:34811118-35156118 GCA_033318265.1 Phyllotis vaccarum | reverse complement strand
TTCTCATCTTGCTTCCTCTGCATCTGGCTGACAAATTTGTCTCTGCTTTTCCTCTTCCCAGAATTCTCCTAGTCCGGTTGTTCCCGACTATATACTTCCTTCCTGGCTAATGGCCAATTACTGTTTTATTAAACCAATATGAGTGACAAATTTTTACAGTATACAAGAGCATTCATTATCTCACCAGCACCCACACTTCTGTAAGTCAGTCCAATAAAACTCATTGGTTCACCAGCTTAGACTTTGGTGGTAACTGTGCTTTATTCTCTTGTGGGCTTCCTACATGTGTTTTATCTTCCCAGGAAAAGATTTCTCACACAGCAAAGAGGGAGCTGAAGTTCTGAATCCCAGGCCTATGTGAGTTTGCATGGCGCCCAGCCTGCCTGTGCACGAGCTCTCTTCACTCTAGCCAACTCTTCTTGCCCTCTCTCCCTTTATCCCTCCCCATTCCCCCCTGCTCTTTCTCCGAGGATTTATTTTTATTTTATGTGCCTGCATACCTGGTGCTCCCAGAGGCCAGAAGTTGACACTGGATCCCCCAGAACTGAAGTTACAAGTAGTTGTGAGCTGCCAACTGGCTGTTGGTAGCCAAACCCAGGTCCTCTGGAAGGGTTGCACATGCTCTTAACCAATGAGCCATCTCTCCATCCCTCCTTTTAAAAATTATGAATTTATGTGTGTGCATCTGAGTGTGGGCTTATAAATGTGAATGCAGCGCCCTCAGAGGCCCTAAGGAAGCATTAGCTTTCCTGGAGTTGGAGTCACAGAAGATGATTTCACCTAATGCGGGTGTTGGGAACCAAACTCAGGCCCTCTGCAAGAATAACACGTGCTCTTAACAGCTAAGCCATCTCTCTGGCCTCAAATTTATTTTCTTTTTAATCAAGTGTATGTGAGTGTGGGTGTCTGAGGAGACTGTGTTAGGCCCCTCTACCTGGAACAGGAAAATATGAGACACTTAGAAATAGTTCTTAGAATTCAACTCTGATGCTATGAAAAAGTAATACACGTTCTTAACAGCTGAGCCATTTGGGCCATCTGTCTATCTCTGGTTTGTTTGGTATTATTTTGTTTTTGAGACAGTTTCTCTGTGTACCCCTGGCTGTCCTGAAACTCGATCTGTAGATCAGGCTTAAAAGTGTTACAGTTCTCAGGAGAAAGGTCTCCTCAATGGAAATGTTGCAGTTCTGAAGGGAAAGGTATCCTGGCAGTTTGGAGCCAAGGAATACCACAAAAAGCACACTTTAGGGCATGCGTGTGTGTGTGTGTGTGTGTGTGTGTGTGTGTGTGTGTGTGTGTGTGTGTGTGTGTGTGTGTGTGTGTGTGACATGCCAGTTTTCCGGGGTGAGGATTGGTGGGATTTGAAGTCCTGAGCCTCAACAGTGGCTCTGAAATTGGTGGGATTTCAAGTTTAGGGACTGATGGATTTTCAAAACCTGGAAGTTAACGAACTTTTTACCCTACAAATCTGGCCTCAAATTCAGAGATTCACCTGCCTCTGCCTCCCAAGTGCTGGGATTAAAGGAGTGTGCCATAATACCTGGCTGTTGCAGTGGGGTTTCTTGGTCCCGGGTGGCTAGAGGCCCAGACCCACAGACCTGCCGCGCCAGACCCCTTAGCAGCCTGCTGCTGCCGCTCAGGCCCCAGAAATGACTCAGATGCTTATATTAACTTCATGCTGTTTGGCCTATGGCTCAGGCACATTGTTAGCTTGCTCTTACATCTTAACTCAACCCATTTCTATTAATCTGTCTGCCACGTGGCCCGTGGCTCACCTGTGTTCCTTACATGTTGCTCCTTGGGCGGCTTGCTCTATCTGCCTGACTACGCTCTGGTTTCTCCTCCTGCTTCTTCTATGGTGCCTGTCATGGCCCAAAACAGCTCCTTTATTTAAAGATTGATATTCACAGCATACAGAAAGGCATTCCCACATCACCTGGCTTTATTTTTTTCTTTTTTCTTATTTTTCTTAAAACAGAGTCTTATTAAAACTGCCTTTATACTCAATGTGTAGCCAAGGATACCCTGAACTTTTGATCTTCCCATCTCTAGTACACCCGGACTACAGGTGTGTGCACTGTGATGACCTTTAAAAATTTTTGATTACATTTATTAACTGATTGTGTTTGTGCAGAGGTCAGCCTGCTGGAATTCTCTTCTTTATTATTCGTGTTTCCAGAAATGGAACTGATCATCAATCCTGGTGGCAAGCACATTTACTGGCTGAGCCATATCATTGATGAGGATGGAACCCAGGGCTTCATGAATGGGAGGTGAACATTCTGTCTGCTGAGTCACATCCCCAGCTCTTTATTGTTTGTGAATGACTGTGAACTCCTTCTGGCTCCTGGAACCATGGTGAACTGTTTATCCAGTACTCCAGGAGTGAGTGTATTAGTTGGACAAATGGAAAGGACTGGCTTTTCAGGCTCCACCAAGATCTATGGCTTGCCTTTCCTGTCTGCCCCAGGATGGGCTAGATACCAACTCTTTCTGAGGCCTTGGAGGAAGCAGTGTGGCACCCATTCATTCAACACGTGTTTTTAGAATACCTGCTACATGTGGGTACTAGTCTAGGCGTTTGAGAGTCAGTGATTAACACAGTAGTCAAATCTCTGCCTTGGTGAGATTTTGTCATTGTTAGAGATAGATGCCAAAAATAAATGAGGACCTCTGTTGGGAGTTGGAGAGAGCCAGAAAAAAATTGGAAAAAATAGATGTGGGGTAGTGTATTAAGTAGAATGATTGGGAAAGTGAGCTGGGCAGAGACCTGGAGGAAGGAACAGAACAGGCCATGGTGCAAACCAATAGAAGAGCATGGCAGAGCAGATACATACAGTATCAGTCAATTTTGAATTTCAGGTCCTGGGGAGGTGACACAAGTGACCAAGTGCTAGCACGTGCACTTGACTTTGTTCCCAGATCCCATGGATAAGGCCAGATACACCCAGAGTCCCAACCTTTGTATGTCTCCAGAAGTAAAGTGGTTGGAGCTAGCAGATTGCTGCCAACTCTGGAACCCAAGGACTGAATTCCATCCTCAGAATCCAGAGATGATGGAGGGAAAGAACCATCTCTCACAGGATGTCTCTGACCCCCACTTGCACATGTAAGTCTCAAAGATCACCTAAGACGTTTACACTAACTAAAAATCATCCAAAATTCAAAGAAAAAAATTTTTTTTCAGAAAACGTCTCACTGCTTTCCCATGGCTGTCCTGGAACTGGCTCTGCAGACCAAGCTGGCCTCAAACTTACTGTCTCTGCCTCCCAAGTGGTGAGTGTAAAGGCATTCATCACCACCAGCAGCTTAAAATTCCTATCTTGATGTTGAATATTTTCTTAGAATATCTGACTACTGTAATTTGAAAAGCATCAGATAAAAAGTTAAGATAAATAATAAGGAAGCTGGATGCAGTGGTTCCTGTCTGTGATTCTGATACTCTGGAGGGTGAGAAAGACAAACCATGGAACTTGAGGCTTGGGCTACACAGAGAGTCCTGCGAAATTCTGTCTCAGAAGTAAAACAGGACAGGAAAAGTAGCTTAATTGACAGAGGGCTTGCCTAGCATGCACAAAACAGTCCTATCCCCAGTACTGTATGGAAGTCCAGCTGCTGGTGCACAGCTGTAATCACAGCACAAAAAAGGCAGAGGACAGCATAGGCTATATATAGACTATCTAGATAGAAAAAAAGGCAAACAAAGTTTTTGTTGTTTGTTTTATTATTTATTTATTTAAGACAGTGTCTCCAATAGCCCTAGCAGGCCTCAAACTCACTAGGTAACTGAGGCTAGACTTGACCTCCTAATCCTCCTGGGGTTACCTCCCTGAATAGTGGACTGAGTGTAGGCCACAGTACTGGATTAAGAGGCATTCTTTAAGGAACATAGAAAAACCAACTTAAGAAAACACTGCAAGCCTACACCTTCTGAGGTAATTCTGACTAAACTGGAGCTGCTCCTTCTTTCTTGCAAGCAGGCACCTTTGTGATGTTTTCCCAGGGTGTCTCCAACAGTGACAGACTGGGTGTCTCCAGTCCACAGGGGCCTCTTCTCTCAGAGTGCAGGTTACAGCATCACCTGGGCCCCTCCCTCTCTGAGGACTCTAAGGCAAGAACCCCACTGTTTCTGTAGCCCTAATGGCCACAGGCACTCCCTGACTTTTGGCAGCACAATGCCTGTCTGTGACTCCACTGCTGCATCATGTTGTCTGGGTCCAAATGAAATCGTGTGAGTCATTGGATGACAGCATGCAGGAGTCCAGGGTGACTTCAACTCAACCAATGCAAAGTCCCATTTCTAAATAAGGTCACATTCCTGGATCCTGGGGATTAGGGCTTTGATGTGTGTGTGTGTGTGTGTGTGTGTGTGTGTGTGTGTGTGTGTGTGTGTGTGTGTGTGTGTTTTAATTTGCTCATTACCATTATAGTGGTAATAAGAATATTTTATTTTAAATGGAACATCAAGAATTGAAGTATAGCCTTAAGGTTTCAGGTTTTCACTTTGAATATCAAGAAAGCAATTACTCCAAAAACCACAGAAATGTGTTGAGCTAACTGAACAGAAAACAAAGTGTGCATTTATCATTAGTGAAAATAGATGTCCTTATAGCTCCAGTCTACAGACAGCATACATTATAATATCATCATTAATTTATAACACTACAAATGTTTACAAAGAACATTTGGATTTCACAATTGCTTATAGAATATCTTATAATATTAAAAACATCACGATACTTTACATGAAAATCAATAAAAACAGCTTAATCTTTCTCAGCAAAAAAAGATTCAGTATCACAAATTTAATGTGTAAATTTTATATGAATTCAAAAAGGAATCCATTTAAGCCTTGCATTGCCATATATCTATTTTGTAATAAAAACAGTGTACTTTTTGAAAACATGTACATCAAAACCAAAAGGTTGATGTTTACTTTTTCCTTTATTAATAATGTTTGGCATATTTTTCTTTTTGCCCCTTAGGAGTGCGTTTTTGACAAATCTCGAAGCAGGACCTTTATCCAGCTTGGCAGCCTTTTTCTTGTCTGTTATTTCTTTGACTCTGTTCATTAGACTCTGATTCTTTCCAATTCTTGTTTCACTGGATGCTCCTTAGGATTAACTCCTTGAGTTGCCAAATAAACCCAAAACATTGAATTTAATGGATATGCAGAACTAAATCCACCTTTGCTTGCTCAAGTGGGTCCAACTTTTGCAACAACTGGTTTCTAGAAACAGACGTCATGGTCTTCAGCATGTCGTCCACAGTACCCAGGGAGCTCGGCCCGATAACGACTCACGAATCTCTGCGGAGTAGCCTTCATTCCTGTCTTCATGCCATTGCCACCAACTTATTACCGTGGATGGCTGTCTCCCGGAGAGATGTCGCACAATGATCTTGATGTATTTTTCTTGGGAACACAATTCAGTCTGCAACACTCAGTGCCAAGGACACCGCACCATCTTTGTTTCAGGAATGTAATAACTTCTTTTAGTGGGGAAAGAGTTGGTGGATAAGAGCATGTATGATTCAAGCAGGAAGACCTCAGTGTGAATTTGCAGCACTCAAGTACCAGCATATGCACAAGTATATCCAACACACAGTACAGTAGATATTCCAGTCTGTCCAATTTCCTAAGAAAAGTACATCACAAACATTCAAGGTACTTTTGGAGATATGTGTTTAAATAATGAGCTGTCAAATTAAGTCCTAAGACTATCAGAGCAAAGCTCGAATGATCTGGTGCTGGTTTCTGTCCTGGTAGTCTGTCACTAGCCAGGAGTAAAGGCCATGGTGAATCTCTGAGCTGCTCTGGCCTTTAGCCTCCTCATAGTGAAATCAGTATGGGAAACTGTCTCAGCCAGGGCTTCTATTGCTGTGAAGAAACACCTTGATCAAAAGCAACTCAAGGAGGCAAGACTTGTTTCATCTTACATCTAGATAACAGTTCATCACTGAGTGAGGTCAGATCAGAAACTCAAGTAGGCCAGGAACCTGGAGCCAGGAACTGATACAGAGGTCATGGAGGAGTGCTTCTTACTGCTTTGCTCTCATGACTAGCTTGGCCTGCTTTTTTATTGCACCCAAGACCACCAATCCAGGGATGACACTACCTAAAGAAAGCTGATTCCTCCTACATCAATCAAGAAAACACACAACAGGCTTGCCCATAGACTAATCTGGTGGGACATTTTTCCCAGTTGAGGTTTCCTTTTCTAAAATGACGCTAGCTGTCTCTAGTGGACATAAAACCAGCCAGCATGGAGGCTAAATATCATGCGTTTGTTTTCTCCATATAACTAATTTTATGACAGAATTTGAGATTCTGTCAAAAAGTTCTTTGGTGCCTTTACCTATAATTTTTATTAAACTGGTTGGACAGATAGACACTGGTTATCCGTGTTTGGGATGCTAGACTTTTTATACACAGAAGGTGATATGTAAAGAGTTTGATGACCTCACTGACATCAGGTGAAAGCCCTGGCTGAGGATTTGGATATAGACTAATGCTATTTGTTAGTTATAAAGTAAAAAGTCTGTAATATGAAATTTTGTATAGAGGAAGGTCTGAAGAGGCCCCCTCCTCCCCGAGGAGGTATAGGAAGTTCCTAGAGAAGGGAGAGACATTTTCTCCAGTGGTGTAGCCACCAGTAAAGTGTTGAGGCTTCTGGAAATAACTGCTCGCCCTTGCTCCCATAAGCAACCCCAATGAAACTCTCTGGGTCACAGACTCGTGCACAGGAGCGCACAGACATGGTCGTAGAGTCCAAGAACCAGAATAAG
Organism: Phyllotis vaccarum; assembly: GCA_033318265.1. Lineage (NCBI taxonomy): Eukaryota > Metazoa > Chordata > Mammalia > Rodentia > Cricetidae > Phyllotis > Phyllotis vaccarum. Next base: position 35,149,332 of record JARWLC010000016.1, on the reverse strand, counting down.
CAGGAAGGGAAAGAGAGAGTCATGGAAGATGACTATGACCAAAGAACATTTCATGCATAAGTGAAAGTGTCATAATGAAACATACTAAAACTGCCATAATGAGTTATTAGACTGTATAATTAAAGACAGTTAATTAAATATAATTAAAATATGCTAATAAAAACTTGAAAATGTATTTCTACCTTTTTCTTAGTTATCACTAAAAGAATCTAATTTATTTTCTGAGACTTGGAAAATATTTTTGTTTAAATTGATATGTATTACTGATAGACAAGGAAGGACCCATTGATGTAAAATGCTCCGTCCTCCAGAATCAGGCTGTGGCCCTGCACCTCTCTTCCTCTCCTGGGGCAGAGAGCTAGGAAGCCGTGCTGCACTGTGGTTTCCCAGCTTTCTTCCTTGAGACTGCTAGCGAAATTTACAGTCTTATTCTGTAGCATACACTGACTAAATCACATGAGAAGAGGCTGTCTGCTAATCTCTCCAAACTTCGAAAGATCAAATATTCCCCTTGGAGGGATTTCCTCAGAAGGCCCTCCCTTTCCTGTTCCCCCATCATGTTGTCCATGGTGGCCACATCTCTTCATTCTTTATTTTATGATGTCTTCCTTAATGAACTCATCCCTGGGTTTTAAGGAGACGCCCCTCCCTCACAGGCCCATTATGCTGTATCTAGTTTGATGCATGCTTCTTCATAATACTTGCCCATCTCAAGGCCCATCATGGCCCCAATGGGAAGTAGGCTCTGCTTCTTAATAAAGCTTATTTTGCAGGGCAATGGTCAGCTTATTTCTGTCCAATATGCTCTCATAATTTGTTATAGTAGTAGCATCTCACTTGTGAAATTTGCACAAATATAAAGTATTAAGTTCAGTGGGGTCAAAGATACCAAACTGGTAGATTCAAGGGTTAGCATCTACCTGTTTATCTCAGAAATTACGTGTTGGAAGCAACTGGAGTCAGTTTAATTCACATAGTGTTTGAATTCAAGAAAGCAGACAGGCAATGTGGGAAGGCTAAATATTACACAGTTAACAGTAGCCAGAGTGCCTGATCTTGTTAAGTTAGAATAACAATGCATTGTGGTAAAGCAATGGTTCTTAAACTTCCTAATGCTGTGACTCTTTAATACAGTTCCTTATGTGGTGGTGACCCGAACAACAAAATCATTTTGATTGCTACTTCATAACTATAATTTGCTACTGTTATGAATTATAGTGTAAATATAGTGTGTTTTCTAATGGTCGTAGGTGCCTCTTGTGAAAAGGGTCATTTGATGCCCAAAACGGTCGAGATCCCCAGGTTGAGGATAAAGGTACAGAGTAAAGACAGCAGAGGGGAAGTGATGTCATTACATCACTTATGGAAAAAGGAAAACTTGGGGAAATGATAAAAATCATAATAAGGCTGCAATGATGCTTCACAGGTAAAGGAGCTTCTGATGCAAACCTGAGCACCTAGGTAAAATCCTCACTACCCAGATGTATATGAGCATGTGTATGAAGCCGACTCCATGGCTTGTCTTCTGACCCTCACATGCAGGCTGTGGCAATGTGCCTCCACATCATGCACATTTGAAAATTAGTTTAACATCTAACAGACCAGTGGGAGAGTGAGGTTCCATGTTATCTACAGTATAATTTTCTTAAAAAATTAGAGAAAGCAACAAAACTAGTAAAGGTAGAAAATGGAGGCTGAGTCTCCAAAGAGAAGAGAAATGATCTTTGGTATTGAACACAGAAGACAAATGAGTTCTATTCACTGATGGCAGAAATTCTCTTAAAATACACCAATCCAAGATTAATATTTATTAAAATATAAGCTAACATTCACGATAAAGGTAACAGCTTATATAGACGCCTGATAGACTGGATTATCTGAGTGGTGGACGATGGATGCCAAATGGGTCTCTCCATCAGTCTGGAACCAGGAAACAGGGCTTTCCAAGATCCCAGCAGCCCCTTATGAATAGGGTTGACCACTCCCCTTTCCGAAGCCTGGGACCCTGGATAGGCGTCTTCAGACCTTATCAGCTGACACCTGAATCCCACTACAATTCACAAATAAGAAAATAGAAATAACTAGGAGTAAAGATGAGGCCTTTAACTCTGACTAACTCTGCAGCGTGTGACTGACTCTGCAGTGTGTGACTGACTCTAAAGAGTTTAACTCTGAAGCAGGCTCATACTTAGTGAATGAGGCTCTAACCCCCAGCACAAATCAACTATTACTAAATATCAGGTAGAAAAAGTTGAATACAAATCTAGGAACCATTTTAAGCAATTAAGATAGGGTTTCACTGTGCAGTCCTGGCTGACCTGGAACTCATTATGTAGACCAGGCTGGCATTAAATTCAACAATATCTACCTGCCTCATCCTCTAAGCCCTGAGATTAAAGATGTGTGCCGCCACTGCCTCATTGTTCATTTCTTAAACTACCATTTCATGTTTCCTTTACTTTTTTCTTTATTCTTTCTCTAAGTTCAAGGACAGTTTTTTCTTTTTAATTGAATAGAACATTCCAGGATATGCAAACTGTGAGACTTGGCAGCTGCCCAATGTGGTGATGTATTATATATTTAATAAAAAATAGTCTGGAATATCAGAGGATAGAGTCACTCACAGCCAAGCCCTGAAGTTCAGAGAGTAGTGACCCAGTGACCCACACCTTTAATCCCAGCACCTGGGAGGCAAGAGCCTTCCAGTCTCTGTGAGTTCAATGCCTAACAGAGCCAGGCAATGGTGATACCCACCTTTACTTCTAGAACTAGGAAAGTTGAACCAGGAATTGAAATAGCTGGGATGTGTGGGGACAACAAGGCAAGAGAAGGCAGAAGTTCTCCCCTTTACCTGCACACCCAGCCAGTCTGAGGACTGAGAGACAGGACCGTCCATGTTTGGCCTGAGAAGTTGGCTGGTTGAGAATTGACTGTGGTCTGTTTCCTCTCTCTGACATTCCAGCTTCTCTCCAATATCTGGCTCTGGGTTTTCATTATATACTAAATAGAATTCATGTAATAGCCTGGAGGAGAAAGACAGAGATAGGGATAGAGAAAGCCATGCCCTTTGAGTTAAGCTTCTTGGAAGGCAGGCATGTGGTGGGGCGGGTATATGTGTGGAGATTTACAGAAATTCAAATGGTAAATTCAAAGCATCATAGAAAGCATGCTTAGGCTCTAGCTGGCATTGGAGGGATGAAATAGAGAGGAAAAAGGAGAAGTTAGATGGTTCTGGAGCAGGAAGGCAGGCAGAGCCAGTAGAATCTGATTGTGGTCGGGAGCATCTGTATGGAAGACAGGGTTTTGAAGAAAGAAGAAGCCATCCCATTAAAGAGATAATCATTCTTCCTATCTCTTCCATTATTATTTTGGATGTAAGCTGGCAGAGGGAGGGGACTCCTGCTTGATATAATTAATGTGCAGAAACGAGAGAAGTGCGATGTATAAGCATGGAAGTAGCGAAAATCCCCATGCACCATGATCCCAGGCTTACAACAGAGAGTTGGAATTACTTCTTTTTATGATTTATTAATTTTAGTTATGTGCATTTGTGGGTGTCTTTGTGAGTTTGCCACATACTTGCAGTTGCCAAAGGAGACCAGAAGAGGGTGTTGGATTCTTTGGAGCTAGAGTCAAAGAAGGTTGTGAGCTGCCTGATGTGGCTCTGGGACTGAACTCTGGTCCTCTGTAAGAATGGTTTGTGTTATTGACTGATGGGCCAGGCCTACAGGCCTGAGCATTTGGAGCTATTTTATTCTTAACACTCCTAAGTGAATAGACACAGAGAATAAACCATATCACCCTCAGTGATGGTCCACTCAACACAAGGTTAGACTCACACACATGGAGTCCCAGTAAAGGAACTGTCTGGTAGGCATGTCTATGGGATGGAGACCTGTCAATTGTAGGTGGCATCATTCCCTAAACTTGGGTCCTGGACTGATAAAAGCAAAAAAAGAAGAAAGTGAGCTGAGCACAGGAACCACATTCATCTTCTCCCTGCTTCTGTCAGTGTCATTAGTTGCTTCAATTTCGGCCCTCATTTCCCCACAGTGATAGACTGTAACCTGGAATTAGAAGCTAATGGACCCTTTCTCCCTCCAAGTTGCTTTTGCTGCTGTATTTTATCACAAAAACAGAAAATGGAACAAAGACACTTCATTTCCTTCGCTTGGTCTAGGATAAGCCCAGGGCCTGTGCAGACAAAGGACAAGTACCGAGTGCCATCCCTAGCTCTGTCATTTTACCAAAGCGGGAACACTTTCATTTTTCTCACTTTATTCTTTGTTCGCGACCCTGAGATGTGTTATCTCAGGTATGTGGTGGGCTATACACCTATGCACACTATTTTTAGAGACTGTATAACTCCAAGTATGGGGTTAAAACGGGAGTGTATTAAAATAAATAGCTTCTGTAACAGTGATGTTTCTTGGTCCCGGGCGGCCAGAGGTCTGGACCCACAGACCTGCCGTGCCAGACCCCTTAGCTCGCCCACTGCTGCTCAGGCCCCAGAAATGACTCAGACACTTATATTAACTTCATGCTGTTTGGCCTATGGCTCAGGCACATTGTTAGCTAGCTCTTACATCTTAACTCAACCCATTCTCATTAATCTGTCTGCCAAGTGGCCCGTGGCTCATCTGTGTTCCTTACATGTTGCTCCTTTGGGCTTCAGGCTTGGTCTGTCTGACTCCACCCTGCTTCTCCTACCTATGCCCTGATTTCTCCTTCTACTTTTTCTTTGGTACCTGTCACGGGCCAAAACAGCTCCTTTAAAGATTGATATTCACAGCATACAGAAAGGCATTCCCACATCAAGCTCCCTCCCTCCCTCCCTCCCTCCCTCCCTCCCTCCCTCCCTCCCTCCCTCCCTCCCTCCCTCCCTCCCTCCCTCCCTTCCTTTCTGTCTTAGAGCCTCATTGTGTAGTCTTGACTGGCCAGGAAGTTACTGCATAGATCAGGCTGACCTCAGAGAGATCTGCTTATCTCTGCCTCTTAAGTGCTAGGATCAAGGGTATGCTTCATCATGCTCAGCAAAATAGCCTTTTTCAAATGAGAATAAACCATTGGTCTAAATCATTGTTGTAGTGTTGTAGTGTAGTGTATAACATCATGTTATAATGGGGAACTTGCAGGGTTTTTTCCCCCTTTAACTTTTCAACACAGGGTCTCTACATGTCTGGCTGTCCTGGAACTTGCTCTGTAGACCAGGCTGGCCTTGAACTCACAGAAATCTACCTGCTTCTGCCTCCCTAGTGCTGGGATTAAAGGTGTGTGCCACCACCATTTAGCCAGTATTTTCTCTTTGTCTTTCTTTTGTTGCTATGTTTTGTATATGTGTGTGAGCACAAACTTGAGAGTGTGCATGCACACACACACCACACTCGCCATCATCTTTATACACATTGGAGGTCTTAGAAAAACTCTAAGAGTTGGGTCTTTCCTTTTACAATGTGGGTCTCAGGGACAGGCTCTCTGGGATCAGGCTCGGCAGCAAACACTTTCACTCACTCACTGAGCCATCATCTTGTTGTTTGGCTCTTTACAGTTAATATTATTGTGTGTGTACACGTGTGAAGGGAGGAAGACAGCTTTGTGGGAGTCATTTCCTTCCACCTTTCTGTAAGTTCTGGAGCTCACACTCAGGTAATCAGTTTGCTCAGCAAACACCGTTATGCACTTAGCCGGTTAGCCAGCCCTGTTTTGTTGGTCTGTTTAAGGACATTGCTTCTTTGTCTTTTCCGCTTGCTTTGAGACCAACTTGCTAACGGCCCCTTTTTTGTGTTGTTTGTATAGCATCCTCACACATTTCAGCCACTGCAGTACCTGTGTAGTATGGAAAATTGACCCTCCCCCACACTAAACATTTCCTCTAGATATAAAAATGTCTTTTGGATTGTACACAGCTTAGATTTTGGCAAAGGATAAGCTAATAGATAATGCATAAGTGAAAACACACACATCCTTTCATTTGGTTTTCAATGCCTCAAATGCTTCTCTGCATTTGCAAAGTCAGGTGTGGTTTGGATGGGGTTTGTCCGGAGGTCTGAGTTCTGGTCTTCATTGTGTCATTGCTGAGGTGGTGGGACCTTCAGGAGGCAGGGCCCAGTAGGAGGAGGTTAGGTAAAGGAGAATGCTGCTCCACGAATGGATCTGGGCCCTTCTTGTGGGACTTGTGGGACCCTGGTTAGTTAGTTTTCTTGAAAGTGAATTGTTAGAGTAGCCCTGGCCCTTGAAGACTGCTTTCTGGCTTCCTGTGTTCCCACAGGATCCTGCCATCTCACTTGGGTTGCTACCATGGTTCCATGTGATGGGGCTACAGGAGCACCCATCAGAAGTGAGAAGAATGGGGTCACCTGGTCTTGGGTTTCCAGTTTTCAGAAACTATGTACTAAAAGAATCTTTTCTCTCCCCTTTCTCCCCACTCTCTCCTTTGTGATGTTTTGGATAAGAAAGGCCCCCATAGGCTCATATGTTTGAATGCTTAGGGAGGGCTGTTAGGAGGTGTGACTTTGTTGGAGGAAGTGTGTCACTGGTGATGGGCTTTGAGGTTCCAGAAACCCAAGCCAGGCCTAGTATCTCTCTCTTCCTGCTGTCTGCAGATCTGGATGTAGGACTCTCAGCTGCTCTCCTGTCTGCCTGTGTGCTGCATGCTGACAGCAGACTAAGCTTCTGAACTGTAAGCCAGCCCCAATTAAATGCTTTTCTAAGAGTTGCTGTGGTCATGATGTCACTTCACAGCAATAGAACAGTGACTGAGCTTCCCCCGCATTTCCTATTCCTCCCTCCCCCCTTTTTTCTTTCTCTCTCCTTCTCTTTCTCCTCCTATTTATGAGAAAGTCTCATGTAGCCCAGGCTAGCCTCGAACACACTATGTAGCTGAAGATGACCTTAAACTCCTGACTGTGCATATACTTCCAGAGTGCTGATATTACAGGCCATCACCTCTATACCCAGTTTATTCTCATCAGTCCCAGAGCTTCCAACTGAGCTACATTTTTCAGCCCACCCCCTTTGTAAAAACATACATATCTATCCTCAGGTATTCTATTATAGTAATAGAAAACTGACTAATACTAACAGAGTGGTTGGTCATTTGCCTAGGTGTATATTTGTGAACTGTCATGGACCAATGTTATCTGGGAGGTTTCACTGACAGCAGTTTATGGTTTTATGTTCTCTGTAGTCCTCCTAGACATAAAGGATAGGCTTAAAAACATCTGGAAAGTTGTGTTTCACATGCCAGGCAACGGGCAATGTTTAAAGGGCTGCAGGTGCATCCTTGAGTAGAGTGCTTAGCATTCATAAAGCTTTTTGATTTCCATCTTTGGGGATGGGACCACACACACACACACACACACACACACACACACACACACACACACACACACACACACCTGCCTGTAGAACCAACTGAATTAGTGAATTAGTCACACTTCTTACAAAAGAACTCTCTTTTAAAAAAATTATATTTTTTCATTATTTTTATTTTATGCACATTGGGGTTTTGCCTGCATGTATATCTATATGAGTGTGTCATATCTCCTGGAACTGTAGTCACAGACAGTTGTGAGCTGCCATGTGGGTGGGAGTTGAACCTAGGCCCTCTGGAAAGGCAGCTGCTCCATTTCTCCAACCCCAAAAGAACTCTTTCTAAACAGCTTTGTTACTAAGATTTAGGTTTTGTAATACCAGCTTCACTCGTTGTGACAGTGTAAAAGTAGAGCTGTCATCTCCATTAAGGAAGAGTGGCCTTGGTGTAGTGCCTAGGCCACATGAAGATCACTCCCCGCACTGACATTGATGGGGACATTTTTCAAGTCTGCTAACTTTCAGGTAACTATTACTCACATGTCTACTGGACCTGCTGGTTGAGGAAAAATCTTCTTTACTATCTTTTTGTTGGGTAAGTCAATACTAGAGCCACGGCTCTCCAGGGTGTGGTTATAAATGCCATTTAGAAAACTGGTTTGCAATCTCCTGTTTCATCATTGGCAATGATGTGCCCCACCTCTGCTGGAATTTTACAGGCTCATAACTTCTTTGGCAAAGACACTTTCTGTCCTGCAAATGATGAAAACCTAGACTCCATATGGGCCAAGGCACAGAAGTCAGAAGTATGTATGTGCTGTTCTTCCAGTATTTTAATTTCTCTGGGCACAAAGTAGTTTTTAACTGAGACTCTAATCTAGATTATTAAGAGGGGTAGGGTAAGGCTAGATAGCTAACTGTTAGTAGCTATTACTGAAGTATTTAGGTTAACCTAGTCTGGAAGAAACTGCTTCGCTGAGTCGGATGGAGAAAAGCAAACCTTTGTACTTAATGACCCGGTTAGGGTATGGCACAAAAAAAAAATAGACCATTAACTTTTTCATGGTCAACTCTAAAAATATGTTTGTGGAATAAAATGAAGACTATAATACATGTTTTTAAAAAGAAAATTTACTTCATTCATTCTGTGTGTATGTATGTGCCATAGTGAGTGGAGGCCAGAGGATAACTAGCAGGGCCCAGTTCTCTCCTTCTGTCATTTGGGGCCTGGAGATTGAACTCAGCTCACCAGGATTGGTGGCAAACACCTTTCTCTCCTCCCCATAAATGAAAACATTATTTAGTTTGTTAGTTTTTTGGGGCAGGGTTTTCTGTGTAACAACTCTGGCTGTCCTAGAACCAGCTGGCCTTGATCTTACAGAGACCTGCCTGCCTCTGCCTCCAAGTGCTTGTATTAAAGGCATACACCACCACTCATTGTAAACATATTTTTAAAAAGAGAAAATTGCCAGCCATGCCTTAAATCCCACAGTTGGGAGGCAGAGGCAGGTGAGTCTCTTGAGTTTGAGGCCAGCCTGGTCTACAGAGTGAGTTCCAGGACAGTTAGGGCTACACAGAGAAACCCTGTCTCAACAAACAAAACTAGAAGTCAAATCATCCTTATAAAGCTTAAGAATATAGGTGAACCATGTGATATAGCAGCTCTACTTCCAAGACCATGACCAACAAAACTGAAAACACTAGGTAAACCAGAGGTATGGCTCAGTGGTTAGGAATACTGGCTGTTCTTATAGAGGACCCGGCTTTGATTCCCAGCACCCACATAGTGGCTCACAGCCCTCTGTCATTCCAGTTCCATTGGATTTGACCTTTCTTCTGGTCTGTGTAGACATTCATATGGGCAAAACACCCATACTTATAAACTAGCAGGAAGATGGTGATGCACATCTTTAATTCCAGCACTTAGGAGGCAGAGGCAGGGTGATCTCTGAGCTCAAGGTTAGTCTGGTCTACAAAGTGAGTTCCAGGACAACCAGGGTTGTTAAACAGAGAAACTCTGTTGTGTGTGTGTGTGTGTGTGGGATAAAAAAAACCTGAAAACATATACTTATATAATGTAACATAATATCCAAAGCAGCAGTATTCATAATAGCTCAGAAGCAAAACTAATTTGATGTTTTGGATAATTGAATGGACAAACAATAGTGACATATATATACACAGTGTTTTGTCAGTAAAAAATAATGTAGCACTATGGTCCAATTCCAACATAAAAAAGCTAACTAGTGGTTACTGAGGATGAGCAGGATGGGAGAAATAGGGAGTGATATATTTAAAAAAATTTTAAGTATAAGTTTTAAAATTTAAATCTATATACTGCTTTTTAAAAAAGCTTTACCATGGTATGTTTGACAGTTTGACAGCATATAGAATCATCTAGGAAGAGGATCTCAAGGAGGAATTATCTAGGTGTGCTTGGCCTCTGGGCATGTCGATTGGGGACTGCTTCTGTTGTGTTAATTAGAGTGGGAAGAAACACCCAGGCCCAGTGTGAGTGGTACCATTTCCTGGGTTTAGGTACTGTTATGGTTTAAATGAGAATGGTTCCTATAAACTCATGTTTGCATCCTTAGTCCCCAGTTGGTGGAACCATATGGGAAGGATTAGGAGGTGTGGCCTTGTTGGAGGAGTTGTGTCATTGGGGATAGAGGGTTTGAGATTTCAAAGCACTTATGCCATTCCTAGTGATTTTCTCTGCCTTGTATTTGTGTCTCGAGATATGAGCTCTCAGCTACTGCTCCAGCACCATGCCTTCCTGCCGCTGTCCTCTCCCTACCATGATGTCATGGATGCTTACCCTCTAAAACCATAAACTTCAAATAAATACTCCCTTTATAAATTGATACGGTCTTAATACAGCAACAGACAATAGCTAAGACAGGTTTAGAACTGTCTAAGTGCAGAGGGGAGTAACATGCAGGCCATTTCTGTGCTCTTGACTGTAGTGCGGTGTGAACAGCTCTTTTAAGTTCCTGTCAACACTTCCGCTAAGGTGGACTACAGCCTAGAATGATTAAAGTTGCTTTTGTCAGGATAATTTATCACCACAACAGAAATGAAACAGAAAGAAACTATTGTTTCTTTCTTTGAGAGGATCTCAAGTAGCCTAAGCTGGTCTTGAATTTATACTTTATGCCGGAGGATTACTCTGAACTTCTGATCCATCTTCCTTCATCTCTAAAATGCTGGGATTACAAGAATGTACCACTGCACCTGAGCAAAAAAACCAAAACAAAACAAAATACACCAAAAAGCAAAAAACTTGGCTTTTTTCAGTAGTTTTGTGTGAGAGTTATAAAAATTTCTCATGTGTTCTGTGCTCTCATTGCAATAGCTTCAAGCAACTTAGGTACATACATAAATATTATTGTTACCACTCACTACATAGAAGAGATTCTTTCGGGGGGGATGATGGAAATGTTTTTAAAGACACATTATGATGGCTTCACAAGTCTTTCACTGTAGACTGCTGAGTCAGATACTTCAAGTGGGTAGACAGGATGTGATAGGCATTACGTCTCAGTAAATCTGGCAGCAAAAACCTTCATGAGACAATTAGGGAACTTTGAAGATGGACAGAATCCAATTGGTCCCAGTGCTGATTATTTGTCACTTTGTCTACTTCTCACAAACCTAGACATATTTGGGAAGAGGGCATGCTTCCATATGATTGGTGTGAAGGCAAATCTTTGGGGCATTTTCTTGATCAATGATTGATGTTGGCAGTGCCAGCCATGGGCAGGTGGTCTTGGGTGCTGTAAGAAAGCAGGCTGAGAAAGTCATGAGGAGCCAGCTGAGAAGCAGAGTCCCTCCATGGCCTGCTTCGGTCCATACCCTGTATGAGTTCCTCCTTAGACTTCCTTAAGTGATGGACTGTGATGGGAACTGTGAGCTGAAACAAACCCTTTCTTCCTCAAGTTGCTTTTGGTTATGAATATTTTATCACAGCAATAGAAACTCTAAGACAGATATTGATAGCAGGTAATGAGATAGTGCTGTGGCAGACCTGTGCATTTTGGGAGGATTGTATAAGTACTTTCGAACACTCGTGTCTTGGTTACTACTCTATTGCTTTGATGACACCATGGCCAAATGTGCAGCAATGTTTGCTTTGCATGTAAGCCTGTATAAGGATGTTGGATCCTAGAACTGGAGTTACAGATAACTGCGAGCTACCATATAGGTGCTGGGAATTTAACTTGAATCCTTTGGAAGAGTGGCCAGTGCCATCTCTCCAGCCCCAAGGCAATTCTTATAAAAGAAGGCATTTATTTGGATCATGCTTACAGTTTCAGAGGTTTAGTCCATTATCATCCTGGCATGGAGCATAGCAGCATGCATGGCAGGCATGGCAGGCATGGCAGGCATGGCAGGCATGGTGATGAAGTAGTTGAGAGCTACATCCTAACTTACAGGTAGGGAGAAAGAGACTGGGCCTGGCATGGGCTTTTGAAACATCAAAGCCCACCCTGCGACACACTTCCTCCAACAAGAACACATCTCCTATGACTAAGCGTTCAAATTTATCAACCTATGGGGACCACCCTTTTTTGAGGGGGATGTTCGAGACAGGGTTTCTGTGTAACCTTAGCTGTCCTTGACCTCACTCTGTAGTAGACCAGGCCAGTCTTGAACTGCAAGATCCTCTTGCCTCTGCCTCCACAGTGCTAAGATTAAAGGTATGTACTACCTCTGACCCCACCACCTCCAAGGCTGGTAGGGTCATTCATATTTAAACTACCACTAGATGAACTAGAAAAGCCACTGGGTACTCAGAGCTTTATGAACTGTTGTGAGAACTTAGAATATAATGTGGAGAGCAATGTAGATGGAGGCCTGGCTTGTGAAGTTTCAGAGAAAAGCATAGACTCCCCAGGAGTCATTCTGTATGATATTTTTCATTAATGACTTGAGTGTTTAGTCTGATGGAACTGCAGAATTGGCTAGGTTTAAGAAGAGACAAGCATCATTAAAGACCATAAATCTGAGAATATTTTTTCAGAATCAGCACAAAGAAACCATCTTCCAAGTAGAGGCCATGATTGCATCTAATGCTGACAGTCAAATTTGGCAGTCTAAGAGTCAACTAGGTATTATTTGTTTTAAAAACATGAAAGGGTTATTAAGGCGAGCAGCTGAAGCTTGGCACTCTGTGGCAAGACTGGAGTCCTGAATAGGGGCCAGTAGAGGCCACTGGTGAAGGTTAAGGCTCTATTGTCATTGAAGCCCCAGGACTGAAGGGGATCATTGAGAAAAGTCAAGGCTTGGCACCATGTGGCAGGATTAGAGTCCATGAAGACAGCCCAGAAGAGGCTATTGGTAAAGATCATCCCATTTACAGCAGTGACTCCAGCATTTGTAAGATGCTGTAGCATGGAACAACTACCAAGGATGGCAGCAGCTATAGATGGAGCTGGCATAAGGCTAGATGAGATCCATGTGCTGCAGAGGGTGGAGCCAAAGAAGTGGCCAAGCCCTTTGGTTGAGCCCAGAAGATTTTGAGTCTCAGGTGTCCAGTCCTGTACTCTATACTATTGAAAATGCAAGATGAAATAAACCATTTCCTCCCAAGTTGTTTCTGCTATGGCATTTACCAAGGCAATAGAAATTTTGAGACAGTGTCAATATCCCTTCGCTCCACATCTGTGGATGCAACCAAACATGACTATCTTTTGTTGTTCACCCCCAAGATCTCATATTAATTCAAGATCACAATACAAAACATTTCAATGTTTAAAAGTTACAATCTCCAAAACTTCAAGCACTTTAAAAGTTTATTCTCTTTAAAACAACTAGAGTCTCTTTCAAAGTTCAAGCCTCTCTAAAATAGCTATAGTCTAAAATTCTAAATAAGTAAAGACACTTTCCTATTCCAAGAGGGCAGAACCAGGCAGAGTCACAATCAAATCCAAAGAAGTCTAGAGTCTAATGGCATAAAGAGATCAATGCTGGACACAAGCTAGAATCATCAGAAGGAACATTAGTTAAAGAAATGCTTCAGTGAGAACCAGCTCTAAGGCATTTTCTCACTTAGTAATCAATGGGATGGAGGGCAGTCCATGCTAGGCAGTGCCATCCCTGGGCTTATGGTCCTAGGTTCTATAAGGTGGGTTGAGCAAGCTATAGGAAGCAAGCAAGTAAGCAAAACTCCTCCATAGTCTCTCCATCAATTCCTGCCTCTGGGATCCTGCTCTCAGTTCCTGGCCTGACTTTCTTTGGTGAACAGCAATGCTGAAGTGTAAGCCAAATAAACCCTTTCCTCCCCAACTGGCTTCTTTGTCATGATGTTTTATTGCAGCAATAGAAACCCTAACTTTAATATTGTATTTGTACATTTTGATCTCTCTCTCTCTCTGTATGTGCCCTGGAACCAATCCCCGATGGATGTGAGGGAAGACTAGTTATTTTGGCATTATTAAATCTTCTGTGTGTTTGTAACTGTGCATATGCTTGTTCACATAGCACATGTTCATGTGTCTACACACCCAGGTCACATTTGGTTGGATGTTTTTCTTGACTTCATTTTATTTACTGAGGTATGGTCTCTTGAGAATCTAGAAGTCACTAATTATGGTAATCTATTGGGCCAGCCTCCCCAAGAGTGTCCTCTCCACCTCTAAAGTGCTGGGACAATAAACAGGCTGTCACACTCACCAGGCATTGACTTGGGAGATCCAAACTTTGGTCTTCATGATGACATGGTCAGCACTTTATCCACTGAGTCATGTCCTCAGCTTTGGAATTAATTTTAGGGTGTGATAGTATATTGACGGAAGTGATTGTTTCCCCTCCCTTTCTTTTGTTCTTTTAGACCAGGCCTAAGTGTAGTTCTAGCTGGCCTGGAACTTACCTTGATACATAGATCAGGCTGGCTCAGAATTCAGAGATCTGCCAGCTTCTCTGTTCTGTAACTATAGGCCTACACTATCACATGTGGCTTACTTAGGTTCTTTCTTAGTGGAAATTCATCTCAGTGGGGTCCTTCTTTCCCATCCCGAGCACTCCTATTGCCACTTCACTTCTTCCCCACCACCACTTATCCTTCCTGTCACGTCAATATTTTATTCATTACTTCACTATTTCCTCGGTGGCATCAGGGAGTGCTCTCTAAGGGGCAGTTTGACAAAGTGTTTGTATACAGAAGTTTTGAGCATTAAATGCTATTCACAATGCACTTATGTTCTCTCCTTCCTGCTTCTCTAACATTAGTGTCACAGGAGTTTAGGCCAGGATTCCTGAGGAAGATGAGGAAGGGGGAATAGAGACACTGTCATTCACTGAGTATAGGATCCATCTCTCAGAGGACCAAATTCTGAGGCTCTTGGTTTTCTCACTTGCTAAGTGGTCTCAAAGTATCCTGAGAGTACAAAAGAGAATGTAGTGCTGAGAGGTTAATTTCACTGTGATGTAAAAAGATATTCTCACCTAACAAAAGTTAAAAAAAAAAAACACAAAAAAAAACCTAGTTCTGCCTGATACCTTGTATTTATTAAAAGAAGGCCTGTAACCAAGTCCAAGTCTAGGGATTTGGCAGATGCAATTCTCTGTACTGAGCCTTTACAAACACCAGTGAACAGGCTGGAAAATTGACTTATCAGTTAAGAGCACATATTGCTGCACTATAGAACTTTTTCTGTTCCCAGTACCCACATCCATCAGATCACAACCACCTGTAACTTCAGCTCCAGGGGATCCAACAATTTATTCTGACTTCTACAGGCACCTAAATACACAGCACAAGCACATATACACAGAAAAACATAACAAAACAATGAAACAAGCCAGGCATTAGTGCTGCATACCTTTAATCCCAACACTAGTGAGGCAGCAGCAGGCAGATTTCTGAGTTTGAAGTTAGCCTGTTCTACAGAGTTACAGGACTACATAAAGAAACCTTCTCTTGTGGTGATATATTTTATATTTAATAACAGTCTGGAATATCAGAGAACAGATCCACCACAGTTAAGTCAGGAGGGTCAGAGAGTGGTGACCCACACCTTTAATCTCATAACTCCAGAGACAGAGATCTTTCTGTATGTCTGTGAGTTCAAGGCCTAACAGCCAAGCAGTAGTAGCTCACACCTTTAGTCCTAACTCTAGGATTATGATGCAGAGTTGAACCCGGAAGTGAAACAACTGGGCGAAGAAGGTATTAAAGGCAAATGTAGGAAGATAGAGAGGTATTCTGTAGAAGCTATAAGTGGTGGCACATGCTGTTAGTTCCAGCACTTGGAAGGCAGAGGCAGGAAGATCTCTGTATGTTCGAGGCCAGTCTGGTCTACAAAGTAAGTTCCAGGGCAGCCAGGACTGTTAAACAGAAAACCTTGTCTCAAAACAAAACAAACACAGAAAACCCCCAAACCACAAAAAATTCCAAAACAAACAGCAAACAAAACAGAACAAAACTCTCCCAAGGAAAAAAACAAAACAGAAAAGTAAAAACAACCAAAAACCCTAAACAACACCCCCAACCCCAAACCAACCAACTTAAAAAAAAACACACACACACACACAAAAATTCGACAGTTTTTGGTGTCAATTTATTACTGAGTAATGTGATGAGCACTTGGAGAGCATGCACAAGGCCCTCAGTTTTATGCCCAGTGTAGTATCCTCATTCTGCAAAAAAGTCACTCTTGCTCTTGTGTATGAATGTTTTCTTTCAATATCCTTACCCTCAGTAGTGGCCTGTCAGTGCACTCAAGGGCACAGTTCTATGACACTGTTCTTTCCTGACTGATAGTGGTTATGTGTAGTGGGATCATGTTATACTTGGCTGTCAGGTCTTCTCTCAGCCTATCTGTAATACAACCTTGATTATCTTATCAAAAAATCAGATGCATTAACTGTCTCAAATTTACTCTTGATAAATCAATGACATGGATAATTTACAAAAAGCACCCACATAATACCTTGTACAGGTACAAGCTTCCATAAATGCTTTGTATAAAGGAAGTATGTATTTATCTTCCTGACCTTCTGGGTGAGTCACTTTCTAAAACAGTTCTTGGGGCTGGGGAGTCTAACTCAGTCTTAGAGCACTTGCTCAGCAAGTGTGAGGTCCTGTTCCTCCCCTAACTTTTCAAACAATACAACCCCTCCCCCACTATGTAGCTATCTCCAGTTAAGTTATGGCTAAGTACACACTGAGTGCGAATTTCTTCATTTGATTTCCAATTTTCCTATTTTATTAAAAGTGTTCTAAAAACAAATTTATTTAATATGTATTTAATTTGTGGGCCATAGTGCCTGTGTGGAGGGATAACTTGCAGGAGAGGGTTCTCACCTTCCATTATGGAGTGGGACAAAGTTCAGGTTATCAGGCTTGTAAATGTGCCTTTACTCAGAGTCATTTAGGGCCATTTCTTGGGCCCCTTAAAGACAGACCCAAAAGAGAATGCATCCATGTTCATAACATTGTTGGAAGTAGTCCAGGTGGTAAACACTGGCATATTATTCAGCTTTAAAGAAGGCACTCTGGACACATGCTGCAAGATGCACATACAATCTGGGTTCTATTAGGCTATCTGAAATGATCCTGTTACAAAAAAAGACCAAGACAATGTGATTGCATTTTCAAAGTCACAAAAAGACCGAGACAATGCGATTCCATTTTCAAGGTACTCAGTCAAATTCATAGAAAGTGGAATGGTTGTTAAAGAGCCGGAGGTAAAAATTTGGGGAATTATGATTTAACCGATGTACTGCTTGCTTTGTACCACAAAAGAAAGCTGGCAGCTAGCTAAACAACAATGTATCTTTACTGAACTATACAATAAAAACCTGCTACCGTGTTTAATCTTGTTGGTAAAAAACATTTAGAACATTCCTTCCCGTTGTACTTACCAAATTTTACTGTGTTATCTCTTTCCCTTTCTAACAGACTACTCTTCACACATTGTTCTCCCAGCACACCAAGCACTTCCGCTTGATCGGGCGCTATTGCTAGAACGCTCTACATGATCCCCCCCCCCCACACACTATCAAACTCGCTTGCATTTTCATCTTAAAGACGCTGCTTTCCCCCATCAGCACGTGAATCCTACTCTTTCGAATCAGTCCTCTACTATTTCTGTACCTGGCTTTGTTTTAGCTTGGCTTTCCAATCTAGCTGCCAAGTCCTGAGGACCAGAAGGCATTATCGTACATCTCCCAATACATACACATTCCTGCTCAGAAAAGTCCCCGTAACACCCAATCGAGATGGAGGAAACCAACCGACACTTTAAAAGTGATTTTCATCAGTGTACAACTTCAACACAAAAGCTTTCAAAGCCAAATTGTTGGGGCGTACAGGGGCGTAAAGTGGTAAAACTGGGCGTCCTTGAAGGCAGCGCTGTATTTGCATAGCCCAAACAGTTCACATACATTTCGAGGGCCCTTCGGGAAGGCGAGGCAGCACTGTACTGAAGAAACTTAGGAAAGAAACAGACACGAGTTCTCTGGAGTCGTCGAAGCGCGTAGAACGGTTTAAAAGCTCTGCTTCCGGTAGCGGTACTTGCCCGCATGCTCAGAAAAACGAACCGAAAGGCACTGCCAGCTACGGAAAGTCGTGGGGGTCAATTTCCGTCACCGAAATCGTCCCATGAATAGCTCGCACTCATAACCCAGAAGCGAAAAACTGTTTGCTTCAGTATCAGACAGACATCCCAACAGTCAAAGGAAGCGCCTGCTAAAGACTTTTCCACGCTCTTCTGACTCGTCTCTAGCTCTTTTATCACACAGCCATTTTCTAGTCTTGCTAGAGTTTTTTTCCCACTACTCAAGGGGCTTAATTAAATACTCCTTAAATACTTCTAGATTACCTTTTTCATTAAAGCACCTTTACGCTACGGGTCGCCATTAGGGTCATTCATCATCCCTCAGTGAGGCAAAGTAGCTTGAGGCGGCCAGTGCGCCGGGCGTTACCATAGAGAGGAAGCCTCCTCTCTGGGCTGAGTTTGCAGTCTCTATGGTTCAACTGAGCTGGTGGCGGTAAGGAGGAAACACAGTAAGGCCGTACTGCGCAGGCGCAGTTGGCTTCTCACTTTTTTTTTTTTTTTTTTTAATCCCCGCACCAAGCTCTTAACCTCATTGGGGTGGAGGAGAAGGCGGCGGCTGTCCGGTTCACAGCCTCAACAGTAGTGAATAATAAAGCTGTAAGTACCGGGTTAAAGACGAAGAATGTTCGGACTGGAGTCCGCTTGAGGGCCCTGCTCCTTTTCCGGACGGCGGCGGGCACAGGGTCCGGCTGGGGACGGTGTCCGGCGCTGTCAGCCGCTCGGGGGTTCACTTTTGGGGGAGGGGGCGACCCTGGGATGGGATCGGGGTGAGGACCTAGGATGCTCAGCTGCTAGGTCCAATCCAGACCGCCGCTGCTTTGCAGAGGGGAGGTGGGGCTGCTGTGGGGTCAAGCCCGGCTTTGTGTGCCTGTCTCTTTCAGACCCCACCCCGGGGCCCCTTCCTGACCTGGAGTCTCTCCCGGCCGGCTTGGGAGACGCCAGAACAGTCCGGGGTCTCTTTGAAAGGAACAGAGATTGCACAGAGCCGGAAGGGGCTCCTGGAGAAGAAACCTCACTACAACTAGGCGAGTGATGGGTGTGGAGAAAGATTCAGAGGGAAGAAGGGGTTGTCGGGGAGGCAGGCCGGCGGCCAGGGCTCTCAGCCTGGGCCAGACAAAAGCGGAGCAGCCGGGCCCAGCGGGATGTGGAAGGTCCCCTTGGTCCCCAGTAGGGCCTCGCTGCGAGGGTCTTTGCAAAACTGGGAAAAGCGGACAAGTGCTGAGTTAAGCCTGTGCAGCCTCCTGAACTTGCCTTTGTTGTTCTTTGGTATTGGCAGAGCCGCTCTGACGAAGATGAGTGTGATCTTGCACGATAGTCTGGTTGGGTACAATGGAGCAGATTGAATCTTGCTTTCCATTTTATGAACTGCTTGGACGAGTGTGGGGTTTTCAGAGTCAAATTTATTACATAATATATCTATAAATTTTAGAAATAGTTGTGTTTATTTCTTAAGAGAATAATTAGGTGGAGTCTTAAAGCATGTTGTGTCGCATCCGAGTGGATTTCTGTTACGGGATTCGTTCATGAAACACTGACCTAATGATGGAACCTGTGAGTTCTTTAAACCTGATACTTTAATTTGTAATGTGGCAGTGAGTGCTTTAGATGCTCTAGTCCTTTGGGAGGCAGTGATGCTGGAGAGTCAAGAATGATGCAGTTGCATGCTACTCCCTACCCCGCACCAGATTCAGGTGCCACAGGCTAGTATCAATTCTGGCCTTTGAAATTTAGTTTTATTGTTATTCATGATATTTATGGAATTCTTGGTATGAGGAATCCGACACAGAGGACATAGCAACATTGATGCAGAGACATAGAGATAGGGAAAATAACACAGCGCTCAGAGAACTGAGTATTATTTCTTTTTTACTTGCTAAGAAAAATTTAAATTTTAATGAGCTATTTTGTTCATTCATCTTTGTAAAGTTGGCTAATTGCACCCTGTCACAGTACTCAAATTTTAGTTTCTGTAAGTTATTGTTTATTATGTGTAACATGTAACTGCTAGTTTTTATTGTCAGCTTGACACAACCTCCTTTCAGCTGGGTAGAGGGAGCCATGACCCAGGAATTTTTCAGATCAGATTGGCCAGTGGCCATGTCTGTAAGAGACTGTCTTGATTGGTGGTTGATGTGGGAGTGTCTAGCCCACTGTGGGTGGTACTGTCCTTAGGCAGGTAGGTCTGGACTGTATAAGAAAGCTATTGGAGGTAGTCTGTTTTCCGTTTTCTCCCTCTTTTTGATCTGCAGCCATGAAGCTCTCTGTCTTGCTTTGAGGACTCTTTGTGCTTTGTGTGTCAATTTATGCTAATGAAAACTTGTTTGTAGACTTCTGAATTCTGGCTGGATGTCAAAATTAGAGGAACACCTTACCTGGCAAGATGCTAACCCCAGTATTATGAGTTGTAGGTAGGGACAGGCTGCTCTGTCTCTACCTACTTTTTTGTTCATGTTCATGCCTGACTTTGAATTTATTTACTCTCTTGCCTCTTATGGATTGGGGACATATTTCTTCCGTAGAGCACTCATATGAATCAGTTATTTTTAAATACCAGAGGTTATGTCCCAATATCATAGATTCACTTACCCCCCCCTCCCCCAAATAGAGACTGGTAGAAGAAGTGAAATGAAAGCTCTGCACTTGATGTTGGAGCAAGTGTTCCCAACTAACATCATGCTCCTTTGTTGGACTTTTTTTTTTCTTCTGGCCTAAGTGGAGGAATAAAGCTCCAAATTTGGGTGATTAAAGCATCCTTGATACCAACTGCCTCAGGATGATATGCCTACAGATACAGCTTTTACTCTTTCAGTTTTTAAAATGACTTTGCTCTTCTCTATATGTTTATTAACTTCTGGGGGTTAAGATTTTAAAAAGAGCCTTTTCGAATTTTAAAACTGTAATGAAGGCATATTTTATAAAGATGAAAATTTAAATATTAAAAAAAGAAAAGAAAAATCTAGCTGAGCAAGTCAGAGAGCAAGCCAGTAAACAATGGTTAGAATAGGTTCTGTTGGGAGTTCCTGCCTTGACTTCAGTAATGGATAATGATTTGTAAGTGCAAGTCAAATATACTTTTTCCCCTACATTGCCTTTGGTCACTGTGTTTATCACAGCAAAAGGCAAACAAGAACAGTAACTGGTTTACATCTTTAGAGTTTTAACTAATTAGCTTATTTACAGTGCTGGGAATGGACCCCAGGGTCTTGTGTGTACTAGACAAGTTAGTTCTCTCTCAATGAGCTATATCCCAGCCTTTTAGTTTTTAAATTTTACATGTATTTGTTTATTTGTATATGCATGTATATGTGAGTGTGCGTGTGCTATACACAGCAGGCATGTGGCAGTCAAAGATTGCAGGAATACATTTCTTCTACTATGGGGGTCTGTCTGATCCTCAGGCTTGGCAGCAAGCCCCTTTACTCCCTGAGCCATCTCACTGCCCCCAGCGTTTCTTTTGTATTGATAGCAAGCAAAAATTCTACAGCTTAGTTTGCTTGCCTCAGTAACAACTGTGATAGACTCTGAAGTCTAACACAGACAGTGGGAATTTGCTTTTTATAGAGCAAGATTCAGATCCTTAAAATAGTTTACAGGCATGGTGAAGAATGATTGGTCAGAAGGACATTAGGATTATCATTCGAATGTATTTTGTTTTGGATTTTGATTTTTTTCCCCCCTGTCTTCTGTTAACCTTATTTTCTTGAGCAGCTCAGTGTCTTGGTTCAGAAATTTGGGTAGATGATTTATATTCTTGATTGTTATTCTTTGTAATCTACTTTAAATCAATTTCTATTACATTTATTTATTAGTGTGTATATGTGTGCCAGGTATCTGCTATGTAGAGAAGATCTGAGGGCAACTTTTTTTAGGGGGAGTATTGAAACAGGGTTTCTCTGTGTTGCCCTCTGCTGTCCTGGAACTCGCTCTGTAGACCTGGCTATCCTGGAACTTGTTCTGTAGACCTGGCTGGATTGGAACTCAAAGAGATCTGCCTGGCTCAGAGGACACTTTTTGAGTGTCAGATGTAGCTTTTCCTCCTGTATGTTCTAGGGATTGAATTGGGCTTGGTGGCAATGTTGAGACATTTTTAAAGGACTTAAAATCAGCTTTTAAATAAACAATGGTTTTAGTTGTGCAGTACTATTGTAAATGTAGCTATCTGAGGGTATTAGTCCCAGAGTTGAGTTCCAATAGCTGTCAGTTGTGCTGAGTGCAAGTCTGGTTCCCAAACTAAATGGTAGATAATTGTAAACCATATTTAAAAATAAGAACCCATTAGAGATTTTTCTTGACAATAAGAAGGTCTAGTTTTAAAAAACAGGAACTACACATAGAAGAAATCACAGATGATACAACTCTTGATTTGTAAAATGTAGTTGTCAAGGATGAACCATGCTTTCTTCACTTGGTGCCTAGCAGAGCAACACCCATAAGGCATGCATGTATATGAGTGAATGTGCCTGGGGGGGGGGGGAGAAAAAGGAGGGAGAGATTAATTGATCTGTAAAGCACTAGGGTTTACTGATAGTTTTTAACTGGCTAGCCACCCATGGTTTACTGCGAAGCTGCTGTTTCTCCCTGATGCATGTGGCCTCCTGTCTTATCCCAGTACTCATGGACCCAGCAGTATTGAGACGGTGGTGTTTGTACCACAACACCTTGTTGACTTCTGTTCTCTTCTTGCTGGAAGTCTCTTCAGTCCTTGCTGTTTCTGGCTTTATTCCTCAGCTTTCCCCGCACACTGCCTCTCTTCTAGACATTTATTCTTCTTTAGATCTTCCGATATAGGAAGTTTGAGAACATTCTGTGATAGCAGCTGTTGTGGCCCATTCAACTTGTATACTAGTGGGAACTGTTGATTGTTGGAAATAAGAAGAAAATGTATCATGGAGCTGTAGAGGTGGCTCAGTGCTTAAGAGCCCTGGCTGCTCTTCCAGAGACCTGGGTTCAATTTCTAGCCCCACATGGTGGCTTACAGCTGTCTTGTTACTCTAGTTTCAGGGAATCTGGCTTCCTCTTCTGGTCTCCAAGGGCACCAGACATCAAAACACCCCACCCCCCATATCTTGGTAATAGGATTGGAGCTCCTAGAGGCCCCATGGGCCACTGTCTCACCTGACATCTGCAGCATTTTGTTCTTCAGCCTCAAACTGCAGGTGAACCTTTTTGTTTCAGGACAGGCTTTGTTTACCACAAATGTTTTACACACTGTATTAAATCTGGCCTCTGCGTTAACTTGATGAAACTAGATAGAAAAGCAGGATGATTTAAGTCTGCCCCCCCCATACAAAAAGAGCTGTCTTCATCTTCCCATGGACAGTGAGCAGGCTTTATGCTAGATTTTTTTTTTTTTTGGTTGAACTCTTTCATGAGTGGATACCAAGTTCTAAGAGGTCCAGTTAGAAAGATACACATGATCCAGCATGCCAGAGGCTCACAGACCATAACATGAATTGGTGCTATGTAAGGTTTATGCAGACACTTCTATATCACTTGTTCCCTCCTAGTTAGACTTAGTGTTCAGCATCAGATCTGAAGCTGCATGCTCTCTATGCGTGTTCTGACACTGCACTACATCCCAATATTCCTCGTGCTTTAATAGAAGCTCACCATGCTTTTAAAAAAATTATATTTTAAATTTATTTCTAGACAATTTCATACATGTTCACCATGCTTTTTAAAGGCAGTTTTTGTTGTTGTTTTTTTGTGTGTACATGCTTCTGTGTGCATGCATGTGTTTGCAGATACCTGTGGAGGTCAGATGTTAACACTGGATAGCTTTCTATAGCTCTCCACCTTATGTTTTGACCTGGAGCTTGATTTAGATAGACTGGTTGGCCAGCATTCCCCAGGGGCCTCCTGTCTCTACCTCCCCACAGTTAGGTTATGCTTTGTGTGATGCCTGCTGCTGCCTACCACAGCTGTTCCTTCTCCTCTTTTTCTGTGGGCTTTTAGGGTCTGGAAGTTGGGTTCTCATACTTGTATAGCAAGCGCCTTACTGATAGCCATCACCCCACCCTGGCTGTCCTAGAACTCACTCTGTAGACCAGGCAGGCCTCAAGCTCAGAGATTTGCTTGCCTCTGTCTGCTGAGTGCTAGGATTAAAGGCTTGTGCCACCACTGCCCTGTTATCCTTCTGTTTTGTTTTGTTTTTGAGTGTTCTTTATTTTATTAATTTTTAGACACCACTTTTTCTTTATTTTTTATTTTGCATTTGTTAGGTCAGAGGACAACTTGTAGGAATTGGTCCTCTTCTTCTACCATGTGGGTCCGGAAGGATCAAACCCAGGATTGGCTTCGTGGGAAATGCCTTTACAAGCTGGGCTATTTGTCTGCTTTTAGGTCTTCTTTAAAAGCATTGTGTAAAGCAAAACTAGAGTCTTTCATGGACTTTATCAGAAGCACAGCTGTTTCTTCAAGTTAGAAAAACCACTGCAACAAATTTCAAACTCGGCTGTGCATTCTGTCTCTGCTTTAGGCTAGCTTTGTATTTTAGAGTCTTTATATATATATATATATATAAAAATAATGGGGTGGGGTGGGGTGGGGTGGGGAGGACCAGTAGAAGGCACCTATTTATATGGTTGTGAGGATGAGATGATAACATGTAGAGTTGGAGGTCTGACTTGACATTCATTGAGTGACCAATCGACGGCAGGAAGGAGCTCATACTAAATGCTCTAGTGGTATGGGATTCCACATGCTCACCTGGAGAGCTTGTTCAATTATGGTTGGTCAGCTCAGTATCAATGGGATGTGGGCAGCCACAGTGTCAACTATCCCTGGATGATTCTGGCATACCTTGCAGCTTGAAAGCTCAGTGCTTCCTTTAATGCCAGTGACAGCATTACAGAGTTAAAATGTAAACAGTTGCCCAAATAATAGCTGAATAGAACTAGAATTGACTCCTGCCAACATGGTGAGGGTTGGCTCCCACTCTCAAGCTTCTCTGGAGACCTTTGTTAGTATGTTTGAAAGAAAGTGGCCCTAAAGCGAGTGGCACTATTAGGAGGCGTGGCTTTGTTGGAGTAGGTGTGGTCTTGTTGGAGGAAGTATTTCATTGTGGGGCCGGCTTTGAGGTCTCTTTTCTCAAGCTTCACTCAGTGAGACAGTCAGTTGACTTCCTGGTGTCTGTAAAATACAGGACCCTCAGGTGTTTCTCCAGCACCATGTCTACCTGCATGCTGCCATGCTCTCCACTCTGATAATGGGCTGATAATGTAGGCTAGCTGCTACAATTAAATGTTTCCTTTATAAGAGTTGTTCTGGTCACAGTGTCTCTTCACAGCTATAGTATCCCTAAGACAATGACTCCAGTGGAATGGTTTGGGTAAGTGCATGTGGAGGCCAGAAGACAACCTCGGTCTTCTGAGTCTGCAGGAGCTGTGCACCTTAGTTTTGAAAACTAGGTTTCTTACTGGCTTGGAGCTTACTGATTTAGCTAGGCTGTCTGGCCAGCAGGCCCCAGGGATCTGTCCATCTCTGCCTTTTGAGTTGTTGGGGAAAAAATGTGAACCATATACCCAGCTTTTTTCATGTGGGCTCTAGGGATTCAATTTAGAATCTATGCTTACAGGCTAAACATTTTACTGGCTAAGCTGTCTCCTTAGATGGCAGGCCCATCTTTAAAACACATTTTTTCTTACAGTTATTAATTGTGTGTGTGTGTGTGTGTGTGTGTGTGTGTGTGTGTGTGTGTGTGTGTGTGTAGAGGCTGAGATCAGGGGACAGTTCTCTCCAGCATGTGGGTGCTGAGGCTGAAACTCTGGTCATCAATTATGATACCAGGTGCCTTTACCCACTGAGCCATCTCATCAGCTCCCATCCCCCCTTTTAATCAGTTTGCAATGCTGTTACCACTTTTTGTAGAGATATAAATGGATGATTTCATAATGGCAACAGCCAGCTTTTAAAAATGAAAGTGACTTTGAAAGCATTTTAATCCCCTCTCCTCCTTTCTAAGCTCTGAGGAGTGGAGAGAATGTGTGCGTTTGCTTGCTCACACACACATGTGTTTATGTGATGTGTGCATTCATTTGTGTGGTGTCCACGGAGTGCAGGTGTAGAAGTCAGAGGCCTGCTTGGAGGCCTCAATTCTTTTCTTCCCCCATGAGGATCCTAGGACCCGCCAACAGCCTTGTCACCATCTGCCGAACCGCCTCACTGTCCTGCTGTTACTCTTAACTTACCGTCTTTGAGCATGCCCTTCTATCCATACTTCATAGTAGATAATTAAGGTTGAGTGTGCTTTATGAATAATCTTTGCAACTCTGTAATATATATTATTTTAACTCTTAATAACTTTTCATTTGAGTTAATACAGCAAACTTGGTAAACTGGGGCACTTTAGAGTTTTTTGATTTGTCCACATGTTTATGTGTGAAGGTAGGTGTGTGTGTGTGTGTGTGTGTGTGTGTGTGTGTGTGTGTGTGGGTGTGGGTGTGGGTACGGACCAAGGTGTGCAGGCCAGAAGATAATCTATGGTAACTGGTTCTCTCCTTCTGCCTCATGTGTCTTGGGGGTCAAATTCAGGTTAGCTGTCTTGGTGACAAGTACCTTTACCCACTGGACTGTCTCAGAGGCCTCCTCTCTTTCATTGCCAATAGTATTTTCAAAGGGGTAGGAAGAGTGTACAGCTCTTGCCCTGTGAGAGAGATCAGTGTCCACATCAGAGTGTGATCGCACAGCATTCTCTGGCCTACCTTTAAGCATTTCTTTTAATAGTTGTGTGCTAGCGTTGAACTTAAAATATTTAATAGTCAGAATTACTGTGGGTGGAGCCAAGGTTTCTGTTTTTTCAAGCACATTCCCCAAGTGCTTCCAAGGCCACTAAAGTTTGAGAGCAGGCCCTGGGGACTGACGACCTTCTGGGTAATTTCACAGATTGTGTTTTTCCTGTGGGTCGAGGCTGAGTCTGTTATGAGCGGATACTCAGAAGTGCTACACAGAGGCCCTGTTGTATATGGAGAATGAATTGTGAAGCAGGCCTTCCCAGTGAAGAGTAGCTGGGCTAACTCTAGGAACAATAAGCCAGTCTTTGAAAGAGGAGTTGAACTTCATTCAAACAGCTCCTTCTTGGAGTCTCCTTGTGCTGGGGCTGTTTCTTTTAAGCTTTTGTTCAGTTTGTTTTTGAGACAGTGAGAGTCTCATGTAGCTGGGTTGGCCTTAAACTCTCAGTGTCTCTACCCGGCCTTTGGAGCATTGAGGATTGAACCCTGAATCTCTTGTATGTGCAAGATTAGCATTTTACAAATCGAGCTATATCCCCAACCCAAACTCAGTCAGTAGGCCATGGACTACCTTGAACTTCTAATTAACTTGCCTCTAGCCTCACAAGCGCTGGGATCATGTGTGCCACCACTTGGGAGTTATTCAGTGTTGGGATCAAATTCAAGGCCTTGTACATTCTGTGCAGCACTCTTCTGACTGAGCCACATCTCCAGTCCTTAAGGTTTTGATAGGACATGGAGTTCTGACCCAAGCCTTTCCCTTGGGCGGTACACATAATATGTCATATTGTCACGGTCCATAGCTGTCATCCCTTACCAAGCAGGTCTAAGTCTTGTAAATAGACTTCTATTATATTAATTTTTATGACATTTAAAGGACAGTGCTATCCCCTATCCCCCTCGAGACAGGGTTTCTCTATGTGGCCCAGGCTGACCTTGAACTCACTGAGATCTGCCTGCTTCTGTCTTCTGAGTGCTAGAATAAAAAATCAGCCACCGCACCTTGCTGATTTCATTTGGAATGATGGGAAGTGGAGGATCACTGCAGTTGAATAATCTGGAGAAAAGCCATACTTGACCTTCAGATGCTTTAGCTGCCTCTCCATTTCTCCCTTTTCCTGGTTTTCCCTCCTGCTTCCATTCCTTCCCACCTCGTCCAGTCCTCTCTTGCCTCTGACTCTCTCTTTCAGACATGTCTGGGTCTCTCTTTACAGCTGGATGTGTATCTGGGAGGGAGTCGGTGGGTGGGATTAGGTGTTCAGCCTTTTCGGGGGTTTTCAGAAGAGTTCCATGGTGGTTCTGTACTTCCCATCCCACTAGTTGCCAGCTTTGTTTTCACATAGCCTTGCCTATGCTGTTTTCTGTTGTTAGAAAACTTTGTGATTTCTATTTATAGTGCCTGTGAACTGACAGCTCATTGTGGTTTAGATCTGGATTTCCCTGATGACTGAGGTGCAGGGAACCTTCCCTGTGTTTGCTTCTGAATACCGTTGTAGGAATGTCTGTTCAAAATTGGATTGGCTTTGTGTTGGATTTTAGAAGTTTCTTAAGTTTAAAAATAGCCATTTGTTAATTAGCGTGTGGGGTGCACACACACTCATGTACATGCCATGGCACACATGTGGGAGTGAGAAGACAGCCTGTATAAATTGGTTCTCTCCTTCATCATGTGGTTCTGGGTTCCCCACACAGGTAGTGGGGCTTGGTGGTGCGCGCCTTTACCCGCTGAGCCCTCTCACTTGCACCAGAACTTGGTTTCTTTGATTTATTTATTTTTTGACATTTTCAAAATTTATATGATAAATTTTACTCTCAGAAGTTTCCTCTGTGTTTAGGTATTGATATATGATCTGCAAATATTTTCTCCCACGCAGACTTTGTGTGTGTATATATATATATATATATATATATATATATTATTTTTATTTTTGTCTCTTGCCTGTATACTTGTTTGCCCATCACTTGTGTGCCTGGTGCCTGTGATGGTCAGAAGAGGGTGTTAGGTCCTTTGCACAGTCAATTGTGAGCTGCCCTGTGGGTGCTGGGAACTGAACTCAGCTGCTCTGCCAGAGCAGCTCTTAACTACCAAGCCATCTTGCTAGCACCTAGATTCCTTCCCTCCCTCTCTCCCTCTTTCTCTTTCTTTTTGTTTTGTTTTTGTGGTTTTTTTTTTTTTTTTTTTTTTTTTTTTGGAGACAAGGTTTCTCTATGTAACAACCCTGACTGTCCTGGAGCTCACAGAGATCCACCTGCTTCTGCCTTCTAAGAGTTCTGGGATTAGAAGTGTGTGCCACCACCCCTGGCTAGGTCGTCTTTCTTAATGGTCTTTGACACAGAGCTTTCAAATTTCTAACTTGTCTTTGTCCTTTTTTGTTGTTTTTTTTCTTATGTCCTTGACTAATTTTGAGTTATTTTTTGTGCATGGTATGCTGTAGGAGATCCATGATGATTCTGCCACACATGGATAACCAGCCTTGGAAGCATGGTCTGCCGAGCACTAATTTGAATTTGTGTGCTCCTCTTCCTCAGTAGTATTTGCATTTGACTTTAGGCTTTTATTTCATTGCCTTCTTACTTTCTGTATTCCCTGTTTTCTTTCCTTAAGAAAGGATACATGTCGGGCAAGAGTGCTTGTCTAGCATGTGTGAAATCCTGCTTTCCATACCAGGCACCTCATAAAACTGGGCATTGTGGCAGTCATCACAGCAGGAGGCAAAGGAGTCAGAAGCTCAAGTTCATCCTTGGCTACCATAGGAAGTCTGAGACTAACCAGAGTACATGAAGCATTTTGTCAAAAAAAAAAAAGTGGATTCATGAATGTTTCCTTTGTGATACTGTTTTAATCCCTTGTATAAAGTTCAGCAATTTAAAATTTTGTGTTTCTTTTTAGGTTCTGTTTGTTTGTGGTAGAGTTTCTCACATAATTCTGACTGTTCTGGAACTCATTGTGTAGACCAGGCTGGCCTTGCACTCACAGAGAATCCACCTGCCTTTGCCTCCTGAGTGCTGGAACTAAAGGTGTATCACACCTGGCAACTATGCAAGCTTTATTATTTTATCTTCTTCTTTCAGCTTTGGTTTGAACCCGGAGTCTTAGGCACATGCATCACCATGGAGCTATGCCTACAATTGTCATTAACTTTTAAATGGCTATATACCCCAAATAAATGTATATCTTAGTGTGTAGGAGGACATACTACATTATTGCTTTCCTGGCTTCCTCTTGTCTTGCCTTGTGCCTAATCTGACACTCCCATGTCTCTCTATCGCTCAGAGAGACAGTCTAATACCATGTAGTATTGTACTTAAACCTCATTGGTTTACTTTGAAGCCAAACAGATGAATGAATACATTCATAGTTTCAGGAACTCCCCCCACCCCAGTTTATTGATCACTGTGTTAAAGAGAAGTACTTTGAGATCTTTAACCGCTCCTGTTAAGTCAAATATTCCCAAATGTGTGGTTCAGTGTTAGGGATTTGTTTGGATGATCTACTATTTGGGTAAACATGTTAGATAACATACTATAGGGTTCATTTTATTCATGACCGAAAAACGTTTGGGTGTGTAAAAACAAGTTACTTTACTTGTTGCTATGACAAAATGCCTGACAAGGAGGAAGGGTACATCTCAGTCCACATTTTCACCATGGTGGTAAAGTCATGGCAGCAAGAGCAGGAGGCAGATGGTCACATTGTGCACATCCACAGTTTTGAAATAGATAAAAATCCTGCTTAACTGGTATTCTCTCCCTCTCTCTCTTGTTTTTTGTTTTTCAAAGCTGGGTTTCTCTTTGTAGTCCAGGCTAGTCTTGATTCTCCCATCTATGCCTCCCGAGCGCTGGGATTAAAGGCTTACACCATGAATACCTGGCTTTCTCATTTTTAATTAGAATTTTTATTGAATTTTTAGTTATTTTATTTGTGTTTGGTGGCAGTGTTAGCAGCACACATGTGTCACAGTACATTTAGTCAGAGTGTAATTTTCAGGAGTCAGATCTCTCCTTCTACCATGGGGGTCCTAGGAATGGAACTCATTTGTCAGGCACATTTATCCATGGAGGCATCTCTCCAGACCTCATTCTCCTCACTAACCCAGCCAATGCAAGGTCGGCCTTCCCACATCAGTTAACCGAATGTAGACAGTTCCTCATAGATGTTTCCTGGTATTTGTCTCCTAGGTGATTCTAGTTCCTATCAAAATGACAGTATTAATGATCACAGGATGGTTGATATACAGTAGGTATGGTGGTATATGTCTGTACAGCACTCAGGAGGCAGAAGCAGGAGAGTTTGAGTTCAGGGTTTTCCTGGGCTACATGGTGAGACTCCAGGTCAAACAAAATAGAAATTCCAGTGACTGAATTCTGAGTTTGATTTATTTTAGGGGTGATTTTGTATTTGACTTTTCATTTTTTTCCTACCCAAAACTTTTTTCATTTTTGATAAATGCTTAGTTTTAAAATTATTTTCAGTTTTTGCAATAAAGTGTGTGGTTTTCTAGCAAAACACACTAAATAGCATTAGCCAATTGTTTTGTCTAGACAACCCAGAGCTGAGCTAGGGAAGAAGTATGTGTCTCTTCCCTCACTGTACTCTAGTGTTGCTTGTCCTGGTGATGACCTCCCTTGGGACCATCCAGATGTGGAGCCCCAGCTCACAGCCTGGCCTTGGTGTTTAGTTCCCCAGTATGTTTTCCCAGGTAGTTTCTTAGTCTCTGTTTAGGTAAACACCTCCATTATCTATGGTGCTGTTTATGTGCCTTGGAGTTTTATTACCAGTGGAGCAAAGACATCATTTCATTTTTCATTTTCTAGTTCTAAGCACAATACTGGAGAGCAGAACAAACACAGCATGTCCACTATGCTTTAGAGAGAATTGTCAGTCAATAAAGTGATTCATCAGATGCTTATACTCTGAACTGGGGACTACTTCTGTAAAGTGCTGAGTTAGATCTCCAGAATTCTCTCTCACACACACAAGAGCATGAAAAGCTGGGTATGGTGCCCCCAGTTTGTAATCCCAGTGCTGGGATGTGGAGACAAGCAGATTCTTTGAGCTTGCTGGCCAGCCAGTCCTGCCTACCTGGAGAGTTTGAAGCCAGTAAGAGATCCTGCCTCAAAGCTAGCTAGCTAAATAGGTAGGTAGGTAGATGGATGATAGGTAGATAGGTGGTTAGGGAGATAGATGATTGATAAACAGATGGACAGTCAGATGGATAGATGAGCTGGTGAGAAAGCAGTGTGGTGAAGGTGTTTGCCATGGAGTCTGATAACTTCAGTGCAATCCCTGGGTGGGAGAAATGAAATGACTCCCAAAAGTTGTCTATGACCTCCAGAGGCACTCTGGCGCATCCACATGCAACTACATACACAGTAATGAATAAGGGTGGATAGTACCTGAGGGATGATACCCAACATTGCTCTTGACCTCCACATGCATGCATACATGTGTGTGTCCACATGCACATGTGACATCCCCACCCCCTGAGTTTGATCTCTTGTTAGTGCCTTTAGTAGGAAGACTGTTTTATGCAGAGACAGCAGGGGCTTGCTGCTTTCTTTACTACGGGTATCTCCTTAGGGAGAAATTGGGCTGGCTTTATATGGATTGAATCTGTGGCTCTAGCTATACCTTCATGTACATTTTTTGCTCAAAAACTGATCCAAGAAGTAGTGAGCATTTTATTTTTGTTGTTTGCTTTCCATTTATTCCATTGCACCACAGGCATGAGTTTCCATTTGAGAACAGCCCTCTACGGAGAAATGTGCTTCTTAGTGTGTGCTGTCTCAGTGTGTACGCTCTCTTGTGTGCTGCTTGACTTACAGGTACAGATGGGCATGCTGAGCACGTGACTCATGGCCTAGACCTGTTTCTAGGTGAAAAAGGCTTTCCATTTGGTTATGTAAAAGCTTTCCATTTGCTTTTTTTTTTTTTTTTTTTTTTTTCCAGAGCTGGGAGTAGATTTCTGAGCTTGCCAAGCATTTGTCTAGATATAGTAATGATGTTTTTGATGAATTGTAATGTTTTTATAGAAGAACCAGGGAAGAATGACTTGAGAATCTCACTGGAATTACTTGGCTTGACAGCTTTCAGAATAGGTTGGGGTAGAATGGATTCAGATACGATGTGATAATGAGAACTGAGCCCCCAAACAGCTTTTAATGAGAACTGCTGCTGTTGAGAATTATTCTTGGATTGAGGAGCTGGGGCTGTCAGCTCAGTCAATAGAGTGCTTGCTTGCCATTCACAAAGCCCTGCATTTCATCCATGGTACCATAAACTGGACATGATGGTACATGCCTGTTTTTCCTGCACTTGGGGAAGTTGAGTCAGGAGGATATAGAATTGCAGGCCAGCCTGAGACCCTGTCTCAAAACACTACTACCAGCAACAATCTTTTTATCCTGAGTGACGAGTAGAGACTGAAAGACTATAGATTGCTGAGTCTTCATTCAGCAAACATTACTAACACCATGGAATAGAGGGAAAGGCTTTCAGTAGTTCTTAAAGAGATCTGTGTTTCTAAGGGAAGACTGACAAATGGATGGTGGATTCCATGAGTTGGAGTGTTCTTGTGGGATAATAGAGTTTAAAGTGCCCTGCTGTAGTTTACCTGTGGCCCCTCCAAATTATATGTGTTGGAAACTTAATCCCTAAATTCACATTGATGGTATTTGGGAGTGGAACCTTTGGAGGTCATCAAAATTGGATAGAGCTAAGGTGGGGTTCCTCAGTGGCATTGGTGGCTTTGCTTGATGAGAAAGAGAGACACAGCTAGTGTGTTTGCTCTGAAGCTCTTTCACACTATGGTGTGGCAAGAAAACTTTCCCCACATGTCAGTGCCATGCTGTTCTTAGATTCAGAGCTTTCACAACTATGAGCCAAATAAACAGTTTGCTATAAGTTATTTAGCCTGAGGTATTTTGTTTTAGCAACAGAAAAAAAAAATCTAAGAAAAGTTCCTGATCTGGGGATGAGGGCAGAGAGATCTATGCTTGTCTGTCTGTCTGTCTGTCTGTCTGTCTGTCTGTCTGTCCGTCTTCTATGTATCTCTCAATCTCTCACTCACCTCTTTCTGTTGTGATCTGGAAGTGTGAGATCCGCATCTCGGTGCATACCGAACTCCAGGGTCTGTTTGTTTCCTAAGTCCATGGAGAGCTTTGTTGACTGGGGGCTTGTGATTATGAAACAGAGTCTGACCCCAGGTAAGTGGCAGCAGGTACAGGGGTCCAAAAGCATCTGTGCTGAAAAAAGCTGTTTGAAACTGAGCTCTTGGTGAATGAGATCTTCACAAAATTAAAACTTCTGTTTCCAGATCTTTACTTGAATCAGTGAATTGGTTTTGGAGTTTTAGGGGTGGGATGAAACATTCCCTTTTGGAAAACTGTTGGGATTGTAGTAGTTTCTGGATAGTGCTGTCATTGTTGACATTGTGTATTTTTTTTATTGTAGTTACAAGTCCATTTCATACACTGACTGTTCACTTCAAAACAGATTCTTAGTAGTATCTACTTGAGATTTTTTATTATAAGTGAATGTACTTAATTAACGATGTTATTTTACTTGCTATTTATGTGTATGTAGGTGCTTGCCTGCTATGGCACATACATGAAAGTCAGAGGACAACTTTTGGGAGTCAGTCCCCTCCTATGATATGAGTTCTAGGGATGGAAGCCGGTGTTAGGCTTGGGCAGTGAACACTTTTCCCACTGAGTCGTCTTCTCTTCTTAGCTCATAAGTGAGTTGTAAATGAGATTCTTTATGTTTGTTTCAATTATCTGGAAATGTCCAAAGTGCTGATTAAACAAGTGGGAATTTTCTATTATAAACACTCTTATCTATTCTTTTGGGGTGTGTGTGTTGTGTGTGCGTGTGCATATGTGGTTTAGATGTGTTTGTATGTATGTGTTCATACAGGTATGATGTGATATATGTATGCATATGAATCCAGGCCAGATGGTGAATTCAGGCATCTTTCTCAATTGTGTTTTTTTTTTGTTTGTTTGTTTTTTTTTTTTTTTTTTTTTTTTTTTTACCTTATCTCTTTGGAGGCAGTCTCTGAGCTGGGAGCTCACCCATTCAGCTAAGCCTAAGCGGACTGGCCAGTAAGCCCCAGCAATTTGCCTGTCCCCGCCTTTCTGGAGCAATATTACAAGCACATGTCATCCCTCAGGAATTTTACATGGGTGCTTGGGGCTCAGACTCAGGTTCTTGTACTAACATGGCCAGCACTTTACCTACTGAGCCTTCTCCTTAGCCCCTTATGTATAAAAAATAAATAATATGCACATAATTTAAAGTTTCTTTCCTCTCTGTCATCTAATCTTCCCCAGAGACATCATTGTTATTAATCATACATATGAAAAAAACATATAAACACACACACTCCCCTTTTGTGTTCATGGTCATCTGTTAGAGACTGCACTATTCTTTTCTAAAGCTGTGTCTTAGACATTATCCTGTAGTACATTAAGGACTTCTCTTTATTATTAATATCTGACTAGCATGCTATTGTATACTGTGTTTTTACTATTTCCTCAATTGATGAATATTTTATTCACTCTAATATGCATTTTATAGTTAATGCTACAGAGAATAATTCTGCATTATTTTGTGTAAGTAAATACATTTCCAGATGTTAATTTTTCCCATTATTACTTTTTAGTTTTTTGAGATAAGAGTCTCACTATGTACCTTGAAACCAGGTTGGTTTCAAAGTCAGAGTCATTCACCTGCCTCTGCTTCCTAAGTGCTGGGATTAAAGGCATGTTCTGTAATACCAGAAGATTGATGTTGAAGGTTATTTAAATAATTTTTTCTTGTTCTTTAGGCATTTCATACATGTATACAGTAAGTTTTGATCACACTCACCCTACATTTCCCTCTCCAGCAGGTCTTTTATATTCCCTCAATGTTGACATTTAAAAAAATATTATTTTTACGTTATATGTATGTGTCTCTGTGAGCTTGAATGCATGTTAGTAGAGGTACCTACCAGTGGAGGACAGAAAAGGATGTTTGATCCCCTGGAGCAGGAGTTGTAGATGGTTATGAGATACCTGAAGTGGGTGTGGGGATATGTTTCAAATTTAGTAAAACCAGTCTGAGATACCAGAGGGATCCACCCACAGTGATTCTAGGAGGATCAGAGAGTGGTAACTCACACCTTTAATCCCAGCACGGGGAATATCAGGGAATGGTGACCTATGCCCTTAATCCCATCAAATCTGAGTTTGAGGCCAGCTTAGTTTACAGGAGTTTTAGGCTCCCAGGCAGGTAGTGGTGGTGGCCTGTAGTCTTAACCTGGATGTGAAACAACTGGGTGAAGAGGGTTTTTAAGGCAGGCATAGAAAGACAGAGCAGGCAGAGGAAGCCAGGAGGAGCAGTGACTGAGGAAGCTGGAAGACAGCTGGGTGAGATCTGACTGTGGTGTTTCCTCTCTTTGATATCTCAGCCTTTCCTTGATATCTGGCTCTGAGTTTCCTGCAACAAGTGGGTGCTGGGAACTAAACATTGTCCTTTGTAAGAGCAATGTGTGCTCTGTGAGCCATCTCTCCAGCCTCACTGTTGTTCACTTTGCTTCTGAGTTTCTGAGCTTGTCTCTTTTGTAAGTATGCATTGTAATGATGCTCTGACACAGGGTGGGGATAGACATGAAGATATTTATTCAGTCACTTAATGAATTGACAGCTGATACTTTAGATGTGATGTAACCATTTTCCTGTTTGCTTATTTTTCACTGCTAAGGATCAAACCAAGGACCCCACCCAGGCTGGGCAGGTGCTATGCTATGGAGTCCTGCAGGGGCTTTCCCTGCTGGCCTGCCATGCCTAATTAACTAATTTTGAGGCCAGGTCTTGCTGTGTAGCTTTGGCAGTTTGCTATGGATGCTAGGCTTGCCTCTGCCTCTGGAGTGCCGACATTAAAAGCATATCCTACCATGCCTAGTTGTGAGCTTATTTTAAATTGTTGAGATGGAAACTAGCTTGAGAAATTGCACTGCTTTACCTGATTGTAATTTTGACTCCTTTATTCAGTATCACAAAAGAGTTCTTCATGTGTTCTTACCCCAGCCTTCTTACACATTTGTTTTCATACTAATACTCAGACCTTAATAGGTTCTCTTTTTGTCAGCTGGGTGCAGCTCACCTCCCTGGGGACATTTGGGATGCTATGTCAGCTGTTACACTATCATGTGACATATCAAATGCTCTCCTAGACAATATAGTTTAGATACATCTGGGAAAATCAAGCTGGATGGCATATATGTTCCTTGCTGTTTGGACTTCAAGTAGAGTTTGCTGTAAGAACTGAACTTCATGAGGGGTTAGGAACTGAAAATCTTATCTTTAGAGGGCACACCTATACAATCTGAAAATCCTAATAAGTCTGTGTGCACATATACATAGATGTCTCTGTATAGAATTATGTTATTATTATTATAAAAAGCAGGGAATAAGATGAAAACTTTAAGATTTAGATAGATGCCGCATTTTCTCCTCTGAATTGGTTT
Organism: Phyllotis vaccarum; assembly: GCA_033318265.1. NCBI lineage: Eukaryota > Metazoa > Chordata > Mammalia > Rodentia > Cricetidae > Phyllotis > Phyllotis vaccarum. The sequence goes on along the minus strand of JARWLC010000016.1, from coordinate 35,112,216 downwards.
AGATGGATACAAACACTAAAGTATTAAAGGTACAGATATCTATAGAATGCTCCAAGAAGTAACAGTAGGTCAAGGACATGTGAGCCTTCTATAGTATAGACCATATGTTAGATCATAAAACAAGTCTCAATCAGTTTTAAAGGATGGAAGCCATACAAAGAGTTCTCTGTCTCCTGAGTGATGGGATTAAAGGCATGGCTCACTACTCCCTGACTTTCAGTGCTTGGCTGTGGGTGGCTTTGTCCTCTGATATTCCAGACTATTTTTATCAAATATACAATATATCACCACAGGTTTAGGTACCTGGGCTCTCAGATGGATAAGCTGAAGCACTGTAGAAACACACAGAGGCAGAGTTATTGCCATGTATCCAAACAAGGGGTGGGCTCTTGATTGTGTGGCTGGGTTAGGGGACAGGTTCAGCGGTCTCTGTGGGAGAAGTCTTCAGGTCGGAACCATCTAGTGGGAAGGAAGTATGGTGGACCTTTTCTGCACACATTATCAGTACTCATACTTGGACATCTGAGGAAGGCTTTGCCATCTCTCTGAGCCTAAGGCTGTGCCCATCTCAACATCACACATTCAGTCAGGACTTCACATATTAGGGTTTCCTTTCCTCCCTTCAAACTGTTCATTTATCATATCTATTTTGCCAGTATATCCACCCCCCTCCCCGTGTGTGTATGTGTGTGTGTATGTGCATGTGTGTGTGTATGTGCATGTGTGTATGTATGTGCGTGTGTGTGTGTCTGTGTATGTGTATATGTATGTATGTATGTATGTGCATGTGTGTGTGTATGTGCGTGTGTGTCTATGTATGTATGTATGTATGTATGTATGTATGTATGTATGTGCATGTGTTTGTATGGTGTGTGTGTGTGTTTTAAGTCATGTTCTTGGTAGGTAAGTCCAGGCTAGACTGCTTCAGACTTCCCACCTGTTGGTCTTTATGTACCTTTCCTGGCTTTTAAGTCTTTAAGCTGGGGAGTGAAGACCTGTATGTGGGGTTCCTCTTGAAAGGTACCTGCCCATCCTTGTCTTTGTGCTGTACCTTGTGGGGTTCTGCGTACAGGCCTACTTTTCTGCTTGTGAGCATCATCACTACTCTACTGGATTTCCTTTGCCAACTGTACCCTTGACATTTTTGCTCCTTCTCATGCTTTTATGTCTGTGTTTGTCTTGCATTTTCCTCTGGGGTTGGCTCCTTTGAGTGTGCTTACAGCGCTGCCCAGTATCATGGATTCCTTCAGTTGATACTTATCTTGAAAGGTCTTTTCTTTAGTTCAGAAGAAGTATCTTGCTGGGTATAGGAGTAGAGGTTGGCAGTTATTTTCTTTCAGAACTTGAAATACATCACTCGTTCTGTCCTCCTGACCACTAGAGTTCTGCTGAGAACTGCCTGCAGCCTAAGCTTCTGGGCTAGGGACGTCAGTGACAGGAACACCTCTTGCCCAGCATGTTTGGGATCCTGGGCTTAGTCACCAGCACTAGGGCAGGAGGCAGGAGAAACAAGATAACCCAACTTCTACCTTAGTAAGCAAACACAGACAAACGAGGGAAATGATTTAGACTATTGGAAATGAATAAAGTAGAAAAAAAATCACCAGAGCAAAAATTGGTTATTTGTAAAGGTAACACAATTGTCAAACGTTGAATTAGGCCACTGAAGAAAAAGTGGAAGATGTAAATCAGAAGTGGAAGGCCATGATTACTGACCTTATTGGGGGTAGAGGAGATTACCAGAGACTATTAGAAAAAAAAAGTATGCTTACAAGTTAGAAAACCTAAATGATATTCTAGAAAAATACTGCACTTGATTTAAAGCCCAGACCTAAAAGGCTTTGCATTCGGCATTTCTATCCAGTGTTTTATGAAGAATTTGTACACAGTCTCCACTAACTCTAACTCTTAAAGAGGAGGAGGCAGTACTCAGTTCATCTTTTGAGGACATTCCTCAATCAGTCCAAAATCACACAGAGATTAAGAAAAATAAAAGACAATGAATGTCTCTTATGAATTTATATGCAACTCCTCAAATAACATACTATGAAACTGAATCTAGAAATGTATTTTAATATGGTATTTTACTAATTCTTTGCAAATTTCATAGAGTGTTTTGATCATATTAACTCCTGTTCTTCTCCCTACCTCCTCCCAGTTCATTCCCACCTTCCTGCCACTCCAGCTTATTCCCTACAATCATCAGCCCATTAAGTCCGGTTTGTGCTGGCCATATACTCCTGAATATGAGGCCATTCATCAGAAGGTGGCCAATCTGTCATTGGTCAACCCTTAGAGAAAACTGCCTCTTCCTCCCTGAGAAGCCATCTGATGTCTGAGGTATCTCAGTTGGGGTAGAGGCATCTTGTCCCTGTTGGCTGGCTTGATTCTCTGCATCTATTCAGGTAGCCACAGCAGCCAGGAATTCATGAGTGCAGTGGGCTTGTCATGTCCAAAGACCCTGTTTGACTCTTCTCCAACCTCTGTTCTATAGTCCTCTGCCTTCTGAGACTTGAGGTGGCAGTAATGTAGACATCCTTGTGCTTGGGTACCGACTGACATCCTAAGTTTTCCAGGCATGTTTTAGGAAAGTCATATACTGTGACGAAGTGGAATATCTCATCAATGCAAGCTTGGCTTACTATCTGAACATATATAAATATATTAAGAAACAAAACTCATTAGTTTACCTCAGTAGCTGAAAGAAGACATTTGTGACAAAAATCTAGCATGTTCTTATGATCAAAAATATACCAGTGGGTATGGTGGCACACAACTCTAATCCCAGCACTCTGGAGGCAGAGGCAGAGTGGATCCATGAGTTCAAGACCAGCCTGGTCTACAAGGTGAGTTCCAGGACAGCTAGGGTTGTTACACAGAGAAGCCCTGTTTTGGTAAGCCAACTAACAAACAAAACAACCCCCTCAAGCCCAAAAAGCTCAAAATATTAGAAATAAAAATCTACTTTCTTAATGTGATGACCATTTGTGAAAACCGACAGCTAATGTCTTCAGTGATGAAAGACTGAATGCTGTTCTTCTAAAATATGGAGTAAAATAGATATGTTTACTGTGACCACGTCTAGTTTGTGCTGTACAGGAACTAGGAGAGAAAAGGAAGATAAGACATGTGTATTGGAAAGGAGGAAATGTTAAAACTTTTTTGTAGATGACATGAATATGTAGGTAGACTGTCCTGAGTAATCCATTCTAAGTTATTAGAACTAATGAAGGAAAGAAAGCCGGGCTTCGGGGTCAAGGTCGGTACATAAAGGTCAGCTCCTCTCTGCTGCCAAAGATAATGTGGTATGAAGCCAAAAAAGCAGTTCTCATAATAAACCAAAGAAAAAGAAAAACCAAGCAAATAAACTAGGAATAAACAAGAGGAGTGTGACTTTTGCCCTTGGAATTATAAAATGCCATTTAGAGGAGTAAAGGTCCTGCATTTCTGGATTTGTAGGCTTGATCCTCTTGTGGTGCTCCCAGGTTGCTCTCTAGATCCAACACATTTCTATTGAGATGCTAGATACCTGTGATCACAAGTTCTAAAATTCAGAGCGGATGCCATGCTCCAGGTCCACTGGGGAGCAGTTCATGCCCCATGGGCTCTGCCACTTCATGGGCCTAGATGTGGGAGGCTACCCTGAGGGTGTAGAGGGTGTAGATGAGCCCCACTTGTGTAGCCTGTGCACAGCAAGGCACCTGGAGCCAGGAATCTACTTCATTGACCACCTCTTGGACCAGGCCCTGGCAGACCCAGCCCACGCCTGCTTCTTTAACAATGAGGTCCTGCAGTGCTACAACAACTTTGGTGGGGACTCTATTGAGGAGGACTTTGTGGTGACTAACAGTGGCATTGTGCTGCAGACTGTGGAGGAATCATTCATAGCAGGCTGTGACAAGGCCTTTAAGCCTTCCTCTGGTCCAAAGTAGAGCCACCTGGGCGCTGACCTTGTGGCCCTTCTCTGGGATATCATCCTGCCCATGGTACCCCAACAGCAAGAAGCTCACATTTGATCCTACCAAAACCATCACTGCTGTTTCTGAGGGAAGACAGTGTCTTACTAACTTGTAAAACCACATCCCTAACCTTGTCTTTGCTTAGATGACTGAGCACTGATTGAAAAAAATCCTGTTCTTAAGTCCCAACTCAGTTCTTTTACTGCCATTTATATCCATATGCTCAGGAAAGATGCACTTGTGTCCCCCCCCCCAAAAAAAAATCAGTATGCATAATGGAATTTGCAATAAAAGCTTTTCTAAAAAGAAAAAAATTTCATATTGAAATGCAGGGGGCTCAAAAGAGGCTTGGTAAAGCTACAATTGAAACCAGTTTCTTCAAGCTGAAGGGAAGATATATAAGTCAAGTGGAGTAGATGGAGAGTCCAGAAATAAATGCTCACACTTATGGCCCATTGTTTCATCTTGTTTAGTTTTTTCAGACAGGTTTCTCTGTGTAACAACCCAGGTTGGCCTTGAACTCACAGAGAAGATGTGTGCCCCACTCAATTTTTGTTTTTGCTTTTAAACAAGGCTATCAAAAGGACAGTTCAGTGGGGGAAAAGTCTTTTCTATAAGTTTGGTGAGACAAATAGGTATTCTTAGGCAAAAGGGTGGATTTGGATCCCTACCATAAATAGACTATGCGTGCACATTCACATATCTGTGGTCTTTATTGTAGACCATAAGTGCATGATCTAAAGCTAATTTTTACAATTTTATGATTCTGTGAAGAAAATTTGCATATGAATCTTCATGCCTTTGAATAAAGCAGCATTTTGTTTTAACTGTATTCAAGCTGTGGCTTCTTAACTATAACATCAAAGTGGGGGATAAATTGGTCTTCATAAAACTTAAAAAGTTCATCAAGTGACACTGTCAAGAAAATTAAAAGAGATCTCTGATTGAGGAAAAAATATTTGTAATTCTTACTTGTGGTAAAAGTTTTATCCGGAATATTTTAAAAAATTCATCATTAAAAATATAGGTGACCCAAAGGCCAGATGTGGTGACACATGCCTTTAATATCAACATTTGGGAGGAAGAGACAGGCAGATTTCTGTGAGTTCAAGGCCAACCAGGCAGGTTTATATAATGCATTCCAGGCTAGTGAGGCCTACACTGTGAGACATTTAAAAAAACAAACAAACAAACAAAAAAAAAACCAACCAAAACAAAGCCCAACTAAAAATGAGCGAAAGATTTGATTTAATGTTTATCCAGAAATGGTGCCCAAATGATCTGGTATGTATGAAGCCCTTGCCGTGATCCTTAGTGCAAACCACTATCACCACCAAAACCCAGCTTTCTTTAATGTTTTAATTTTTAATTATATGTGTGTGTGTGTGTGTGTGTGTGTGTGTGTGTGTGTGTGTGTGCCTGCAAGTGTGCCTGTGCATGCCATGCTGGCAGAGGCCAGAAGAGGTGGTGGTTATTAGCTCCCCAACATGGGTCCGGGCACGAAACTTGGGTCTTCTGGAAGAGCAGCAAGTACTTTTAACTGGTGAGCCACCTCTCCAGACAGGCTTGCTACCTTCGTTAACAAGTCATGGCCGTGAAAAGAGAAACTCAACCTCCATAGTGCTGGTTTCTCATGTGTGAGATCAGACACACACTACCAGATGCCACACGAGAGTTTATTGAGGGGAGTTGCCTAGTGGGTATGTGGGAGAGAAGTAAAAGAGAAAAGAGACCGTCTTTCATGTGGCGCCTCCTTTTAAGAGAAGGGGTGGGCATGGATTTACATAGGCATGGGCCTAGGGGCATTCCCTCCATATGCCATGTTCTGCCAGCGCCATGTTGGGTTTACCTCGTGGCTGCTATGTGCCAGGAATCCTTCACATAGTCTGACAAAACACAAATTAAGGCCACAAAAAGATACCACTGTGTACCTCCAAGAGTGGTGTTAAGTTAAAGTGGCAATAGACAGTGTTGGTGAGCTGTTAAGGAATATTCTTGATTGGATTCTACATAGTGGTTTCAAAATAGAAAAACTCCAAATACAGAAAGAATGTATGATATATCAGTACAACAGAGTATCTTTAGCCAGAATGTAAGTAAAGAACTTACTGATAGATACATGCTACAATGAAGGCAAACCTTGGAAACAGTGTGCTTTGTAAATGTCATTCATGGAGGCCACATATGTCCAAAATAGCCAAACATAGTGGAGCATTCTTGTGATCCTAGCTAAAGTAGGGAGATTGTGAGTGTGAGGCTTCTAAAACTAAGAAAAAAGAAAATTCATAGAAAAAAAAAACAAAATAAGGCTTTGGCTGGGGACATAGCTTGATTGGGAGAGTGCTTATCCTCTGCACAAATGAATGTAGTATTAAGGGCAGGAGGATTAGAAAGAAGTTCAAGGTCACTCACTGCTGAATAGCAGTTTGAGGCCAGTCTGGAATTCATGAGACCCTGTGTCCAATGAATGAATGAATAAATGTGATTCAATACAAGGCAATATAATGCAGTGGGCTTGGTGAAAGCGGTGCTGGGGTGGGCTGCTAAAGCATAAGGAATGTCATTTGAAGAATAGGAATATCTTGACTAAGATGGTGAAGGTAGTACCATTTGTGAGTATAATGCACACTGCTGAATTTAGGAGGAGTTAGCGATAGCTGATGATCCTGTTACCAGAAAGCCATTATATGTAGAAGCTGCTGAGGTTTCGTAATCCTATTGTCACTGGTGTGAGACTGAAGCTGTAGATGTAGCTCTGTGTAAGAGTCAACTGAAGTCAAGCATTGGTAGACTGAGTGGGTGATTCCCATTCTCTAGAGAAACCAGTGTATGAGCCGCACCCTGTCTCTGATGCTCCTAGGCTTCCTAACAAGCTGGTTCCCTGCCAGGATCGCATCTCCATGGAGGCCCTGCTTTGGAAAGCTGTAACCTAAGTTGTTATTACCCTCCCTATCCTGGGTTAAGTGCCTTCCTTTTGAAACAAATTGCTATGCTGATGTTGACACTAATCCCCTTGTATACATTTAAATATCTTTTAAAAGAAGAAAAATCGGCTCTGTTTAAAAAAAAAGTCTTTGTTTTCAGTTGATAGTTCATTTTGGAAAACTAAAGTTGACAATGGGGTTTCGGTGGAGACTTTTTTTCTGTTTAAAAATATGAAAAGTATGGAAGTATGGAGTAGTATGATGGTTCAGGGGATAAAGCTGATCTTTTGAACCCCAGACCCCACATACTGGAAAGAGAGTGTCTTCAAGTTGTCCTCTGACCTCCACTACATGCCATGGCATGTGCACACACTCTAATGAAATGTTAAAAAAAATATGTTAAGTAGAAAGATAACCATCCAGTAGAAATGATCTCATTAACTAGGCTCTGTTTTAATACTTTTTATTTCTATACTTTTTTGAAACAACTGGCTTTATCATATAGCATAATTTAATATAATTCCATATTCTGTGTTAACATTTTTATTACTGTACTTTTCTCATATATTTTCTTTTTACTTTCTTAAATATTTGAAACAATTTGTATATGAGGGTTTTTACTGCATACATATCACATGCATGCAGTACTCTTGCAAACCAAAAGCCAGTGTTGGATCCCCTGGAGCTGGAGTTACAGAGGGTTGTGAACTGCCATGTGGGTCCTGGGAGCGGAACCAAGTCCTCTGGCTGAACTAAACTTTACAATCCTTGTTGTAAGTTAAAGCCCTTGTCTTTTAATGGACAGCCCGTAGCACATACAGAAGCAGAGGGAATAGTGTTGCAAACCCTCATCTCCCATGGCTGCTGTCTGTGCATATGCCTCTCTTTTGGTCTTTGAGAGAGTTCTAAGAAGTAGAAAAGAGAAATGATTCTTTTAAAAAATCTTAATTTTTGTAGTGATGGGAACCAAATTGGGGTCCTCTGCAAGAGCATTGAACACTAGCTGCTAAGTCAGCTCTCCAGCCTCTAGACAACTGCTTAAAGAATGCTTCACTGCCAACAGTGTCATTGATAGGAAGGCATTGAAGGCCTTCTCAAATGGCTGGTTTGGGGTCATTTACATATTGCTGGTAGGTAGTGAGCCAATCGAAGGGAGAGATATTTATCCTGGAGCAAGGTCTGGAAGGTTGAAGTTAAAGGTCTGAGGAGACAGAAAGGAGGCGTTGAAGTCATTTCCATGGTTTTTAAACTATCCATGAGGAGACCAGAAGAGGCAGGGAGGTGTAGTAAGTGGTTTCTGGCCTGGACTTTTGGGCCTAGCCTCAAGGTTTAGGCCCACAGACCCACTGACTTGCAGAGACAGACAGAGGCTTACTATAGTTTTAGGCTGTTTGGCCTAAGGCCCAGGCATATAACTTGCTAACTCTCTACCCTTCATCTAACCCATGATCTTCCTGTTCAGCCATGTGGCTCGGTACCTTTCTTTAGAGCCGCGTGGTTGTCCTCTGCTTCTTCCGGCATCTCTCTGGCATTCTGCCTGTGCTTCCTGTTCTCAGAGTAGTCCCGCCCACACTTCCTGCCTGCCTTTGGCCAGTCAGTGCTTTTTATTAAACCAGTGGGTGGGACAATTATTTACCATGAAACAACACAATCCCCTACAGGGAGGACCCAGCTCACTGGAGTGTGGGTTGGTGACCGGGAAGCTGGCCTGGGATGGTTGGGGCAGAGTGACGGAGGTGAGGTGCAGTGCATGCCCTGTCTTTGGCCCTCAGCTGAAGTGTTACTGGGTCCGAGTGTTCTGTCTTTTTCCTATGTTACTTGTAACTGTGTGCCTGTCTCCTCTTCCTTGTTCTAGGCAGTAAGAGCCATTGAGTCACCATGCTGTCAGTATAGTACAGCACCTGTCTTCCCATGGGCCTATGTAGTGTTCACTGAGTGAATGTGTGGGCTGCAGCATGTGGCCTGAGACATTATCAGGTGGTTTTAACTTATTCTCCCCTCCCTTTTCTCTTTCCAGCCCTTTCCAAGTTCCCCCTTAGGGGTGTGTGTGTGTGTGTGTGTGTGTGTGTGTGTGTGTGTGTGTGTGCGCGCACACACACACACACACACACACACACACACACACACACACACACGCCTGCCTTTGTTTGCACGCAGAGGCCAGAGGGGGTCACTGGCTGCCCTCCTCAGTTGCTCTCTCTTACTCCTTTGAGGTGGACTCTCCCTGAATGTGGAGCTCACACTTCGGCTGGCTGGCTGCTAACAAGCTTTCATCTATCCCCCTGTATCTGCTCTCCTCAGTCTGGGGTTATAGGTGCATGTGAGATCCATGTTTAGCTTGTAATGTGGGTGCTGGGATCGGAACTCATGTCGTCATGCTTGTGAAGTAAGCACTCTTACCCACAGAGCCATCTTCCAGCTCTGAGATGCTGTATCTTAAAAAGGCTAGGCTTCCTGTGTGTCTTCCTTTTTAGAATGAAAGGAACTAATTAATAGTAGGAGAGAAGTTGAATAAGAAACATATTACTCTGCTGGCTGTAGTCAACTAGTTAGCTCTTAAGTCTGTCTAGCAGAACCAATTTTATGGGACTGAAGGTGGGTCAGCTCAGTGGCAGAACACTTGCCTAGCATGCGCAAGTTCCTGTGTTTGAGCCTCAGCTCTGTAGAAACTCCAAACTCAGTTTTAGTTCTTTTATCTCACTATGCATTCACAGTGCCCAAACATGATTTTTGAGAATTAATTTTATAACAAAACGGTAGCCCCATGTGGAGTTGATGTCAACAGAGACTAATACTGTGTCAGCAGCCTGCTCCTTCCCTTTCCCTCTGTTCTCCTTTGCTTGGGAAGGAGTTTCCACCCATGCAGAGCAGGAAGAACCCTGTAGATGCTGCCTATGACCGGTTACTGTGAGCAAGCTTGGCTTAGGCGTGTGTTTGGAGGAGCCAGTCCCCTTCCAGGACTGAGTTGACTGAGAGGTGGCCGATGGGCAGTTTTGGTGGGAGCAAAACTGAAGCTGCTGCGTGTTTACAAGCCAGGGAACTGTGAAAAATACCAGCTTACCAAACACACAGCTCACTGGCTCCATCCTTTGGGCTTCACCATTCTGCAAATGAAAACAATCATTTGTTTTTCTGATACATTTGCCAAGTGTTCATGCTTCATAGCCGCATGTGATCAACAGTTTCTCCAACATGTGCTCTTTGTCTTTGGTTAAATGTTTCCTAACAGTTGAGTATTCTGTTCTCTGGCTGGTTCTGATTCTTTCCTCTCTCTTCCTTTTCAGAATGGACTGCTGAACTATGAAGTATTTCAGACCCGGTCGTAGATCATCACTCCTGCACTCTCTCCTTTATCGCCTACTAGTTATTTAAATTGGACTTTTAATATCCTACCAGCTGCTCTTCAGACACACATGGTGCATTGCTGCCATTCCCCGGATTGCATCTTTGAAAGACACGCTCTTAGTAGCCTTCAGCGAACAAAGAGGCCACCTCCCGGTACAGCTACCGGGAGGGAGTCATCCTGACTGCCCCCAAGCCTTGGCTGGATCTGGATTTGAATCCTACCATGGAACCTCGAATGGAATCCTGCCTGGCCCAGGTGCTGCAGAAGGATGTGGGGAAAAGGCTGCAGGTTGGCCAGGAACTCATAGACTATTTCTCAGATAAGCAGAAGTCTGCTGACCTTGAGCATGACCAGACCATGTTAGATAAGCTTGTGGACGGACTTGCTACCTCTTGGGTGAACTCTAGCAATTACAAGGTAAGCCTCGCTTTAGGAGGTGCTCTTGAAGGTGATGAGGCTGTCTTGGCCTCAGATCAGAATTGGTTTGGAAAAAATCATTTGGGAAATATCAGCCTAATCCCTCAGCTTCAAATGCAATAGCACGTACAGTTTATGGGAAGAGATGGGGAAGCTTTTATGTGGGGATGTTTACAAGCATTGGCAGCCTTGATGTTGAGGGAGGAGGTATGGACACCTTGGTGAGTGGCCTCTCATAAGTAAAAGTGTCTTCACTGATCTCATGTCAGAATATAGAGTATTTTACTTCAAATTATTGTTTTGAAGCCTACTCTGTACCTGGCCGGGAACAGTTTCAGTTGTGGCTTTGAACCATGGGTAATGGCTTAGAGGATAGCTTTTGGCTTTGAAGATTAAGGATGTTCATGTGTCATAGGTGGAGGGGGGGAGGATCTGTCCAGAGCCCATTTGTGAACGTGAACCATTTTACCTTTCAAAGTTGAGCTTCATGAATGCAAACTACAGAGGTGTTCTTTACCTGCCCCTGGATTGAATCTGAATCTCAGGGTTGAATGGACAGAAGCTTGCATGGCTGCTGTTAGTGCTATAGACTTTGTCAAGGGGCCACAGACACCAGATTTTTTGTGCTGCTCATTACTGATTCAGTGGCCGGAGGCTGATTTGGATTTTGGAGCTGGTCCTTCCAGGATTTCTTTTGCTCTACATTCCACATACATTTAAGCCCTAGTCTCAACCAAGAGCTGTGAACTCTTATGTTTGTTAAGACATTTCCTGGTATCTAATAATTCATTCGCCACTGGCTATACACTTCTCCCTATTCTTGGAACTGAGCTGCAATCCTGTCTCAGTCTATTCATTTGGCAGAAGTTAATGAGAGCATCTTGTGTGCAGGCCACCCCGTGCTCTATGGTGAGAGTATTTGAGACGAGAGGTTAGATAGTGTCTACTTGTGCTTGAGGGACCGACAAGTTAGTTACCTTGTCTGTTTGAGTCATGCCACTGCTACTTCTGTGTGTTCATTAAGAAACTGAGAAGTGCTATAGGAAACTTAGAAAGCCTCGTAGTAGCTGAGGTAATACCCTGAGAGGAAGCATGCTTTCAGAACTCAAGGCAGACCTCTTGCACATCCCTGGCCAGTTGGCCTTTTCCCCTTCCCTCCCTGCAGGGCCATTGGGCAGTGAGTGCCATTGGGCAGTGAGTGCCATGGGGAGTGCCTTCTGATTCCTGCCCAGGATTGCTTTCCACCTCCTGCTTAACTTGCTCTCACAAAGGTGCTCCTCCTTCTGCTGAGGGAGGTCTGTGCTCACAGGAAGAAGGGAGTTGAGTCTGACTGTACTAGGAAGGGAGGTTACAGTTGGGATAATGCTGATGTTAATTAATTAGCAGCTTGTGGAGCCTGTTTCATGGAGCTTTGGTAATGTCTCAGAGTCTCAGGTTCCCCATTTTTAATGTCAGGATAATAAAATAATTTACTAATGTTTAAGGATTTATTTATTTTTATTTTATGTGAGTGCTTGCCTTCATGTTACATTACATTGTGTGTTACATGCATACAGTGCTCTGGAGGTGAGGAGTGGCCATCTCCCTGGAGTTACAGACAATTGTGAGCCACCATGTGGTGCTGGGAACCAAAGCTGGTCTGGAGCAGTTAATGCTCTTAACCACTAGGCCATCTCTCCAACTTAAATGATCTCTTTTTTGGGTATATATGCATGTTTGTGTGTATGTGAATGTGCATGTGCCATGGTGTGTGTGTGTGTAGGTTGGAAAACCTTAGGTGTTGTGTTTTGCTGAATTTTTTTATTTCCAATTAAAAACTCAAAAGTCAGATATTGGTCAGATATAAGTGAAAAACTTATAAATCAAAGAAGCAGAGGAGGAAGACCAGCGGACTTTCCCTTTTTTATTGGAGACCCAGCCAGCACCTCTTCTCCATATGTTCTAGATCTCAGAGAGTATGCTAATTCCAAGTCTCTCCCTTCTTCCTGTCTGACTTCCCTATCCATGTGTCTGCCTTCTCTCTGACTAATTCAGGTCAGCTAGTCTGGCTCTGCCCTGATTCAGTTAGCTTCATTGAGGCAATCTTGGAGTGTCATGGTGTGGTCCAATGTCCCACAACACTCGGGTGTTGGTGCTTGCTTGCCTTTCAGCTGATCTGAGACAGGGTCTCTTCTTGTTCACCACTATGTGTGTCAGGTTAGCTGAGCCATAAGCTTCTGGGGAGTCTTCTGATCCTACCTCCCTTCACCCCATGGTCCTGCTCAGATTCCACATCCAGCTTTTATGTGGTTCTGGGAATCTGAACTCAGGGCCTTGGGCATGTGGTAAGCACTTTACCCACTATGCTATCTCCCCAGCCTGATAATTTTTTAGACACAGGATACTAAGTTCCTTACTGGTGGCTCTTGTCTAGTGGGGGTGCTGGTCAAAACAGGTGATTGCGTCACTGTTTGGGTACAGCATGTGCATGCATAGAAACACATGGAATTCTGGGCCAGGCACATGTAAGCAGCACCACTTGGAGCACCTTGAAGTTTCAGTCGTTTTTCAGAATGGATTTGGAAAGTCACAGGTTTATTAAGACTTAACACTCTGAGGAGTAATTCTTTCATCTTTGCTCCCCCATGCTTTCTCTCCTCCTTTTCTTCTCTTGTCCTTTTTCTTCCCTCTTTTTTTCTGATACAGGTTCTCGTATGTAGCCTAGACTGGCCTGAACTTGGGTGATCTTGAACTCGTGTCCCTCCTGTCCTTTGTTCCCAAGTGCTGGGGTGACAGCAGGCGTGTGCTACTGTGCCTGGCTAGGGAAGTAGTTAGCAAGCAAAAGCAGGTTGTTGGGAAATAAAGGAGAAAGGTTGGACTAGCTACCAACCTGAGACCAGGCTGGCCATCCCATTTGTTTTACAGATGAGCTGAGGGCACATCTTTTGGGAACACTCGGCTGGATTCTGCTGCCTTAGTACAGATGGTTGTGTATCCTGCACTGTTCTGTGGCTTTAATCCCGCAGGACAGAATGCTCCTTTGAAAGTTCTCTGAGTGCAGATACAGCCCTGTTCCCAGCTCAAACCTGGACCCTGGACCTGGGAGGGGCTCAGCGAATACTAGATACAGGTGGACTATAGACTGCTCAGCATGTGTGGCCAGTTGCTTTGCTGAAATCTGGCCACTAACCTTTTAGGCTCCTCCTTTATTTTTCTTAAACTTAGACAAGAGTTCTGAAGATCTGAGGACCATTTTATTGACTTTAATTTTAAATAGTAGGAAGAGACGAGACCAGCTTTTCTGAGCGGAACTTTGAAGCTGCATTTGTGGATTCTTTTTAGTGAAGGACTAAACGGGTGACAGGAGAAAGGTGGGGTTTTGGGCCCTTTAAAGCAACAGTGCTTTTGTTGCTTCTTTGTGTGTGGGAAGGTCATGTGGAGAGGCCAAAGGCCTCTTAGGTGTCATTTGTCAGGAACTATTCCCTTTTCTTTTTGAGATTGGATTTCTCACCTGGCTTGAAACTTTCCTAGCATCTAGGCTGGCTGTGGCTGGCCATTGAGCTCCAAGATCCCCCAGTGGGCACCTCCTCAGCATTGTGATTTTGTGGGTCCTGTGTGGCTAGGCTTTACCGACTAAGAGTTCTACCTGGTCCTTATTGTCTCAACAGGAAAAGCAAATGAATGTCATGAAGTCAGGGTCCCACTGCAGTTCCTGCTGGCCTAGAACGCCTGTCCTATTGTCTGAGCCTTTCAAGTGTTGGCATTTACGGGTGTGACCCACAAGCCTGGCTAAGACAGTATGGCTGAGGCTTGAATAAATTTGCTTTAGAGTATTTTCCTGACTCTGCAGACAAGTTGCCATTGACTATTTACTATTCAGTTCTATGAATCAGCCAAACTACGAATCAGCCATTTTACTTATTTAGCTATGGAGCACCTCTGCTACCTAAAATTTAAAAAAATCGTAGCGTGTGTGAATGTGTGTGTGTGTGTGTTTGTGTCTCTCTGTGTGTGTGTGTGTGTGTGTGTGTGTGTGTGTGTGTGAATGCCACAGTGGGAGGTCAGTGGAGTTGGTTCTCTCCTACCACCATCTAGGTCCCCACAATCAAACTCAGATTGTCAGGCTTGTTGGCAAGCGTTTGTGTCTGCTTAGTTTTTTCTCAGGCCCTTGGTATCTGTGCCATTAAGTTTTGTCAACTTGACAAAAACCTGAGTCACCTGCTGTGGTTTTAAGAAGAAATATCTCCCATTGTCTTGGGCATTTGAGCACTTGGTCTCTAGTTGCTGGCACTGTTTGAGGAGGTTTTGGAGATACAGCCTTGCTGGAGGAAGTGTGGTATGGGGGACTTTTGATGGTAACAAGTCCTACTTACCTCCAGTTTGCTCAGTTTCATGTTTGCATTTAATGATGTCAGGTATCAGCTAAATGTTCCTGCTGCCAAGCTTTCTTTATGGAACTCAAATAAACTCTTTTATAAGTTGCCTAGGCCATGGTGTGTTTTATTAGAACAGCAGAAAAATAGCTAACATACTTAAGAAAGAGGGATCTTCAATTGAGGACTTTTCTCTCTGAGACTGACTTATGGGCATGTTTTTGATCAATGGTTGATGTGGGAGGGCCCAGTCCACTGTGGATGATACCATCTCTGGGTAGGCAGTTCCTGGTTATTTAAGACAGCAGGCTGAGTAAGCCAGGGAAAGCAAGCCGGTAAACTACTTTCCTCCACAGATGCTGCTTCAGTTCCTGCCCCAGGCTTCTGCTTTGACTTCCCTCATCAATGAACTGTGATCTGGAAGCATAAATAAGCCCAATAAGCCCACTCTTCTCCAAATGGCTTTTGGTCAGTGTTCTTTTTAAGATTATTTTTATTAGGTTTATATGCATGTGAGTACAGGTATTCAAGGATCGATCCCCTGTAGCAGTAGTTCCAGGCAATGTGAGCTACCTGATGTGGGTGCTGGGGACAGAACCTGGGTCCTCTGGAAGAGCAGGGGATGCTCTTAACCACTGATCCATCTCTCCAGTCCTTTTGGTCAGTGTTTGATCACAGCAACAGGAAAGCATCTTAATTCCTGCTGGTGGCTATGGAAATGAATCTTAAATACGGGTCTTTTTTGTTGATCCAGCCTTCCATAAGGTCTTAAAGGCCAGAAAGATCAGTATTTTAGGCATCATGGAAGACATGGTTTTCAAGTAAATATTCAGGTAACGTGGGTCACAAAAACAACTGAAGGTGTTACATGAATGAACAGGCTTGGCCATGGCCCAGCAAAACTTGATTCATAGAAACTTTGGCCCTGTGCTCAGTAACATTGAACACCTTGATAAGATTCAGATGAACAATTCTTTCAGCATTTGAACCATTCATGATTCATCAGAGTGATAGTAGGAATTTCAATTTGCATATAATTTGGGAATGGGAATTAGTTTAGAGTAAAGCAGTTTATTTTTAATCCTTTATTTTAGGAACACTTGCCTATTTTAGCTCTCTCCTTCAGACTTATTGATACCATATTGAATTGTTAGCCTGTCACTGTCATGTACAGTGAACTGGCTTTGGGCTTTCTTAACTGGCTGAAGTCATCTTGAGGAGGTTGGAAAGCTCAGTCAATAAAGTTCTTTGAAGTATGAGGACTTGAGTTCAGATCCCCAACACCCACGAGAAACTGGATCTAGTGGCATGGGTTTATTACCTCAATGCAGGAGTTAGGGGAAGTGCAAATCCATGAGCTCCAGTTTTGGGGAAGACCCTGTCTCAAGTAAGGTGAAGAGCAATAGAGGAAGACAGCCAGTGTTGATGTCTGGCCTCTCTGCATGCATATATATATACACTTCTATAAACACATAATGCAGACACATACACTGACACCATGCCATTTAAAAATATTTATTTTATGTGTAAGTGTCTTCTCTTCTCTAGTGTACGTGTACTACATGTTTGCCCGGTGTTCTTATCAGATCCCCTGGAACTGGAGTTACAGATGGTTGTGAGCCACCATGTGGGTGCTGGAAACTGAACCCAGGTTCTCTGTAAGAGCAAGTACTCTTAACCACTGAGCCATCTCTCTAGCACAAGTCATATCATTTAAGGGTTCGGTAATTGGTTATTTAAGTACTGGTACAGCAGGGCTGTCAAGATGGCTCAATGGGTAGGGCCCTGTGCATAGTTCCAATGACCTGAGTTCAACTGCCTAGATCCCATAAAATGGAAGGAGAGAACTGACTCTCTAGGGTTCACTGACCCTGACATGTGCACTGTGGCACACCATGCCTGTGCTTGCCCCTTTCTCATATTCATACATGGTACACACTGTGTAATTGGACATTAAAATACTCACACATCCAGAGCACTCCATAGGGGTGCTGTTTAATCTGGAATAATTTGTGGAGTGTTTTGCTTTGTTGTAATGACCATGGGAGACTGGAGGCACTTCTCATCCACGAAGTTTCTCTTTAGATTACCCGTTTATCAGAAATAAAATGAAACCCTCAAATTTTGAACATGGCTATTCTCTAGTGATCTGGTTTCTCTCTCTTACTCTCTCTCTTTGGAGACAGGATCTTACTCTGTAGCCCTTACTGGCCTGGAACTCTATGTAGACTAAGCTTGCCTTACACTCAAAAAGAGTCCCCTGCCTTTCCCTCCTGAGTGCAGGGATTTGTACCAGTCCCCATCCTGGTATTTTCTGTCAGGTTTCTTTGATGAAGCCTGAAGAAAAGGAGAGATGCTGGGCACAGTCCTGACGCATCTGGAGGCATCCTGTTCCCACTTACCATTGTGTCCCCAAGAAGAATGATCTCCTCAGAGCCGCTGGGTTGTGATAGCTGGAGGAAGCTGAGAGGGACTTAGGCTGTGCAGTTTCCCCAGCTAATCTTGCCACCTTTACTCTACAGTGAGGTTACACAGCCTCTCATCCTCAACAGTAGCATGTGCCTTTGAGCTCTGTGGGCACCCAGCATTTGAGGAGGGAAGTGTCTGTAAATACAGCCTTACAGCCTTTCTCCAAGCATCCTAGGTGAGCACAGTAGCTTCTGTGAATACACAGGCCCTTCTCAGCAGCTGTCATAGCCACAAAACCCTAATAAAGCTAGTGCTTGCCATTAGAACTGCTAGAGCCTATGATAGGCTTTCTTTACCAGCTGCCTAGGATGTGTTTCACTGCAGGAGGAGGTTGATTGTTGTTGCTACTTCAGAGACTATTCAAGAGGTACACTAAATAGTGTGGTTTACCTTCTTAAATTCCCCACCCCCAAATTCTGTGTCCCAGAACACAACTGGATTCAGGTTCTGTATAGGCAATTGTGGATCTGTGTACAATACTGTGGAATAATAATGTTGGCCTGTGGCTGGGACACATTCACTGTGCCAGATGTTGCTGAGAGGAGTTACCTTTATATATGAGGTACTTCTTGTCATTTCCATTTTGTAGATGAGAAAATAGATGCTTGGAGAAGCCAAGTGACTTGTTTGGGGTGATTACCTAGTAGGTTTCTTGGATTTGGGCAGAGTCTTTACGCAACATCCCAGGTTAAGCATTGGCCACCTGGCAGATGCTTATGTTGTGGCGTCACATCACACCGTGTGGAGAGGATCAGAGCAGCTTGGCCTTCACACTTAATGTGGCTGGGTCCAGGAAGGATAGGTTTGTTTAATCTAATTGTGAACTTTGCCTCTGTCCCTGGTTGTCTCAAGGCCTGTGCCATACTGCTGAGAATTTGAATTTAGGACATACACAATGTGAGATCTTAAACAGTCCATTGTAAAATTACCCCATGGGAATGTGTATGAATGCTTTAAGTGGAAAGATGAAGAAAGGTTAATAGGGTATTCTCAGTTGGAAAGACCTGATGGAAAAGTGGATTGAAAATAGGCGTGGAGGAATGAGAAGTTAGCTGCTTCCTCTTTGGACAGCACTATCTCTGTGGTCTGTGGAAGGGTTAGTCTTGCCTAAGCCACTTCTCAGAGCTCAGTGGAAAACATGAATTATGGGCAGGAGAGGTATGTATGTATGGATAGATAGGGTGGTGCGTCTCTCTTCCCTTGCCTAACTCCCAGCCTTGGCTCCTTCCATGAGGCTTCTGTTTCCCTCCTGTGACCTTGAGAAGAGAGCCAGAAAGATCATTGGGTTCAGATTAAATGGCTTCTGTTTCTTTTCTGTCTGGCTGCTTGGTTTTACCAAGTGATGCATCCTTTAGGTCAGGGAAGAGGCTCTTCCCAGCTTTTCTTGCAGTGTTGGCTTCAGGGCATTGGAAGTTAATTTCTCTGCTGCAATTCAAATCGATGTCTCTTCTGTAAGTAGAAAAGCTACAGTGAACGGTGCTAAGTGAAAGCAAACTCAGGGCGTGTCATTTCAAGAAAGCGTGTGTGAAAACAGCCTTTTTGATAAAACATGCGTGTGTGTGTGTGTGTGTGTGTGTGTGTGTGTGTGTGTGTGTGTGTGTGCGCGCGCGCGCGCGCGCGCGACTGGAAATAATTCAGATATGAGTGTGAGCCGTTTGGTTTCCTCCTAGCTTTGCCATTTTGACCTTTGTGGTGTGATGGATCCAGTCCTTGCTCTACATAAAGTTATTTTGAAGATCCAGCTAACCGGTGCATGAAACTGCTGTCACAGTGCTGTGCAGGTAGCATGTAGTCAATAAAAGAAGTAAATAAAGGTAATCAGATGATAGCACGAGCTGTTCAAAGTCAACTTTTGTGGTGTTGATACTGCATAACTTCCTGTAGCCCTGCCTGTTCGCCTGTGTCCCAGGACAGGAGACTCAGATCTGTAATAAAATGAAGCCTGAAGTTGTTGAGTATTGATAATAAAGCCCCTGAGCAGAGCAGCAGCTGGCTGAGGATTCTGTTGAGTGTGTAAGGGATATTGGAATAAAAATGAATCCACTGAACGAGGACACTGGCTTTTGGAAGATATTGCTCGTTCTTTTTTAATTTTAATATAATTGCTGAACTTTGCCTCGTTTCCAAAAGTTAAAATTTAAATAAGGATACAGATAAGAGATCATTAATTGAATGCCAAAAGCAAACAAAGAGAAACATCTGGGGTGAGCATGTGCAGCCAGCAGTGAGGCTGATGGGGCCTGAAAGCTAGTGTTTACCAATAGCTAACATTTATTAAGTACTCAGTGACTGCCAGGCACCCCTGAGTGCTTTGAATGCAATTCACTGATCTTCAGGGAAGTGTTTTGTGATAAGATGTGATTACCAGTTTCCATCCCAGGAATCTTCTAAGAGAAGTTTCTCTCTGAGATCCTGTGTCTAGGCATGCCAGAGGCAAGTTTGATTTTATTTTTAAAATATCGCTTATTCTTTGACAATCTCATACAATGTATATTCTCTATATTGGTCCTATGTCTTGAGCATGTCTATTCTAATGTCCCCCTCATCCCGCCAACAAACACATCTTCCTCCCATTTCCATCTCACCCCTTACTTTTAAAAAGTAGCTCCCTGAGACTGGTTAGTGCTCTTGTTGGATGTTGGCTGATCTTGTGCAGGTTAACAGCACATAGCCGAGTCTTGTCTAGAACTCAGTAGTTCATAGCATTCTTCTCCATCCTCTGGTTCGTCCATTCTTTCTATGATGTTCTCTGAGTCATATGAGGACGGGGGTCGATATAAAGGTCCTGTTCAGGGCTGAGTACTCAGTAGTCACTTATTCTGAATGCTTTGACAAGCTATGAGCCTTTGTAGTAAATGCTTCCCAGTATGGAAAGCAGCACCAATCATGGCTTAGAGAGTGGTTGACAACCTGGAAAACAGTAGTAATCTTACTTTAGGGATATGACTTCATGGACTTTTGACTATGTTTACGCTACCAGGCATGAATTCCTTCTGTGGAACAGGCTCCAAATGCAACAGAAGGGGCAGTAGTTGCCTTTCTGCAGTGCAGGGGTTAATCTGAGTGCTCTTGGCTTGGAGCCTCTGAAACAGTGTGCAACACTGATGCCTTTCAGCTGTTTTAGTAGTTGCACATACGTGAGTGTGGAGAGTTCACACTGGTGAGTTTTCAACAGATAAAGAGAAGCAACTCTTCTTTCGTGTATGTGTGGTATGTGTACACATGTGCCCATGTTCATGCATGTTCTTGTGTGTGGGTACGTGTCTGAGTATCCAAATAGTGGAAAGAATTCAGGGATTATTAAGAATTTCAGGCTTCAGGATGCAGTCTATTGAGTATTGACTGTGAATAGCCTACATGATAAATTTGATTTTTGATTTATAGAAGATAGTCTCAAGAAAATAAAACCCCATGAAATAATTTTGATGAACATTTAGAAATGCAGATTTGAAAATATTTTCTATGTTAAAGTTTTTGTTATGTAATATCAAACCCTAATCTTTTTTCTTTTAATTTATTTGTTGTCTATGTGCATGATTCCAGGTGGTGGTCGGATGTTATGTTTTGCGTGTAAAGGTAGGAAGAGAATTCTGTGGAGTCAGTTTTCTCTTCCATCTTTATGTGGGATCATTGGTGAAATTCAGCTTGCT
This sequence comes from Phyllotis vaccarum, assembly GCA_033318265.1. Taxonomy (NCBI): domain Eukaryota; kingdom Metazoa; phylum Chordata; class Mammalia; order Rodentia; family Cricetidae; genus Phyllotis; species Phyllotis vaccarum. The sequence continues at coordinate 35,091,099 of JARWLC010000016.1, read as the reverse complement.
GGCCTTTGTTCACTGAACTGCACACTCATTTGTTTATATATTTATTTGCTGCTTAAGACAGAGTCTCTCATGAAGCTTGCCATTTCAACTACATTGTCTGGCTGGCCAGTCTGCCCCTAGGAGCTACGTGTCTCGGGACTCTAGACACTGGCTGCTATGTCTAGCTCTTCTATAGGTGCCAAGAATCAACTCAGGTCCTTGTGCATGTACAACAAGCTCTTTACCCACCGAGCCATTGTTCCAGCTCTGAAAGTCACTATTTCTTTATTTAAAGCAATGCAGAGAAACTGGAGAAAGTACATACTGGTTCTTCTGGGGGTGCTGCAGGCATGAGGTATGGCCAAGTGTTCCATGGTTGGCACAGCAGGCCTGTGTTGGTACTTCATTTTATTTTTTCTGTGCATCTTCTAATTGTTTAAGCCTTTAACTGCATCATCAAGTGAGACATCCTTTTGACTCAGGGACTTCTCTTTGGTGACAATTATACTATGCTCTTAGGTCTGGTGCTATCCTCTTACATATTAAAAATGTAAAGTATGAATTATCTATATATTGAACTTTACAAAAGGTTGTGGACAGGTGAGATGGCTCAGTGGTAAAAGCACTTTTTGCTTAAGCCTGAGGACCAGAGTTTGAGTCCTAGAACCCATGGTGGGAAGTTGTCCTTTTATGTTCACAGGAGTGCTATGGCTCTCTTCTCCCCCCCCCCCCCCCCCAGAGAGAGAGAGAGAGAGAGAGAGAGAGAGAGAGAGAGAGAGAGAGAGAGAGAGAGAGAGAGAGAGAGAGAGAGAGATATTCAGAGCAGAAAGCTACCGGGGAGCAAGATGTAATAAAACACAGGCAAGCCATGAGCCATGTGGCAGAACATAGATTAATAGAAATGGGTCAAGTTAAGAATCAAGAGCTAGCTAGCAAGAAGCCTGATCCATATGCCGAACAGTTCGTAATTAATATAAGTCTCACTGTGTTTATTTGGGACCAAGCAGCTACATTGTCTGAGAGGGACTCTCAGCTTTTATTGTTTATTCTGGGAGGGAGGGGCCTAGTGTATCTGTTCAGTTTCAGGGACTTCCTAAAGCTATTTTGAATAGTTTGCCTTCCTGCTTAAAGGAGCCTCCTGCCAGATGGAATGTTTTAATCCTGGAGGAAACTGTTATTATACAACAGACTGTTATGCTAGATTGCACACTTATTTTCCCCTCCTCCCCTCACTATGTGATGTTCTGTAAATTGTGTGGTCTTATCATACTTGGGGTAAAATTGACAACATCAGGCCCACAGTTGTCACCAGGATAGAAGGGTAAAGAAGCACATTCACGCTGCTCTATATGAAATGTGCTCTGTAGCTTATGACTGTTTTATATCATCCAGTTTGATAGTCTTCCTGTTTTTTTTGTAGTTGGTCCAGCACTGTAATTGCTTACTTGCTATGACTTACATTGTCCCTAACTAGCCAACAGTGGTAAAATCTGTGTGCAGAGCAGCATCATTTCAGGAGACAGAAGCTGAAGAAGTACCAACTGGATCTCTGCAGGATAGTGGGTGAAGGTTAATTTGGCCTAGTCTGTCCTGTTCAGATGGGTGCTGGGCTGGATTGTGGAGTATTCTCTCTATTATTATTATCATTGTTGTTATTACCTTTATTTTTATTTTATGTGTATTGGTGTTCTTCCTGCTCTTATATTTGGGTACTATGTGAGTACAGTGCCTGCAGAGGCCAGAAGAGGGAGTTGGAGCCCCTGGGACTGGAGTTCCAGTCAGTTGTAAGTTGCCATGTGTGTTACATGAATAAAGGAAACTCAGGGCCAGATCTCTGGGAAAGTCGGAGATATTAGAGAGAGTAAACACCACATTCAGATCTTACCCTGTCTTCCAGCTTCCTCAGCCTGGTTCCTCCTGGCTTCTTCTGCCCTTCTGTCTTTCTATGCCTGCCTTAAATACTTTCTTCTCTCAGTTAAGGCGTGGCCCCACTACTGCCTGCCTGGGAGCCTGGAACTCCTTCTGTAAACTAAGATGACCTCAAACTCAGTTTGGATTAAGGGTGTAGGTTACCACTCCCAGGATACTCCACTGCTGGGATTAAGGGTGTGCATTACCACTGTGTGATCCTCCTAGACTGACTGTGGGTAGATCCCTCTTATATCTCAGAATGTTTTATTATATCCCCACTCATGTGGGTGCTGGGACTTGAACCAGGTCTTCTTGAATAGGTAATACTCAACCATCTTTCCAGCCCCGTTGGTTTGTTCCCCACCTTTTCATAAAAGGAAGCATTTGGAAATAAACATTTTTCTTTGTGTGGATTACATTTAAATTACTTAGGGGCATCTCTTCTATTTAACCCCCCCCTCCCGGTTCCCTACAATAATGACAAACTCAAAACACAGAGAAGCTGACTAGACTTGTGGTGATTGCCATGTCTGCAGCAGCTGAATTGCATACAGAAGCTGCGGATTGTCTCACAAAGCTTTTAGTTCACAGGGACTTTCTTGGCCCCTTCCTGTACTGTAGCAAAATAACTGCAGACTGGTTATTTGCAATTATGAAATCTTTTCCTGACAGCTCTGGAGGCAGTCCGAGTCTAAGATCAGGGTACTGCAGGCTCTGTGTGTGGAGGGCTTGGGCTGTACTAAACCTATGTCTGTGTTCTGTGTGAAAGAACACCGCGGAAGGGCCTAACCAGCTGCTCTTCCTAACCATTTGAAAAGTCACTCACACTGCCTGGGAAAGCTCAGGCCTCATGTAGGTACCCCACAGGCCTTATCTTTAGTGTTGTCAAGTTCCAGCGTGAGCAAACAGGAAGTCATAGTAGTGAGGTACAAAAGAGACCATAGAGGAGCAAGATTGCTAATGATGGGGTGACAGTGACTAGCCTTGATGGTTGTCTGGGTCCCTATGGAGAAAGGAAGATGGCTTGCTTGAGTAAAGCTAAGACGTGGATTAGAAGTGTTTGTTTTGATTATGATGCCAAATGAATGGTGAGGAGATAGAAGAACTGCCTGAATGTGAGCATCATGAAGTTGACGTCTGTAGCACAGTTGGATGTGTATTATTTTCAGTTACCTTCATTACCAGAGGTCAGTTAGTACTTAGACCTTCCAGGTTAAGTAATGTTCTCTAGGACTGTAGTGTGTGGATGACAGTGAGTCTGTTGCCCATCTTGCAACTGATAGGTATATTCCTGCTTCATAAACTTTGAATAGGGAGTAAAAAAACTAAAACACATCTTGAATTTCCTGTTGAGTTAACAGTAATGAATGGGAATTTATACTTTCAGAGGGAGGGATTTTATTTTATTTTATTTTACAAAAGTCCAGCAGATGTATAGAAGAGCAACACTGTGTGTGTGTGTGTGGGGGGGGCTGTATGGGCAGAGGTTGATGATGTATTTGTCTTTTGAGGAAGGGTCTCTCAGTGAACCTGGAGCTCACTGGCTTACAAGCCTGCATTGCTGCCTCCAGCTTTTACATGAGTGCTGGGGGTCTGAATGCAGGTTTATACAGGAAACACATTGTTAACCTAGTTGTCTTACCACAGTGACTAGTTTTGGCTCGATGACCAAAGGGAAAACATCCTTTAAAGTACAAGGACTTTTTTATGGGTTCACACTCTGTTTTAACAGTTACCTTAGGACTAAGTTTAGGAAGAAAACATTTTTATCTTCTACCTAAGAACATGCGGGGCCTGGATTTCATGGCACCTGCCATCTTTTATTCTGCAGTTACTTCTGTGAAGAGAGTGTAAATTGGAGATTCAAGGTCATCCATGTGATAGCCATTAATGAAGGGACACATGGGTAAGCAAGGTGAATCTTTTTGCCTCATGATTCTGCTATTAGAGGTCAGGGGAGAGATCTGTTTGTAAGCTAAGACTGTGAAGAAGGCTTTTTGACTGACGGAGGGCACAGCTTTCATTTCTAAGTGGTTACAAGAATTGATGGTTCATTGTTCATTCCTAATGACGTGGATGGTGTTCTCCTCAGACTGGAATGTGGCTTTTATAACTCTGCATCACAATAACTTGAAAATAACACAGGTACCAAATGCATCTTTTCGTAAAAGTTAAAAAAATTCTTGAAACTGATAAGTATTTTTGGTCCCCAGGTTTTCCCAACACAATAAGCCGGATCAAGCTGCATTAAAAATTTAGGTTTAATAAGCTGAGCACTCTCAGGGGACTCTCAAGCCTCCCAAAGTGAGGCGGGGGAGGGAAGAAGACAAACCCCACTGCAGGTCTAGGGACCAGAGCTTCAATAACCTGTAAGTGCAGTCTTGAGCAGCTCCCGGGAAGGGAAGGAGCCTCCACTTGGCAGACTTTCTCAGAGAGAGAGTGAGTTTGGAATGGGGTCAGGGTAGTGGCTCCGAAGCAGAGCCTTGAATTGAACAGAAATGGCAAATGATGGCTTTCAAATTGGACCAAGGCTTTGTGGAATGAGTCCAGCTCTTCGGCGTCACTTCCCTCTTCCCTTTAGATTTTCATCTGGGTGCTGTTAAAATTGAACTTAAATATCTACAGAGATTCCGCATTTAGTATATGAACTGTTTTGATGAGTTTTACCAGCTAAATGAGCAAACACTGATAGGAATTTATCCATTTCAATGACTCATTTACTACATTTTAATACTCAGCTTAGCGTGTGTATCTGTGTGTGTATGTATATATGTGTGTGTATGTGTATGTGTGTGTGCATGTGTGTATATGTGTGCATATGTATGTATGTGTGTATCTGTGTGTGTCTCTGTGTGTATGTGTGTGTGCGTGTGTGTGTGTGTATATGTGTCTGTGTGTGTATATGTATGTGTGTATGTGTGTGTATGTGTGTATATGTGTCTCTGTGTGTGTGTATGTGTGTGCATATGTATGTATGTGTGTGATGATTGCTGTAGGGTTTTTTGTTGTTTCCACCTCAGAATTTTGAGATAGAATATGGTAAAATATGCTGTGGCCAAATGTTCTGAGTTTATTAGCAGTGCAGAAGAGCAGGCCAAATCTGACGGTTGGTTTGGATTTCACTGTACAGCGGCGGGAGTAATTTTAGAGAAGCATGCATGCTTATTTTCCTCAGTACACAATGGGCCACACGGCAGACCATGCAGTTCTTTGTGACTCAGGAGTGAATGCACTGTTCTCCCTCCCCCATCAGTGACAAAGTAGCCTGGAGAAGAATTGCAGTAGTATTGGGGTTTGCTAGGGATTGGGGAGGTGATGGGTGTTGTACCATTTCAAGGGACCCCAAAGACCACCAGGAGCTGGATTCTGTTGTAGACACACGAGGATCAGTTTATTCTTTTGGACAAGTTCAAAGGAACCTGGACTAAAACCCTTTGTTCCGGCCCAGTGGAGGGTTATCGCCCCCAGCCCAGAAGTGAGGAGGCTTTTAAGAAAAGCCTATGTAAGCGGGAGTGCTCCATGTCTCAACATTAGGATTGGGTAAAGGGGTATGTGGTACAGAAACTATTGGCTACAATCTGTTGGCTGAATCTGTTGCCTGTCTAGACCTGGGCCTGCCCTCGGCATTAAATGGTCTCTCCCCGAAATAAAGTTTTATAAGGATAAATCCATGCCTTCATAGGGGGGAGTGGCTGATAATGGATAAGTTTTTTTCTTTTTTTTTTTTAAATGGAAGTTGCAGCTACACAACCGAAGCATGTAACCTAAATGACGGGTTTAATTAAGTGGCTGTGAACAATATCACTGTTCTGTTCTTTTAAAGGGAATGTTGGGAGAGGTGTGATGATTACTTTGTTTGAGGCAAAGCCTCTCAATGTAGCTGTGGTTGGCCTGGATCTTACTCTGTAGTCCTGGCTGGTCTCAAACTCACAGGCTGATCCATTTGCCTCTGTCTCCCAAATGCTGGGATTAAAGGCCTGTGCCACTACACCTGCAGATGATTAGTTTTTAAACTGTCAGTTTGATGCACCAAAATTGAGGAGTTGCCTGGATTTGGTTGGCATGTCTGAGGGAGATTGTCTTCATTGTTATTGATGTCTGGGGGCCTAACCTATCAAGAGTGGCACCATTCCCTAGGCAGGTGAATGTGAGAAGTGTGAGAGGAGATGTGATGTCCTGCTCTGGAGGAGCATACCCACCTACACACTCAGCTGAAGCCCCCCCCCCAATTAACATAAGAAGTGACATGTTTCTCATGTGCAGTGTATTCAAATATGTATTTGTTGTAGATTGTATGTATTAAGCAGTGATATACACATTACCTCAAATAGCGCCCCCCACCTCTTTGGTTGCAAAACAATGACTCTTGTCAGTTTTTTTTTTAACTTCTTTCATATTTAGAAATTATAATTACATCATTTTCTCTTCCCTTTCTTTCCCCTCAAACCTTGCTGTATTAAGAGGTTTCTGGCCCAGACTTTCAGGCCTAGCCTCAAGGTTTAGGCCCCCAGACCCACAGAGACACACAGATGCTTACAATAGTTTCAGACTGATCGGCCTAAGGCCCAGCATATAACTTGCTGACTCTTTACCCTTAATCTAACCCATGACTCTCATCCTGTTCAGCCATGCAGCTCGGTACCTTTTCTCAGAGCAGCATAGTTATTCTCTGCTTCTTCTGGCTTCTCTCTGGCATTCTGCTCTGTTCTTCCTGTTCCAGAGTTTTCTTAGTCTGGTAGCCACACCCACACTTCCTGTCTGCCTTTGGCCAATCAGTGCTTTTTATTAAACTCATAGGTGGGACAATTATTTACAATGGAACATCACAAATCCACTACATGCTTTCCCTCTTTTCTTAGCAGTTTTTAGGAGTACAGAACATTGCTATTGTTTTAGTCCCCATGCTCATTTTTAGACAGAAGCAATATTGAAGAAAGAGGCTCACAGCATGAGGGGTGCAGTCCGTCATGCAGGGGCATGGTGGGTAGTGCAGTGTGGCGGAGCTGGCTGTGGTATGTTCATATTCCAGTGGACTAGGGAGGAAGGAACAGACTGGAAGGAGAGCCGGACCATAGCACTTAAGCCTTGTCTCCCAGAAACCCACTTCCTTTAGATAGGCCTTCCCTCCTAAATGTTCCACAACTTTCCACACAGCTCCACTGGGTGGGGACCAAGCGTTGAACACTTGTGGAGACATTTCACATTCAAATTACAACATCTCCTTTCTACTAAAATCTTTTTAAATGATTTATTTTTATGTGTATAAGTTTTTGCTTCCATGTATGTGTACCACATATGTGCCTGGTGCACTTGGAAGACAGAAGAGGGCATTGCATCTCCTGGAATTGGAATTATGGATGGTGTGAACTGCATGTGGATGTTGGGGATTAAAACCAGGTCCTTTGCCAAGAACAAAGAGCTCTTGACTCCTGAGCCATCCCACCCACTACTGAAATTTTGTATCTGTTCTTTTGTACCTGCCTGAACCAAACATCCTTCTTGTTAACATCCCCTCACTGCTGGTCACCTTATTCTGCTCTGTGAAGTCCTCCTTACTGTTGGTAGGTATGCTCTGTGGCCGCAGTGACAGTAATTCATAGGGCACAGATGCTCAGGGGCTTTTGTATTTGCTAAGTTTCTGCCTTTGGATTTGAGGGTAGAATAGATTCATCTGTAGTAAAAGAATAAGTTATATGTAGCTATAGGTTATAATGCAAAGAGGTCTTTTGTAGAAATGGTTGTATGTAATAAGAGAGAATGAATATGTAGGTGAAGAAAAATCTGATTACTTTTCTTTCAACTCCAGTGACTGTAGATGCAACCACAGTGCAATAACATCATCCAACAGATATCTGAAAGAGCAGAGAACCGATGGTTCAGCTTACATTCCTGGTATTCCAAGGGTTCCCCAAGGCTGGGCGGACCACCTAAAGTCACTGTCAGTTTGTTTGCACCTTGTTGAACTCTGTTTCCCAGAGCTCTGCAGAAAAGGTTGGAGGATTGGTTCAGTGCTAGAGTACTTGACAAGCTAGTACAAAGCTCTAGGTTCTGACCCAAGATTTTGGGGGAGGGGAGGGAGGGGCACAAATCATGAGCACTGCAGAGTGATTGCAGTCCAGTCCTGTGTTACAGGACAGCTTGTAGGTGTTGGTTCTTTCCTTCCATTATGTGGTTCCCTGACAGCTCTGCTGAGCTACCTTGCTGTTCCTGGCCTTTTTTCATTTTCTAGTGGGCAGGAAGAAGATGGCTGGTGAAGCTCAAGAGGCTTGAATCTACAATGCTTCTGAACCTCCCCTTGATCATGTTTAGCCTTGTATCTCATTTGTTCTTTCCTCCAGTATATAAGGGTTGAGAAACTCGCCGCGTAAAGACTCCAAGAGATGTTCTCTCATGCAACAAGCAAAAGGGGACATTTATTTACCAAGTATACCTGGGGCTCACTGAACACACAGGAACAGAGAGTGAGCCCCGAGCTGAAGTGGAGTGGGGTTTTTATAGGGTATAGGGAACAAAAGAAGTTCGACCACAGGTCATGAGTGTCGCTTCATGCAAGAAGCAGATAGAAGCAGATGTTCTGTCAACGTATATTTTATGGCTTTTCCAAGAACTGAGTGGGTAGTTTATTTTTTCTTGGAACTTCAAACACACACACTCTGTGATGATAAACAGCCAGATAACTCTGGGGAGTCTCTATCCTGGAACTTTAAACACACACACTGGGGGATGATAAACAATTGGATAACTCTGTTTTTTTTCTTAACCTTTTGGTTAACAGCCACCTAGAGCTCATAAAATTTATACAGGACCCAATTAGCAATATGCTCTTTTTCCTAAAGAATCTGTATTTCCTGCTCTATTTAGGATTGTATTCTTATTTGAAGATAACAGAAGAGCATGGAGAAAATGTGACCTGTTAAGCCTTCCCTTGAGACCTCCTCCTTTTTGTCCAGCCTGTCTTTCAAACAGGCTCAGATGCCAGTCTTCTTGCCTGGCTAAGAGTTTCCCAGCCAGTCTCTCTCCAGGCCAAGTGAGCTTTCAAATACACTTGACTATGCATTTCCCTGGATTCGCAGGAGGCTTGAGTGCTCTGCTATCTAGAGACCAAAGCCCAAACACCTGAGCATGTTTTTTTCAGAGCCCTCCAGGGTCCCTTCCACACATGCCATTTCTTGCTCTGTCCCACCACATTCCTTCCATTCTGGGCCAATTGAGCAGATACCTTTCCCAGAAGTGGTTCCTTTGGGTATGTGGATTATTTGTCCTTAGCTCTGTTGAACTATTTCTCAGGGCTCACAGTGTGGTGTGTGTGCTCTGGCTCCTGAAAAGTCTGGGCTGTTGCCTGGTTAAAGGAGCCAACATGCTTCATTCCTTAGCCACAGTTCACTTTGGCAGACCAAGCTTGTCTTAAATTATGACCTCTTGCATATTTGTTTCAACTATATTGTCCGTGATTTTGCAGATGAAGACTTCCTTTTTATTTATCCTTCGATTTCTGAACCCTTTTCTTGTCTAGAAGGACCCAGCGTTTTTGTAACTATTCATTAAATTTAGTTATATTAAGTGTCTCTTGCTTGCTTTTATTTGAGGTGATATTCTCCCCTCCCTCCCTCTTTCCCTCCCTCCCTCCCTCCCTCCTTCCTTCTGTTTTAGAAAACAAAGCACACCTTTAATCACAGCACTTAGGAGGCAGGGCAGGCAAATCCCCATGAATTCAAGGTCTACAAAGTTCCTGGACACCCAGGACTAAAAAAGAGGAACCCTATCTCAAAAAAACAAAAAACAAAAAAAACAAAACAACAGCACTCACCCCAAACCAACATTCCCCTTTAAGTTCATCCCCCATTTGAAGGTGCCTTAAGGCCGTGTAGTGTATGAACAGAATCGCTGTGATATGAATGGATAGGAATGGCACTTGGGAGAAATTGACTGACTTTTCATCCTTCTTGGTGGTAAAGTTGGGTGAGGGTCTGACCATGAGTATTATCCTAGCTAACAGATCTGGAAAGATGGGTACTGGCTGGCTGGTAACTACCTACCTTGACACCATTGCTAATGGGCTGTCTGAGTCCCCTGCTGTCTGCTGGGTCCACCATATGTGTGAACACTGCACACCAGCACCAGTCCCCACGGCATGCCATTAAATCCTTCTGTGCTAGATTTAATTCCATTAAATCTGTGCTGAGCCTGTTGCACCAAAATTTTTATTAGTCAGAAAAAAAATTCTAAGTTGCATTAAATAGATTGAACACTGAAAGTTCACAGGCTATATGTAACTTCTTTTGGTTTTATGGGTGTAAAAGTATGCAAGTCTTCTGAACTTACCACTATGCCCAGAATTTACAAGCTTTACAGTGAGTGCCCTCTGCAAGGTTAGCAGTGATCGCACAGAGAAAGAGACAGAGCTTCCTGGCCAAGTTATATCTCTAAGCCCTGGCTTGTTCAGGGCTCCAGAGTTATTTCTGTTCTTTTTTTTTTTTTTTTTAAAAATACTTCTCCTTCCTGCTTCCCCCAGATTTCTCTTGAGATCTTAGGTGGATGTAGGAAAGGGCAGTTAAGCAAGGATGTATTCACCCATCTAATAAATTTTACTTTTTGAGAAAAGACATCTAGATGGTTTAGGAAAGAAGAAGAAACTATTTCTTGCCTTCAGAACAGATGTGACTTGCACACATCTCTCTGTGTTAAATATTATAGCTAACTAGGTAATGTGTGGCAGTAACAGAGTGCTTGAGTCCAGGACCTTCTGGAGTTCATGAATCTGGAGCTAGACCTTAAAGATTTTGGCAGGAGAAAGTGGACATCTCAGTGGCCTGAGCTCACTGTAGTGCTCAGATACTTATTCCATGAATGGAGGAAGCTGTCACAACAAAAACAGCGAAATGCTCTTCAAATGGTTCTTAAGTGCCAGGCTGTCTGCGATTTCCTGCAAATGATTTTAATTCACTGTCAGCTTAATGCAAGAGTGGGAGAGTTGACATGTGAAACTGGTCTATTTGGGATCAGAACCCAAAATTCTCTCTGAACTTTGCTTTCTCGAGAGGTAAGTGGTACTGGATCCAAAGGACCTGAACAACGCACAGCAATGCAGCTAAGCTGGGTTTCAAGCAAGGGATGCTCTGTGGCATTTTAGTACTTCCTAGGTTTTAAGTTGTCCTTTGCAAAGTTAAGGAACTGTGCAGTTCTAGCATGGCATTCAGTGCCCAGAAAATACTTGAGTGAGGTGAAATATGGTCATCATCACCAAAATGGCCATCAGCATTTAAAAGTAACTTAAAACAAGGCTTGTATCCAGTAAAGAGTGTGTGTGTGTGTGTGTGTGTGTGTGTGTGTGTGTGTGTGTGTGCGCGCGCGCGCGCCAAAGGTCCAGTTTAGTGGGTTTTGTTTGTTGCTGTTTTTAGTTTGGTTGTTTTTTTGAGACAGGGTTTCTATGTGTAGCCCTGGCTGACCTGGAACTCCCTCTGTACACCAGGTTAATCTTGAATTCAGAGATCCACCTACCTCTCTGTCTCTGTTGGAATTAAAGGTGCATTCCATCGTTGCCTGGCTTTTATTTAAAATATGTGTGTTGTGTGTTGCTTAAATGTATGGATATATACCACGCACATGCCTGGTGCTCATGGTCAGAACATGGTGTTGGATCCCCAGGAACTGAAGTTAAGGATGGCTGTGAATGAGTATGTGGGTGTTAGGAACTGAACTTGTGTTCTCTGCAAGTGCAGCAATAAGCAATCTTAGCCCCTGCGCCAAGTCTTCAGCCCATGCTTGCCTTTTTTTTTTTTTTTTTTTTTTTTTTTTTTAAAAAAAAATAGGTAATGGGCATCCAAACTCAGATCTTCATGTTTGTGTGGTGAACATTGTTGCTGACTGAGCTGTCTTCTAAGGCACTAGTGTTTTTAAATGTGAGCACATTTAGCCCGCCATTACTTGTAGGTCCCACATCTTTAGAGTGCAGCCCAGCCTGAGATGGAAACTACATCTGTTCATCTGTATGAATTGTTCTTTGTCACAGTTCCCTAGCCTGTCTGTCCAGCTTTACGTAACACGCGCATTGTAGCAAGTATTAGATATGAGACAATGGTTTGAAGTATATGGGAGGCTATAGCCGGGCCACATGCAGATACTATTGTATTTGGTTTTTTGTTTCTTTTAAAACTATTTTTACTGGAGGCCGGAAAGTTGCCTTAGTGGGTAAGAACACTTGTTGCTCTTGCAGAGGACCCAGGTTCTATTCCCAGTTCCCACTTGGTGGCCCATAACTCCACTTTCAGGCGACCAGATGCCCTGTTCTGATCTCTACAGTCTCTAGACTGCATGCGGGACACAAAAATACTTGCATAAAGCATAAATACACAAAAAACCCAAACAAACCTAACCAAATAGGTGCAGTTGATTTTATTATTTTGTATGTGTATGTGCATGCCTGGGTCTATGCCATGGGACAACATACATGTTAAAGGTGGAGGTCAACTTGTGGGAATTGGTTCTCTCCTGCTACATGGGTCTCAGGGATCAAACTCGATTTGCCAGGCTTGAAGGCAAGGGCTTCTGCTCACTTGTCATATTTTTTTGTTTTTCTGAGACAACGTCTCATACTATAACCTAGGATGGCCTGGAAATGGCAGTGTCACCCAAATTGGTCTGGAGTTTGGGTTCCTGTGACGTTTATCTCAGGGACATTAGTATGTGTGTGTCCTGAGGTGGTCTCATGGATGCAGAAGGATGTCTGTACGAGCAACAGAAAGCTTAGAGTGTGAAATAATTTTGTTGTTCATGAAGCAAGTGAGCATTCCTGCCACCCAGCAGTCTGGAGACTTGACAATGGAGAAGCGCCCAAGGCCCCACCAGCACTCCTGCACTCACTTCCTCCCCTTTTCTCTTGCAATTACAGTTTCCTCTCCCTCCTTAGGAAATAAGTCCTTAGGGCTTATTGGCTGGTCTTGTTATGGTCTCGTTAAACCTTCCTGCTAACTTGGATTGAAGCAGTGAAATGTAAGAAGAGTGCTGGAGGTCCATTAATAGGATCCACTGCTGTCAATCTCAGAGAGGAGTGAACACCTTTCCTTTTGACCCAAAGTAGGAAAGTACTTAGAGAAAGTTGTGGCCTCCTGTTCCTTACAGTGAATTCTGAGTCTTGGTGTTGCCTTGGTATCTAGACTGGGCTACAGATGCGGTCATCATGCCTGCTGCTCTTTGTTTGAGTTACTGTGCCAGTAATGGCCAGAGTTGGAGTGTGCTGGTGAAAAAGCCCTGGGCTCCCAGTGTGGAGTGCCAGCTGTTCCTGCAGCTCTCAGTATGGAGACAGCCTTTCCTGCCAAGGGAGGGATGGACATGCAAGGTCACAGCAAGTTCAGTGGGAAATAGCTTCAGGCAGAGCTCTGGCCTACAGTGGGTATGGAGGTGCTTATTCTAAAGCTCATTTAGAGATGGTTTTTGTAGAGGGTTTTGCTGCAGAGGGTTGTGACTGTCTTCTTTAGGAGCAGGGCAGGCAGCCCTGGTAGGAATAGCTGGCAACATGGTCACAGCAACTGCACATCCTCTCTTCATCAAGGTAGACAAAGCTGCTTGGGAGTATGGAGCAGAGTGAGACATCTGGTTCAGTCCCAGGGGCTCATGCCCAGTGAGACTGCACACTCACTTTGCTCATGGAAGTCTTTTTGCATACTTCTTGTCCTGCTGTGACCAGAGTTCTCTTTTGATCTTCAGAATTCCAGATGTGAACGATGTGGCACCCTCATGAATGCTTCTCACAGAGGAGCCTGAGTGTAGAGTTGCCCACCTGGCTTCTTCCTGACTACAGACTTCCTCTTCTGCCCTTCCCCACATGTCAGGTCAGAAGACAGCTGTCCTTTCACTATGTGGGTTCTTGGGTTTGAACTCTAATTGTCAGGCTTGGCAGCAGGTGCCTTACCAGCTCATTATACAGTTTCTGTACTTCTATTTTGCAACCTCATCTATCCACATTCTCTTGCTTATCATAGTACGCCTGCCCTTCTTGTCCGACGATGGCCTGCTGAAACCTGAAGGATATTTTAGGACCTGGGGTATCAGATTCTGACTTACGTCTCCCTCACTTCTCATCTGGGGCTGTGGGGAGGGAAAGAAGTCATTTGCTAACTGGCTGTTATGACCTCCTGCCCCCACCCCCAGTCCTCCAGGGTGTTTGGGGTGATCTAAAGTGCTTCTGTCACTTTAATGGCTGCCAGGGAAAAGGTTGATAAAATGTCTTCTAGACTTCTTGTCTTTAACTTTGCAACTTTGATTATAGTGTCACGGAAAGAGCTGGACTTTGGAGCCCTCCTCAGATATGGGAGCAGGTGACAAAGCTGTTGCTAAAACAGAGAAATGTCAAAAACCCACAGTCTGTGTTGCTGAGGACAGCCATGAACATGGTCCAACACAGTCATAAACTTATTTAAAGCATTGTGAGGTCTTTGTGTGCATGTGTGTTTCTGTTTCTCAAACATTAACTTTGTAGCTGATAATATTATCTTGTGATGTCAAAAGATTGTTCTTGCCTGACCCTAAGACGTTCAGTAATCCTTCCTTAGTTCTAAGTTCGGGAGCGGCAAATTATGGAAATGGAGCCAGTATGCAGTCATATAGAAGACTGATTGCCAGTCGGTGGCTGGGGAATAAGTGACAGGGTCTCAGGCGCATATACTCTTGTTTTCTAAAACCAAGCTTTTATATAGACTGGATAAGTATTAAATGTTCTCTTGAATTTGCTTTTCATTGTTGCTTAGGCTGCACAGTTATTTCATTTAAAATAATTATGTTATGAACTTTTAAGCATTTAATTGTGTGTGTGTGTGTACGTACCTATATGTGGCAAAGGGTGTGATTGGAAGTAAGAAGCAAGCCTTTGGGAGTCATTTCTCTCTTTGTCTACCACATAGGTCCTGGGTATTGAATTCAGGTTCTTAGGTTTATCAGCAATCCCCTTTTAGCTTAGCCATTTTACCTGCCAGTGAACTCAACTTCCCACCCCTCGCTCATTCTTTGCTTAGTTTTTCTAAAGGCAGTCACACTTGAAATACTTTTGACATTTGAAATAATGTCCAGATGGGAATAGAAGTAGGAAAGAAGTTGGCTGGCACTAGACAGACTACCCCGAGAACTGTGGGGCTATGTGATCTTGGGGTGTGATGACTGCAAGTCAGTGAAGTCAGGGAGAAGGGAAGAACAAGCCTGACGAGGGAGGCTCCATTAGAGAAGAGGAGGAGACGCTCAGGGGGAGTGGGAAGCCCTGTGGGAAGGAACAGTGCTGTGGGGAGTAAGACCACAGTGGGGACTTAATCTATTAGGTCAGGGCTGGCTTGCTGGCTCAAGCTAAGGTGCTTGCTGCTAAGCCTGACAACCCGAGTTCGATCCCCAGCACCTATGTGGTAGAAGGAGAGAATCAGCTCCTCACCAGTTGTCCTCTGACTTTATACCTGCTTGTCCCCTTGCAGTAAATGTATAAATGTAATAAAATTAAAAGACAAAGTTATGCCTGTGTATTACAATACATTTCACAGGCAGAAGAGATGTGAAATTTTTAGTCTACAGCTACTTGGTTGAGACATAAAGGAACTGAGGCCTAGAGAGACAGGTGACTTCCTTTCCAAATGCTGTGAGCACAGAACCAAACCAAGGAAGGATTTTCTGAACCCACACTGACACTGGCATTGAAAAAGAAGACTTAGAGAGCAGCACTTGACTGAAGCAGACCCCAGGGTAAAGCGCAGTGTAAGCATAATTTGTCTAGTGTATTCTTTTGCTTTGATCCCCTATAAATAATAGAAGAGTTTGGGATGGCTCCAGCTTCCACATTCTATTGATCTGGAAGTGTTTAGGAGGATGTTCCATTAGGGTTGTTAATAATTCTTCCTCTACTCCTATTCTTACCTTATTTTTCATTTTTATTTTTAATTCTGAAGTCAGGGTTTCTCTGTGTAGCCCTGGCTGTTCTGGAACTCACTCTATAGACAGACTGACCTCTCAGAGATCCACCTGCCTCTGCCTCCTGAATGCTGGAACTAAAGGTGTGCGCCACCACACCCAGCTTCTATTTTAATGGAGTGTGTCTGGGCTAGAGGCTGTCAGTTCTTCACAGTGGACGTTCAGTTCATTTGAGGAGCCAACATTTAATCCTGCAATAGACACAAAACACATGTCTGACACTTAGCTCTGCTCCTGGGAAGTTGTAGGCTTCCCAGTGAAAGCTCCATTGACTTTGGTTCTGGTGACCCCAATACTTGCAGGCTGTTGCAGACATGGGAGACTGATTGTTTTTCATGGGAGGGGACTGAGCATGTGCTCTAGATCTCACTGCTGTTTTTGTTTGTTTCTCTTTAACCATGTCCTAGAACTGGGCACCGTGGGTCTCCTTTATACCATGTCCTAGAGCTGGGCACCGTGGGTCTCCTTTATACCATGTACTAGAGCTGGGCACTGTGGGTCTCCTTTACACCATGTCATAGAGCTGGGCACCGTGGGTCTCCTTTACAGCATGTCATAGAGCTGGGCACCGTGGGTCTCCTTTACACCATGTCATAGAGCTGGGCACTGTGGGTCTCCTTTATACCATGTACTAGAGCTGGGCACCGTGGGTCTCCTTTACACCATGTACTAGAGCTGGGCACCGTGGGTCTCCTTTACACCATGTACTAGAGCTGGGCACCGTGGGTCTCCTTTACACCATGTACTAGAGCTGGGCACCGTGGGTCTCCTTTACACCATGTCATAGAGCTGGGCACCGTGGGTCTCCTTTACACCATGTACTAGAGCTGGGCACCGTGGGTCTCCTTTACACCATGTACTAGAGCTGGGCACCGTGGGTCTCCTTTACACCATGTACTAGAGCTGGGCACCGTGGGTCTCCTTTACACCATGTCATAGAGCTGGGCACCGTGGGTCTCCTTTACACCATGTACTAGAGCTGGGCACCGTGGGTCTCCTTTATACCATGGTCTGGGCATAGTCTTGGAGCATATAGTCTTATTTGCACAAGAGTCTGAGGTGAGAGGTTTGATACTGTCAGATAATTATTAATCATTAACCAACTAGTAATAACTAAATCACTTCTTTTCTCAGTCCTGGGACTTGCCTTCCAGTCCTGTTGCCCCGAGTTTTCCTATGGCAGTGGTTGTGTGAGATCAGTGCTCTGTACTGTAGTGTATAGACGAAGGGAGGAAAGGTCTGTGTAGAAGTATGCAATCGGTGAGTCCCCAGCCCTCCCAGACTAATGGTCCTATCTTAATCTTGATTCCTGAGTACTTAAGAAAGATGGAGTCTGGAGGTCAAATACAGAGGACACCTTTGTTTTTAACTTGTATTGCAAAAAATTTGAAATATACTCAAAGTAGAGAGAATATCATAATCTATATCTGCACATAGCTTTCACCTGATTTCGGGATTATTATTATTATGTGTTCTTAGAATGCCTGCTAGTGCAGGGGTCCACCCTGTTTTGGTGGACATGACCTTAGAGCTGAGAATTTTCTCTTCACACTGATGAGAAAACCAGGCAGTCTTCCTTTCCACCCTGACAGCAGTTCCTAGGGAAGCTGAATTTATGTGTTCCAGGTTTAAAATGTTAAGAGTTTGGGAGATAGCTCAGTTTGGCAAACATGGGGAGCCAAGCTCAGTCCCCCAGACCCACATAAAGCATCTGTGTATGATGGCACACACTTGTTGTCTCAGTATTGATGAACAGGAGATGGGTGGATGCCAGTGACTCATTGGCCAGCTAGCCTAACCTATGTGATCAACTTCAGGCCAGTGAGACATGGTACTGGAGAAGGAGCTGAGAGTTCTACATCTGGATCTTCAGGCAGCAGGAAGAGAGAGAGTAACATCTGGGCCTGGTTTGAGCATTTAAATCTTAAAGTCTACCCCCAGTGACACAGTGCCTCTAACAAGGACAGACCTACTCCAAACAAGTCCATACCTCCTAATAGTGCCACTCCTGGGGCCATTTCTATTCAAGCCACCCTAGCACTTGAGAAATAATGCCCAAGATTGTCCTCTGACCCCTCCACATTCACAGCAGCACACACCAAGTCTTTGCAGATATTAGGTGTCTCATTGTGATCGTTTCTTAATTTTGGAAAATTTGTGTGCGCATATGTCTGTGATGTGGTGCATGCACATGAATGTGTGTGTGGGGGGGTGGGTGTATATGCAGAGACAGAGCAAGACATCGAGTGTCTATCACTTTTTCCTTATAATGGCCTTAGATCTCAAGTTTACATATGTTTGTAAAAATTTGATAGTACAGACACATGATGTCCAAGATGAAAAGTTGGTTTCCCTGAGTTGCACACACTATACACAACCAGTGCTTTGAAGGCTTGCTTTTGTAACTGAGTCATGCTGTCTATAGTGTTCTACAGCTTTAACTCTGTAACACAGGCTTATTTCCATGTTAAATATGTCAGTCCATAGTTTCAGCAGTAGCATCATATTTTTGATAGTAAGATGCTATTATTTGTTCTGTTAGACATATGCATGCGTGTATATATAAGTACTTTTATTTTATTTTGTGTGTGCATATATACATGCATGTATATATGTGTGCAGGCACAAATGTTGTGGCCAGAAGACAGCTTGTGGAAGTCGCATGTTCTCATTCCACTATATGAGTTCTAGGGATGGAACTCAGGATGTCACACTTGGTAGCAAGCACCTTGACTGGCTGAGCCATCTCTCTAATACCTGTTCTGTTATATTTTAATTAACCCTTTCCTTTAAAATGATTAAAAGATTACTGTATATTTAACTGAGCAGAGTACATTTGTTAAGACTAATAAAAATCACAGAGGACTTGATGCAACACTGATAATTGTCTGCTGCCTTTATTGGATTGCATCAATGTTTTTGTTGATAACTGTCTTCTCTTGAATCATTCCAGAATACCCGACCAATAAATCATTGTGATGGTGGTGATGATGATAATGTTTAACTGCCTCACTAAAATGTAATTAATTCACTCTTTTATATAACATGCAGCTCAATTTTTGCATATTCACAGTTCTAGAACCAACACTGCCTAATTAAACATTACTAAATCGATTGCATTTGTGTGTGTGGATGTGCACAGCTGCTGAAGCATGTGCAAGGAAGAGGGCAACTTGCAGGAATCCAGTCTTTGTCCTATGTGGGTCCTGAGGAATTGAACTCAGCTCATCAGATTTGGCCACAAAGTGCCTTTAGCTGCTGACCATCTACTGGGCCACTACTGTCTAACTTTAAAACCTTCCTTTTCTGAGGAAGGAACTCCTCAGTCATTTGCAGCCAGCTCCACCTCAGTACCTGGCAGTGGCTACAATTAGCCACCTTTCTGTCCCTGAGTGTTTTTCTGTCACTATCCTAGATTTTTCAGGAGCACTAGTGTTGTCTAGCTCATTTCACCGAGAGGTACTATTTTCAAATTGTTTTATTCATGTTGTGGTATGAGTTCATATTGAATTTTATTATTTCCAACTATTTATTGTAGAGATGGGCCGTATTTTGTTATTCAGTTGTTGTACAGGTGGGTTGATTAACTTTGCTGACTGTTGTGAATAGTTGTTTTGAACCTTTGTGTGCAGTTGTGTAGATGAAGCTTTTCTCTTGAGCGTTTCTTTGGGAGTAGAATGGTTGGAACAGAATTTCTCTGGTCAGTACTGACAAGTTACGAGGCTGCATCCTGTTAGCCCCACTAGCCGTATATGTGGTTTCAGTTTTTTTATGCCCATGCCAACAGCTGTCATCATCAATGGTTTGCCATCTAGATTTCTAAAGATGGACCATTCTGAGCCTTTGTCTTGGCCCATGTGGGGTTCCTATCTCATGAGAGCTACCTAGGCCACTTCCACCCCAGTGACCTGGATCTAAAATCTCTGAGTTAGATAAAGCACAGTTTTTGAGTGCTGCCTGCAGTGAAACTGGGTTGCTGATGATGCCTGCATTCAGTGGATTAATTTTTTCATAAAAGTTTCTTAGGGTGCACAGTCCACATTGTAAGTTCAGTATAAAGCCTGGGTCTTAGGATGACTTTGGGTGCCCATCTGTCCCCACCTTGTTTGAGTCTTACCCGAGAGCTCCAGTTTGGTCAGCTCCTCAGATTCTGGGAATTCTCCCATTTCTGCGTCCTGTCTTGCTGTAGGAATGCTGGAATTAATATCACATAATGTCAGTTTTACATGGGTTCTAGGGATCTGAACTTTGGTCCTTATGCTTCAACAGCAAGTATCTTATCTGCTGAGCTATCTGCCCAGCCCTGAACACCATTGTTATGAAACAGTATAAACATATGCCTGAGAGGATCTGTCTATCTCTGAGATTTTTGAAAGTTTAACTTCTTAGAGCCTTAGGAATGTGTCATCATGACTGCTCTTTTCTTCTGGAGAATTTCTTTGACTTTCTATAAGGTGGATATAACAGTGTCGTCCACTTGATCCCACCTTTACCAGATAGATTAGTGGGGACACTGGGTTAGAAAATTAGGTTATATATATTTTTAATCTTATTTTTTGAATTACCTTGCATATTTTCTATAATTGTCTATTTGCATAGCAGTGGATTGTATGTTTCATATTAGGCATTCTAATAAGGATATATGATCAGAAGTGTTAGAGGCTGTCAGCCACATTAATATACAAGTAGAACTTCTGTCTTAGGGTTCATCATGAACTCAGGCCATAGATGGAGGAAGCCCAGGGCCGCCGCTGCCCATTCAGTATAGGCCACAAATAAGATGATCAGGAGAGCTGCTGCCACAGAGCCAGAGAGCCCCGAAGAGTGTTCATAGTTCTGTAGTCAGGGGGCCGGAGGTGGAAGTGGCACTCCTGGAGTCATTTGATGGCAGAACTAGGTAGGATTAGGAGGTAGACCCAGGGCAGGATTTCTCATACAAGGGCCTGCCTCATCATGCTTTGGTCCTACAAAAGGAAGCGCAGAAGCTGTGGAAAGATGGCTTACATGGGGCTTACAGGTAAAGGATGTGGTGCTCGAGCCTGGGGCTCTTAATCCAATCCATTCCTCCAACCCTCCTAAGAAGGAGAGATCTGATTTCACAGAACTGTCCTTGGACCTCCATGCATGTGACACTTCCTCGTCATGGGAGGAGTTGGAGGGAGGGCAGGGAAGCGGAAGTGATGTAATTTCAGTGAGTGAAATATGGAGAGAAAAACGTATGTCAGAAAATTTTCATATTTAACTTGGCTTTGAATTCAAGAGTAAGATGAACAACTGGGAACAACAGGGAATTCATTCATCTGCTCAGCAGATGAGGTTCTAGATAGTGAGTAGCTAGGTAAAAATTTCTGTTTGGGCTGGAGAGATGGTTTGGAGGTTCTTCCAGACACCCTGAGTTCAATTCTCAGCATCCACATGGTGGCTCCCAACCATCTATAAGGAGATCTGGTGCCCTCTTCTGGCCTGTAGTCAAACATGCAGGCTGAAGAGCACTGTATACATAATGAATGAATAAATCTTTTAATAGATTTCTATGTTTGTGGCGCTTTCATTCTGTTAGGAGAAGGAATCAATTTGCAAGTCATCTGAATACATTTTGCAGAATTTTGGAAAACTGTTTAGCATGAAGAGAGCAGCGTACTGTGGAGCTGAAAGCCAGCTTTCTATGTGAGTGGGTGTGGGAGGGCTTCAACACCCAGAGCTCTAAGCACTGTACAGACTCTTGGGACTTGGTTTATACAGAGGTATTGCTCTTCACTCACAGCTCCACTTCCCAACCCCCTGGACCTACTAGCCTTCTTCAACAGCCAGAATCCTCCCATGGTCTCATTGCAAGAAAAGTTGGAGAATTCTTTTAAGCCTAATAATATCTTTTGCCTTAAAAAAAAAAAAAGTTTTATTGACATTCCTAAAATTTACCCACATGTACCATTCAGTTAGTCTTTACAGATCTGTAGAGCTGTCATCACAATCCTACTTTAGGACGTTCTCCATCCCTCATAAGATCCTTCTTGCCTGTCTGTGCTCATTCCCTATTCTGAACTACAGCCTTAGAAACCATTTGTCTATTCTGTTTCTGGAAGTTTCTTGTGAGCAGATTTATCCAATATGCAGTCCTTGGCATCTTGTTTTGTTGGCTAAGCCTCGTCTTTTCTAAGTGTACCTAAGGTGAAGAAGTGTGTGTCCCTAGTTTGTCCTTTGTTAGATGGTGTCTCACTGTGTGGATGTACCAAGCATCAGATCCCACCAGTGCTGTTCCTCAGCATCATAGATTGCCGTGGTTTAAACCTGGCCTCTCTTCCCTCAGCTGTTATGGCTGTCCTATTCCTTCTTGTTCATTTACGTTTGTAGCCAGCTGTGCTGCAGGGCAGCCAGAGTCTTTGGTGCCTATTGAACGTTATATTAGGTGACATTTACAAAATGAAAATTTCTGGTTCCCATTTGCGTTCTTTACATTTCTGTGAGTGTATGTGTGCATATGTGAGTGAGTGTGTGCACATATGCATGTGGCAGCCAGATATCAACATCGGTTATCATCCCTCAGAAGCTGGCCATGGTCCATCTTATTCCCCCCTCCTTTGTGTGTGTGTGTTGTGTGTGTGTGTGTGTGTGTGTGTGTGTGTGAGAGAGAGAGAGAGAGAGAGAGAGAGAGAGAGAGAGAGAGAGAGAGAGAGAGAGAGAGAGAGACTGGGTCTGGCCAATGAGGCTAGGCTGGTCGGCCAGGGAGCTCAAGTCCCCTGTCTGTCTCTGTCTCCTCAGCACTGGAATTGCACATCTGCCAACAAACTTCAGCCAGTGGTTGCTGATGAGCGAAGGCAGCTCATGGTACTTCTGTGGCAAGCACCAGTGGAGCCGGAAGTTCTCCTGTGCCTCACCCTGCCCCAGCAATCCTGTAACCGCTTCTAAGATAATTACTTAGAAGCTTATATTAATTACAAACTGTTGGTCTGTGGCTCAGGCTTCTTGCTAGCTAGCTCTTGCATCTTAACAACTCATTTCTATCGATCTTTTTTCTGCAACATGGCTTGTAGCTTACCTGTGTTCCAGTCACCCCCCTGTCCTTGACTTTGCCTTTCTTCTTCCTCTGTCTCTCTTGGATTTCTCACCTGGCTGTAAGCTGTTTTCCCATAGACCGAAACAATATGGTAGTAACACATATTCACAGTGTACAGAAAGACCATCCTCCATCACACCAGAGCTATGGCTTCAGCCCTTGCATGTGACAATGATTGGACTGTATTGGACTAGATTGTCATGGAATACTTCCCATTATTGATGTGTTGTATTAGGCAGGTCTGACTTCTACACATAGCTTGCTAACTCTGTCCACCACTATGATTTCACCCAACACTAGCTAGCCTTTTGTGGCTAGCCTTTTGTTACCACCTGTGAAAAGAAGCGTTTGATAGTACAATGTCCTAAGTTTCTTTTTAATATTTACATCTCTGTGTAGGTTCAGCAACTGACAATAATTTTATAACAAGACACATAACTTCTCCAGAAGGTATTCTAGACACAAAGGTTTGAAAGTTAGCCAGCCCAGTGGTGTTAGCGTGACCATGAATGTCCAGGATCTCTGTAGGTTATTGCTCTGTAGCCAACTCTGCAAGCTGAGTCCTCTGGTTGTACATGTGCACGGATTCCCGATACCTCCAGATTTACATGTTTTCCCTCTTGGATTTGTATTATGCTCTTAATCTTGGAACTGGAAGTGACCACAGTAGAGAATGCTAATTAATTTCTCTTAGTTCATATCAGGCTGCAGCTGAATGATGAAAGCAATAACTAAACAATATGTAGGTAACAGCAGCATGTACCTTGACTCTCAAAAACAGCCTCTGAGTTTTGTGACAGTGTCAATATGGAAGGAAGAACATTTTTATACTTGCAAATATCCTAATGGACTTTGGTACTAAGAGATAGCAGCACATGTGTGGGCATGGGTCCACTTGTTTGTAAATGTATAGAGGACTAGCCTAGTAATCATGCAGCTACAGTAGGATGCTGGTCCACTGAAAATGGACTCCTTATCTATTTGTTAGCTGATGGAGATTTCCATAGCACTCTGAATGAAAACCGAATGTGTCACAGATGTGTCACAGGGTGACTAACAATCTTATCAGTTGTCATTGGTTAGTGTGGCTTTATTCAAGGTTGTTGTCTTTGCATTTCATGACTTTGTCTCTTCTTTACTTCATCTGAGTCATGCTTTGTGTGTCTGTCTCTTCTTTACTTCATCTGAGTCATGCTTTGTGTGTCTGTCTCTTCTTTACTTCATCTGAGTCATGCTTTGTGTGTCTGTCTCTTCTTTACTTCATCTGAGTCACGCTTTGGGTGTCTGCATGTGTATCTGCTCGAATGCATGCCGAGGCCAGAGGTCAGATGTCTTCATCAATCATTCTCAACTTCAATTTTTTATTTTACTTATTAATCTCATTTTATTGTTTATTTTTGAGGCTCCGCCTTTGTGTGTAGCCCTAGTTGTTTTGGAGCTCGTTATCTGGACCAAGCTGTCCTCAAACTCAGTTGATTCGCTTGCCTCTGCTGGGATTAAAAGCATGTGCCACTGTGGCCAGCTCCATTTTCTGTCTTGAGATGATGTCAAGTATAGTTTACTAGACTGCATGGCTAGCAAAACTTGGGGATCTTCCTGTCTCTGTCTCCCCAGCATGAGGATTACAGGCACATGCCACCACATCTGACCCTTCTGTGGGTTCTGGAGATCGCAAGCACTTTACCTACCAAGCCCTCTTTCCAGCCCTAAGCCATGCTTTACTGATGAGGAGGCCAGCCCTCCTGTGTGCTCTGTAGAATGAATGTGCTGTTAAATGGTGCTTTTCAAATTTAGACGTGGGGCCACTGGCAGTGGGTGGTTGAGCCAGGTATCCCCTGTCCCTAATGAGTCTGGGCTTAGGAACGTGTGTGCTTTTTCAGAAGCTGGCATTATCAGGCCACCAAAGGGAGTCAGGCCACTTTGGAGGTCAATCTGGTGTTGTGATTTGCCCAAGGTCTTAAGCTAGCTGGGGAGGGGTGAACTGGTCTGAAAGCAACAGGTCTGTGTATAATGTGGTGGAGCTACACTGAAAATGGCCTTGACATAGTCAGAGGCTTGGTTTGTTTGCAAACATCATGGCTTTGGATAATCTTCATATGAGTTTGTACTGCTTTGCTTCTTCCTAAGTGCCTTAGGAATGAGAGAGTCAAGTATGGTCCAGCTTATTAGCCTAGTCTTGTGAAGTTTGTGTTTATCTGGCTTAGATTTTCTCCTATCCCAGGATCATGGAGCTGTTTGCTGAAGCTGTGCCTGTGCCTGATGTGTTACAGGAGGCATTCTCTTTATTCCCTCTACATACTGGAGTGACCCAAGTATTTATGTAAAAATAGCATTGTTCTCACTGGGCTTCGGTGCTTGCTGTGTCAAGAAAGTGCCTTCAAAGCTTGGGTCCTTTCCTGGTTGCTGGTTAACTTCTGTTGGTTATCAATCTGCATGTGATCTCATGGCACCTGCCTGTTCCTTCTGTAGTCAGTCCTGGTATCCAGTAGGAGGTGCTCTATCACTATGTACCGTCTTGCCATGTGTATTTGCACATAGATCACGCCCATAACGTCCTTGCTGAACTGTCTCTGTAATCCCAGTGTCAGTGTCACTGTGCTTCGGGAACATTTGTAAGTATCACACTCCTATCTCCCAGCAGACCAGCCAGTGTGAGGGCATCATTGGATACCAGATGCCAAAGGCATGATTCTCATTCTGAGGCATTGTAGTGTGAGATTTTATTGTGCTGCTCAGAACAGTGCACAATTTAAAGTGCATATGTTGTTTATTTCAGGAATTTTTTTTATGTGTTTCAGGAAGCACAGTTGTGGATAAGGCGGGTAGATGATGAATGTGGCTGGCTTTTCTTTCGGCCAGGCCTGCGCTCTGTGCAAAAGACCCTGTGTTGAGCACTGGCCTGTCATGGTACTTGTAGAAATGATGTCCTGGTGCTTGACCCTGACCCTGCTTTACCTCTTTTGTGTTTATGTCCAGAGGTAGAATTGCTGGATCATATAGTCAAATTATATTTAATTTTCTGAAGACATTTCCCACACTTCTGCTCACTCCCACCAGCAGTGTCCACTCCTGTGTCTTTGCCCTTCCCCTCCTGGTCCTGTCTCCCCACTTCCTTCCTAGCAGCTGCCCCCCTGCTGTGCACGGTGCTTTGGGGTGTTCTAACCTGGTACCTTCCTGTACTGTATTTTGGATCTCTCCCTGACTTCTCTCCTGCTTAATTTTAAATAGAGCCCATTCATTGGCTCTGAATTTGGTCTGTTCATTATTTGGTTCTTTCAAAAAACATCTTTGGAATGCTATTTTCCTCTTCCCAGGCAAATCAAAAGGCTATAAAGTTATTTTCACCGAGTGCCCTTTCTTTCCCAGGGGTTGATGGCCCTATGAGAAGGTGGACCCGTGCTACAAGGTTATCCCTAAATATTTTGTCCTCTTACCTTGTGGTCAAATTATCTCTTTAGTTATTTCTAAGCCCCCCTCCCCCAAATCTATCCATGATACCTATTATGTTTGGTTCCCTCCTTTGCTCTCTAAACCTGTGGCAGTTTCTCAGATAGCCTTGGTTTTGATCTTAGCAGTGGAGCACTGGTCAGGTGTTTTGAGTTATCCTCATGGCTTTTTGGGGGATTACTCATGGCCTATAGGCTTTGGAGAGACTCACAGAGGTGGAGTGTATATTACACCAGCATGACTTAGCATTGTGTTGACCTTGGTCACTTTGATAAGGTGGTTTTTCAGGTTTCTATAAAATTAACTCCCTTCCCTACTGTGCTCTTGGAAGGAAGCCAAACTAGAAAAATTTAAATGCTGTGGTTCAAAAGTAAACCAGTATTTTGAACTAAAATTTTTTTAAAAAAGAAAATACTCATAGGAGTTATGAAACAAGATGGATTCGTTTGGAAAACTGGATGAGAACTAGATTATGGAAGCCTGTGAAGTCAAGTGTCAACAAGTGATCAGTGGCTGGGGGAAGCACAAGCAGTTTGGGAACCGGCCCCGCCGTAATAACACGGGTGCCCTCTAGCAGGCAGCGGCAGGGCTACAGCAAAGAAGCTCAAAGGAGGTGTGAGTCTTTATTTTTCAAACTCTCATCCGAGGAAAGGAGGTTTGTGGGTTCCAAAAATTGCACCAAGGTAAAGCAAAGCTCTAACCGATGCAGGTGTGTTGTCAGGCGTTAGCAGTACTGTCCTCACTAAGCGTTCATTGGACAGTAGCGCAACCCCAAGAAAAGGATGGTTGGTTTCAACCACGCGCGCCCAGGGGCTAGGAAGCTCCAGGCCCGGGTTGGGTTGTGGTGACTACCGCGGGCGGGCTGGTCCAGTCCTTTCGGTGCCCAGCATTCTCTACAAGCGCACCTTCCGACGCGAATACCTTCTCTGTTTTCCTGAAACTCCCGAGGGTCTTTCAGACGCTGCCTCGGCTTTACCCAGAAGGCCAAGCGCGACACGCCCGAAAATTTGCATGCGCGCCTCCCTGGGCGGGGTCGAGGGAGACAGCGTGCTGGAACCTGGTTAATTTGCATACGCAACTCGTGGGCGGGGCCGGGCTGTCACGGGCTCTGGCTGCTTCTGTTACAGTGGTGTTTAGCCCAGTTTTTCTTCCAAACCGTAACCGGTTTTTCCGTGCTGAACATCCGTGCCAGCCAGCTTAGCCTTCCCAGTCATTAGGCGCTCTGGGTTCTGGGACCGCGGGGACCAGATATGTATGCACTTCCTCACGTACCGCTGAGGCTGTGCCTGTTTGCCTTTGCAGGTGGTTCTTCTGGGCATGGACATCCTGTCTGCGCTGGTGACAAGGCTGCAGGACCGGTTCAAGGCTCAAATCGGGACAGGTAAGCCGCAAACAGCAGACTCTCAACCTCCCCTCACACCCTAGATTCATCCCACATTAGGGCTCCCACTGCCTCTAAGTGTCACTTTTTCCTCTAATCCTGGAATATTCCTTCCTGCTGTGACCTTAGAATATGAAATATTACCAATTGAACACTTTATGCAAGATTAGCTGTCAGACTTGATGCCAGCCAGTACAGGTTGTTCCCAGTCCCTCCTGAGAGGCAGTTTTCTTTGAGGGGGGGCTTTTTAAAATGTCACTAAAGGTGTTTCATAGTGGCCATGTAATCCCTAAGCAGGTTTGTTTATACAACTGTTTCTATAGAGGATCTCTACATTTCTTTCTATTTTGTGTGGGCAGTGGTTATATCCCATGGACTATGCACACACCAGTCTCTGTGCTCACTGAGAAAGATGGTAGGACCATGGAGGAACTTACTGCTAGGAATTTGGGGTTCAGTGTGGGAGGATTCTCACAAGAGGCCTAACAGCCTTGGGATAGAGAAGGGGGCTGGCTCACGTGCCAGTGTATAAGTGTGGTATGTGTCTTATGTGTGCTATAAGTAAAAGGTACTCGTTGTCAGTGAAGTATGTTATCTCTGTTGCCCCAGACAAAGCCTGTTTAATGTTTTTATTAGCACATGTCAGTTACACATCATTTCATTTTAAACATTAAATAGTGTACTTTGATCTATCCCCCTGCAGTTCCCCTTTCCCTTCTGCTAATACCTTTCCTTTCCCACTGAGTCCCCTTCTGGTTTCATGGTTTTTGTGTTTCCTCCCAGGGGCACTGAGTTCCATTAGGGTTGCTTACAGATGCCTAGGTGAAGGGCTGTTTTAGGGCAGTGTAACCACTGATGAAGACTCCCTCTTCTACCAACTATTAACTGCATACGTCCTCAGGGAAGACGAGGTCCCTGAGTCCCTCTCCCCCCTCTTTCCTCCCCTCTCCCTTTCTTCTCCCCCTCTCTCTATTTCTCCCTCCCTCCCCGGCTGCCAAATATCCTTGACTGGCCTTGAACCTCCCATGCTGTAAAGGATGACCTGATCTTGATCCTTCTCCTTCCATGTCCCGAGTGCTGAGATTTAGGCATTCAGTACTTCTCCAGCTTTTCCCTTCCTTCAGGTTCTTTGTGTCATTCTTGCCTGCCAAGGCCTTCTATTTTACTATTTCATCAGGTTCCAGCTTTGTTGGGATTGGCTGGAGGAAAGCAAAGGTAGAGACAGTCTGCCCGAGCACAAGGTTCCGCTGTTGTCTGTGGTTAGGGAAATGCACTTTGGCAAGGAACGTAGAGGTCTGACCAAGGATGGGTGCTTTGAAATAGCTACCTTTGGAATAGGGTTTTGGAATTATTTCATCAGGCCAGCTTACTATAGATGAGCAGTGGGTGACCTCATCCCCAGATCTGTTTTCACTTAATCATTTCCATTTTGCTTTCCAGTGTTGCCAAGTCTAATAGACAGACTGGGAGATGCTAAGGACTCTGTGAGGGAGCAAGACCAGACCCTGCTGCTAAAGATCATGGATCAAGCTGCTAACCCCCAGGTAGGAGAAATGAGCACACCTGTGTGCACAGTGTCCATGCAATTTCCTGGCCTTAATCTCTTTTAAGTTGATGGGTTAGATATTGCCTTAGTTAGGGTTTCTGTTACTTCTACAAAACACCATGCCCCGGAAGAAAGGGTTTACTCAGCTTACACTCCCATAAGTATTGTCCATCACTGAAGGAAGTCAG
Source organism: Phyllotis vaccarum (assembly GCA_033318265.1). NCBI lineage: Eukaryota > Metazoa > Chordata > Mammalia > Rodentia > Cricetidae > Phyllotis > Phyllotis vaccarum. Next base: position 35,061,652 of record JARWLC010000016.1, on the reverse strand, counting down.
TACAGAAACTCAAACAGGGCAGGATCCTGGAGGCAAAAGCTGATGCAGAAGCCATGGAGGGCTGCTTACTGGCTTGCTTCTCATGGATTACTCAGCCTGCTTTCTTATAGAACTCAGAACCCCCAGCCCAGGGATGGCACCATGGTCACCCCCCCCCCCCCCAACGCCCCATCACTAATTAAGAAAACGCCTTACAGCTCAGTCTCATGGAGGCATTTTCTCAGCTGAAGCTCCTTCCTCTTTGATGACTCCAGCTTGTGTCAAGATAAGCAGATACGCTAGCCAGTACAGCAGTGAACATTCTTACAGCCCACAGTCTCTCCTCATACGAGAGGTTTAAATATAGATCTAGACAAATGTATCATTTGAATACATTAGGGGGTTGGACATGGATATGGAGTGTTTGATTAATCTGTTATGCCTTTTAGCTCATTAATGGGACTGGCTCTTCCTTTCTCTGGAAAGGGGCAGCTGGTGGTATCTGAGGAGTCAGCAGGCCTGGTTTGGGCCCTGGTTCCTATTTGACAGTTAGTGGGCTTGCCAGGATGGATGGACCCAGCCCTGTCACCCAGGCTCCCATTAACCACTGTTGGGTGCTGCAGCTAGGGCAGTCAGCAGCAGTTTCCTGGGGGAGATAAAAACAAATATTGGGTAAGCCTCTGTGAGGAGAGCTGTTCAAGACAGAAAGCAATGTGTACCTGCTGTCTGTCATGTGGGTTGCATTGTTCTCAGTCATAAAATGGGGTAGTTATACCCCCGGGAGTGTGGAGAGAACCCAGTGGTGTTACTAACAACCCTGCTTCTCAGACTTTAATTGCACATGTTAGATGAAGTTATTCCTTGTCCTATTTCAGTGTGAGCAGGAGAGGACCTGAGGCTTGGCAGAATGGGCCAGTGTGGTTCCTGTGAACAGGCTCTCATTCTGTTAACTCCTTCCTTACTGTGAAAGGTTACAGAATCCTTACCCTCCTCTTACCTGTTCTTTGTCACCTGCAGTATGTGTGGGACAGAATGCTCGGAGGCTTCAAACACAAGAACTTCCGCACAAGAGAGGGCATCTGCCTCTGCCTTATTGCAACACTCAATGCGTAAGTCTGGGGTGAACCTGCAGTCTGTGCTTGGCTGAAGCTTTTTGTTTGTTTGAGACAGGGTTTCTCTGTGTAACAGTTCTACAGCTCTGGCTGTCCTGGAACTTGCTATGTAGACCAGGCTGGCCTCAAACTTACAGAGATCCGCCTGGCTCTACCAAGTGTGCGCCACCACCCCCTCCCTTTTTATTTTATTTTATTTTTTTAAAGATAGGGTCTTGTGTAGTCCTCTGATCTTGAACTTACTTTGTAACTGAGTAGTATGTCTGGAACTTCTGGTCCTCCTGTTTTCACTCTTCAAGAGCTGGCAGAATTGTAATAGGCCAACATGTATCCCATTTATTTGCCTCTGGGGTGCTAGAAATGTAAAATATAATCCGAATTACATTTCCAGCCCTTTGACTACAGATTTAAAAACAAACAAAAAAAAAACCACTAGCACTACTCTTCATTCTAAAGTAATTAGATCTATAGATAGTTGTAAAAAAAATGTACTCAGAAGTAGCTCTTTCCCTCCACCTGACCGACCAGTGCAGGGTTTTGCATAGGATGGTGTTGGCTTCAGTACCCTGAAGGAAGTATGGGTGCTGCTCACAGCTTGCCCACATTGCCACAGCTGCACACAGGCCTTGGATAATGAACGAGGCTACCACCCAGTCCTTTTCACACACACATTATATATAGTCTGTGGCAGCCACTAATATGGTGGCTGATTTTATGGTCTTGTCACTTCAAACTGTTATTCAAGTGGAATCAAGTCTTGTGTACCCTTCAGGGTTGTCTTCTAGATTTCCACTTAGTAAAATTCCCTGAGCTTGCCCTCTATGCCGCTGATGGTGATAATTCATTTGTTTCACTGCTGAGTAGAATTCTTTAGTATAGAATATATATTGTAGTGTAGATTATATGGTATAGAATATATACCTGTAGGTGTAGTCCAGTTTCTTAGCCATTCATCCATTGAAGAAAGTGTGGGTGACTTCAAGTTTGGGCTTCCTAGGAGTAAAATTGCTACAACTATGTGTACAAGTTTCTACCAAGTATAAATTTTCAGTCATTTTTAAGCCCATTTTTTATTTGTTTGTCCATTTATCCATTGTGGTTGGGAGTGCCTAGTGCACTTGGAGGCCAGAAGAGGGTATTAGACCCCTTGTTACTGGAGGATAGGTGGTTGTGAGCTGCCATGTGGATGCTGGGTATTGGATCCAGGCCTTCTGGAAGAACAGCCAGTGATTTTAACCCTGGATTCATTCCTGCACTTCCTACCCCATTTCTAGTTTAGAAAAAGAATCTGCCAAAATAATTTCCAGAGCCGGCTGCGCTGTTTTACAGTGTGTTCTCAAAGGATGTCTGTGGCATCAGCATTGTAATAGTGAAATGGCTGCAGAGATGGTTAAGTGAGTAGGAATGCTCGCTTCTCTTCCAGAGGACTTGAGTTTGATTCCCTGAACCTACATCAGGTGGCTCACAACTGTACTGAAATTTTATTTCAGGGGATATGACACCCTATTCTGGCTTGCATACACAGACAGACATGAGTATAAATAAAAGCAAAATAAATCTCAAAGAAGTGACAAACTTGGAGTTCCCCAATAGAACAGTGTGTAGTCAGATGTCCCACAGCCATCTTGTCACTTTCTTGTCGCCTCCAGAGATGACCCTGATGTTTGGTTGGGTCTTTTGAGTTTGGCAGAACAGGAAGTGTGACCTGACACAGCAGAATGAGGGTCTGAGGCAAGTGGGATGGCAATTCATGGGCCCTATTGTCTTTAAGGCCAGGCCATGGAAGGGCCCGAGCTTAGCAAATGGGCCCTGGAATGCTTTGGAGCCATTCTGAATAGAATGGAGGGAAAGCTTGGTGTAAGGGTCCATCCTGGGGGTGGAGAAGGGCAGGGGTGGGTGTTGACATCTCTCTTGCATCTGTTCTCACTCATGTTTTTCATTTCCAGCTCTGGGGCACAGACTCTAACACTAAGCAAGATTGTGCCACATATATGTAACTTACTGGGAGACCCCAACAGCCAGGTGAGTGGAGAGAGGACCCGCAGTCCGTGACAGTCATTCTGGTGTTCTGTGTGCACTGTGTACAGCAGGTGGGTGGACTTACCTCTGGGGAACTCTGACTCCGATTGAAGAGATTAGCTGCCCACTGGCATATTATAAAATATCACAGCAAATGTAGCGGCCACTCTACCCTCTCCTATCAGGCTGAGAAATCCTGCAGTTTCTGCATGCAAGTCATACTTTATAGCTTATCAGTTATAAACAGACACGACCTGGAGAGATGGCTAAAGAGTACTTGTGGTTCTTGCAGAAGATGGGGTTCAATTTCCAGCACCCTCATGGTGGCTCATAACCACCCATAACACTGTGGTGCACATACACATGAATACAACACTCATACCATATGATAAAATCTAAAAAACAAAAGAAAACCTAAAAATGGCCACAGCAGTTTTCCCAGAAAGATTTCAGTGCTTTTTGCCTTCACATCTCACCGCCCCCAGCTTTTGGCCTTGTTTCTACATCTTTTGTTTTCTGCAGAAGTCCCTAGAAGAGGTTCCATTTGGAATGTTGGTGCCATTATATGGTACCTACTTGAGGTTATTTGTCTGTCATTAAGCTTCTTACACTAGACAGACAGGTGATGGGGTACATGATGGATATGTGCGTGGCCTTGAACTGCACTAGAATTGTGTGCACTGAGTGCACTTTGGTTGTGAGATGGAGCAGAGCAGATACTGTTTAGCATGGTAGCACTCATCACTCACTGCCTGTTGACTGGTTTGTTGAGAAGCCCAGACATCTGCCCAGCAGGGCAGGCTCACAGGGGAGACAGGCTCACAGGACTAGGCAGGTTCACGGGAACAGAGGCTCACAGACCTATGTGGAGTAGATGCTAAGGGAAACTCAGCAAGCATGGAGCACAGTGAATTTCTGTAACTGGTGTGAACATCATCCTCCACATGATAGGATAGACTCTACATTGGTCCACGGTGTAGTGCACAGTGATACCTGGCAGAACTCTGCAGAGCATTGCCCTTCCTCACAGCAGATGTGGCATCACTATGCACTAGATGCTGTTTCTGGTAGAGATGAGGAAGGCCCACCTCACCAGCCCAGGGCTCTCTGCTGTTTGCCTAGGGGTAACAGCAGCCTTTCCCTACTCAGAAGATCCCAATTTAGAAATTTGAAAGTGATATTCTTGTTCCCTTTAAAGCTATTCAGATGAACCTCAATTCTTCTGGTTGTTCCTGGGTTTTCACTTCTAAAGTTTTCCACCAGGGGAAGCTCTGTTAGCAGCACATAGCATTCAGCACCTCGAAGTACCCTGAACTGTGGCATGGTTGAGGGCCATGTGTTCTTATGTAGCACTGCTCACTGATTCCACTTCCTTGTTCGGGTCCAGAGTGGAAGTTAATGTGTGGGATCACTCTAGGGTTTTGGGCAAGATTCTCTTTATTTGGGAGGACCTCAAGATAAATATCAGCACAGTCCCACATTCTGAGCACATTAACTCAGTTGTTTTCATATTTGATATTAGAGATTACATTGATTATCAATTTGAAGAAATGATATCAAACTTTGAGCTACCTGGGCCAACACAGAAAGCCTAGAGTAAAGACCTGTCCTGGCCTTGCACAGCCGATCCTGATGTACACCTTGGTCTTGAGCCTGCCTTCCTGTTAGGGCAGTAGTATGTGCTTGCTTTGGAGGGTGACTGTTCTTAGTGATTGACATCACTGTTGGGCCTAACTTATTGAGAGTCTTCATAGTTTGAGGTGGACAATGTCATTTTCAGAAATGTCACACCCACCACATCCAGCAATGTTGTTTTATTTATTAATTTTTTGAGATAGGGTTTCTCTGGCCTTGAACTGAGATCCCACCTACCTCTGCCTCCTGAGTGCTGGAATTAAAGGCATGTGCCATCACTGCCCAGCCAGATGTATTGTTTTAAGTAAATGAAAATTATTTATTGTCCTGGTATCTTAGAGTGTCTAGCCCTTGCTTCCACATCTCCCTTTGGAGTAATCTCTGCACATAAAATGTCCTGCACTTTGCATGCACACTGCATCTTATGGGAATATGCCGCCACCTTGCCTCACTCATGCTGTTCAAGACAGCCATCCACTGTACTGCCATCGAGCTCCATGCCCAAACTTTATAAAAAGGTGAACTTTTATTTTTATTTGTGTGTATGTGTGTTTCTCTATGTATGGGTATGTGCACATGTGAGTATAGGTGCCTGAGGAGTCCAAATAAGGTTCTTGCATCGTATTGGGTTACAGGTGGTCATGAGCTGCCTGCCATGGGTGTTGGGAACTTAATTCAGGTCCTCTGCAAAAGAAGTACAGATTCCCAACCATTTCTGCAGCCCCAGCTCCAAACCTTAATTACCTCTTTGGAGACCTTGTTCATGCTTTGGGGCTTAGGGATTCAGCTCTTGAGTTTTGGTGGATGCAACATGAGATGTAAGATGAGTGGTGACTTATTAGAGGAGAGGGTTAATAGGTACCAGCACTGTCGTGTCACACTAGGTCAAAGACGGTCAGAAACTGTGGCCTGTGTCCCTCTCTTCCCTATTCCTTCAATAGGAAGCTTTCTCGTCAGACTTCCCTTTGTGGGATCTCCAGCTCCCCAGTAATGCCATGGAGACTTATTATTAATTATGAAAGCGTGGCCTTCTGCTTAGGCTTTTTCTCGACTAGCTCTTATAACTTAGTTAACTTGCTTTTCTTAATCTACATTTTTCCATGTAGTTCGGTTACCTCTCCTCTGTACCATATATCCGACTTATTCTGTGTCTCCATTAGCATCACCAACTGCCTAGATTCATCTCTTCTTCTCTCTTCCCAGAAATCCCACCTCTCCTGCCTGGCTATTGGCCATTCTGCTCTTTAATAAACCAGTCAGAGTGACACATCTTCACACATTATAACTAGAAATACACATTAAATATAAACGTGTTGATGCTAAATTTCTTTAATATAAAAACCCCACCATACTTTGAGCTACAGACCCATATAAAGTCCCCCCATCCCCCTTCACTTCCTCCCTGGCCCTCATGCCGTTCTGTATGCATTTATTATTTTCTTTTTGTTTGCAAAACTCTGAACTCAGAGAAAAGCCAGAAGAGCAGTTCCATGAGCATCTGTCAGCTAGGTCTAGATCTGTTTTACGTCTGCTTGAGGGTTCCATACTTGCAGATGTGTATTAGTTTTCTGAACCTTTTGGAAATAATACACACAGACATAATATTTTTACTTCAGAAAGTTCGGTGTTTCATATAATAGCAAAAATATTTTCTCCTAACCACATGTTTCTAAAAAAGTAAATGTATTTATCTGTAAAGAACACATATATGGGGGTCAAAGGGCAACTTGGACAGGCAGTTTTTTTCCTTCTGCTTAGGACCTGGGGATCAAATCAGGTTGTCAGGCTTGGTTGGTAGCAAGCACTTTTTCTGCTGAGCAATCTCAACATGCCACTTTTATAATAAAGAAATTTAGTACGTTGATATTTAATGTATATTTCTTCAAGAAAACACGTCCATCCTGTCCCTTACTTACTCCTTATTTCGCTGCCTGGGTAATAGGTCCTTGTGTCTGGCCAGATGTTGTATTTGCAGTTTGTGAGGAACACAAGTGCCTCCTGCCTTTGAGCAGCAGGGTCTCATTTGGATCCTTACCACCTGCCACTCTGAATTTGGTAAAATCTTGACTCTTCTGAGCACTGACATAACTTCTTCCTCCTCCTACCCACCTTCTCTCTCTCTGTAGGCGTGTGTGTGTGTGTGTGTGTGTGTGTGTGTGTGTGTGTGTGTGTGTGTGTGTGTATGCACACGTGGAGGCCAGAGGACAACTTGTACTTTGAGATGGTCTCACTGCCCTGGACTTCAGTATGTAGGCTTTGCTAGATGTCACTGAGCCCATCCATCTATTCCTGCTTTCCTGGTGCTGGGAGTATAAGTCTGTGCACATCTTGTTTTTTTACATGAGTTCTAGGGATCACCAGGGTCCTTGTGCCCCTAGCACTTTATCCAGCAGCCCTTCTCCTACCTTTCTGCTATGATCTTGACCACATCCTGCCTTAGGTTAAAACTAGCATTGTTTCTTTATTCCTTGAATGTAGGGCCCTCCAGCAACTGCCCATTTTTGTTTCTTGTTTTAATCTCCTTAGACATGAAGCAGATGCTTTACACAATCTACTTAGTTTACAACAATGTCTTAGTGCTAGAGACATCACGACCAAGGCAACTTGTAATAAACTATAGTTCCAGAAGGTCCATGACAATCATGGCAGCGAGCATGGTAGCGAGCATGGCAGCAGGCAGACAGTAGAATTGAGAGCTCCCATCCTGAACCATGTGCATGAGGCAGAGAAAGCTGCCTGGGGCTGGTGTAGGCTTGTGAACTGTCAGCCTACCTACAGTGACACGCCTCCTCCACAGGTTCCCTTTGAGTTCTTCCCAAACAGTTCAGCCACCTGGGACCACCAGTCAGATCACTACATATACTTGTCATATAGAGCATTGTTTTGTTGTTGTGTTTGTTTGTAAAATTCTGGTTTCCAAGAATTGGGAGGACTTGGAAGCTGGGGACGTTTTCTACAATTTGGGATTATTTTATGGGATTGAAAACATCCAAAGGTGCCCTTTGCTTAGTTTGGCATGTATGGGGATTGTCTGCACACTGTCCTGGTAGGCTGGTGGTAAACTGGGGTGGCATATGGACCGCTAGACTCTGTCTCATAGAGCTGGGGAGCGAGTGACATGAAGACCTGTAAGATCTCTTCTCTTATGTCCAGGTTAGAGACGCAGCAATAAACAGTCTGGTGGAGATTTACAGACATGTAGGCGAACGTGTGAGGGCAGACCTCAGTAAGAAAGGTCTCCCACAGTCCCGGTGAGTGTTCACTTTCTCCTTTTTCCTCTTAAGTTCTCTATGTGTTTATTTGTGTCTCTCTGTGTGGGGGTCATGATGTCATGATGTGTGTGGAGGTCAAGGAGAATTTGCAGGAATTAGTTCTGTCTATCTGAGCACTGAGGATTTAACTCATGCTGTGAGACTTGATAGCAAATCTGGCCATTAAAAAATATTTTTTAAACATTTATTTATTCTATGTGTTTGTGGATACTTTTCCTCCACTCCTCCCCTGCTCCTTTTCAGGTTTCATCTTGGTTCTTGCTCCTACTTTTGCTGTGGTAATTTTATTAAAGAATGCATGGTTATGCAACTGGTGGCTAGAAGTCCTCTCCACACCAAGTGTTGGTGGAAGCCTTTTATCTTATTACCTTAAAAGTAAGATTTGGGGCTGGAGAGATGACTCAGTAAAGTGCCTTGTTTGATCCTCAAAGCTCACTAAAAATGTTGGATGCGGTGGTCTGTGCTTGTAGTCTCAGCACTGGGGTGGGAGGTGGAGACTAGAAGATTCCTAGGGCTCCCTATCAGCCCGCCTCTCTGAATTGAAGAGCTCTAGGCCAGTGAGTCTCTGTCTCAAAAAGGAAAGCTATAACCTGAGAAATGGAACCCAAGATTGATCTCTGGCTTTCACAGCTCCTCCTGCCCCCAAACATTCTCACCTACCTCAGGTGACTCTTGTGAAGATCTGGCCTCATTCTATACCTGTCTAAGTTACTCTCTTGTTGCTATGACAAAACACTATGACCAGGCAACTAGGTGTAGAGTTCATGATTATCATGTTGAGGGGCATAACAGCATCAGATAAGCATGGTGCTGGCATAGTAATTGAGTTTACATCTGATCTACTCCAGGCTGGCACATGTGCACATGCGCACACAGAGTGAATCTTTGGAAAGGTCCAAGCCCACCCCCAGTGGCACACATCCTCCAAGGCCACACTTTCCAATCCCTTCCAAAGAACCTGGGAGCAAACATTCAATTCTGAGCCTCTAGAGGCCGTTCTCACTCAGACCTCCACATTTAGTTCTCTAGCCCCTGCAGTCCTATAGCCATATCATAATGCAAAATGCATTTAATCCGACCCCAAATGTTCACATAGTCTTTCACAGGCCCAGTGCAGTTTAAAAGTCCAAAGTCTTTTCTACAACTCAAAACAATCAATTGTAAACTCGTGTAAAACCGAAGAGCTATTTACATGCTTCTATCATATAATGGCCCAGAATATCCATTACTGTACCATAGGGAGGAGATGCTGAACCAAAGCCAGACAGAAAGGCAGGAGAGCAAGCTCTCCGTTCTGTAGGCTTACTTCATGTAAAAGACTTCGACCTCCCTTCCAGCTTGTCTGACTGCAACACACTTCTCCCTCTTGGGCTGCTTCCACTCCCTGTTAGCAGATCTCCTTGGCAGAGATGCTCTGGCATCTCTAACATCTTCAGGTCTCCACTGTAATCCATTCTTCACTTTGAGAAAGTCATACAGTCACTTTACTGCCGCAGGCCTGGCCTCAGGGGCTTTCCTTAACCACAAGGAAGAGACCATGACTCCCTTACTTCTGTTTTCTTCATGACTAACACCAGATCCCTGTGGCCGAAGCTGTGACATTCTGCTGCCTGCTTCAGATGGGACCTGTCCCCTTCCTTGGATTATACTTGCATAAACTTTTCACTTTTTTATTGCTCTGAAGGAATTCGTTAGGCCTTTCCCCGACAAGTTTCAGGATTAGGGAATGGGAATCTCACCTTGAGGACTTCATTCCCTTTATTCCATTTCTCCATATTGCTTTCAGCACCATCCAAGACTTTAATATTAAGTCCCCTAAATCCCCTGGTGTTCCTTTTTCTCCTCAAACTTCATGTTTTGCATTTTTCTTTTATTATTATTATTATTATTATTATTATTTTATTTTTTATTTTTTTTTTTGCCCACTTGATCTTTTTCATGGTAGATCTGCATAAGAGTGACCACTCATAACTGTACAACAGAGTCAGTATTAGGCTGTCTTGAAATCTCCTCTGCCAACAAAGTAATCCAGAACTCTTGAATTAAGCCTTAGGCAGGTTTTTTTACGATAGGGGTAACAGCACATTCTTTGCCAAAATACCAGAAGCATTGTGTCTAGTTAATGTTATTATATGAAATGCCTTGAGCTGGGTCTCCAGGTCCACATTGCTCTCAGCACTCCTGTCTTCTAGGCTTTTATTTGAATGACCCTCTAAGCTCTGCTTACAGCATTCAACCCCTTTCCTAGTCCAAAGTCCCACATTCTTCCACTTCTCCCCTCCCCAAAAGGAAAAAAAAAACAACCACCTGGTACCAGCTTCTGTCTCAGTTACTTTTCTATTGCTGACATGACACTGCCAGTGCATTAGAGTTTCCCTACTGTTGTGAGGAGACACTGTGGCCACAGCAACTGTTACAAGGAAAACGTTTCACTGGGGCTGGCTTACAGTTCAGAGTTTTAGGCCACTGTCATCATTGCAGGAAGCTTGGTGGCATGTAGGCAGACATGGTGCTGGAGAAGGAGCTGAGAGTTCTACGTCTGGGTCAACAAGCAGCGGGAAGCGAGAGCGACACTAGGCTTGGCTTGACAACCTACCCCCAGTGACACACTTTTACTAACAGGGCAGCACCTACGCCAACTAGGCCAACCCTCTTAATTATGCCACTCCCTATAAGCCTATGCATGTCGTTTTTATTCAAACTACTGCAATGAGCAAAGCAACTTAGAAAAGAAAGCATTTAATTGGGGCTTGTGGGTCCGAAGGGTTACTTCTGGTTACCAATGTAGTCAGGGAGCATGGCAGCGGGCAGGAAGGCATGGAGCTGGAGCAATAGCTGAGAGCTCACATTTGCAGAGTTAACTGGGACTAGCGTGGGCTTTTGAAATCTCAACCCATCCCCAGTGGCACACCTCCTCCAAGGCCATACCTTCTAAGCCAATGTTTCTCAGTCTGTCTGTTGCAATCCCTTTGGCAGTCAAATGACCCTTTTACAGGGGTCACCTAAGACTATCGGAAGAAACAGCTATTTACATTACAGTTCATAGCAGGAGCAAAATTACAGTTATGAAATGACAGTGAAAATAGGTTTATGGCTGGGAGTTTATGGTTCCACAGCATGAGGAATTATATTAAAGGGTTGTAGCATTAGGAAGGTTAAGAACCACTGTTGTAATCCTTTCCAAACCCTTCCACTAACTGGGGCCAAGTGTTAAAATATGAACCTATAGGGGTGATTCCGGTTCCAAATCCTGCAGTGCCCCACACATTGTTAGAGGCATTCAGCGCTCACCATTTTGTGGTTCTCTATCTTATGTGCGCCTAGCAGCTAGTGCAGCAGGTCTAGTGAACACAGCCACCTAATATGCGCCTGCTTGTAAATAGCAGAAAACACCTGGGGACTACATCTGCAGAAGGTTAGAGTTCTGCTCAGCAGCGTCACTTTCAGTATGTAGAGCTGATGGGAGAAACAACAGCTTACTAGGCCCAAGATGAACTAGAATGGCTCGTTAGAGATAGAATTAAAAATACAGTGTAACAGTTGGCTTTCTATTATTTTGATGATCTTAGATGGGCACAACTCCCCAAGCCTGTCCCTATGTCCCTAGAAACTGCAGGGGCCCAGAGACTTTATACTCACTTTTGAGAGATCACACAGTAATAAGAGTCAGAGCTAAGAGTCATTGCTTTGGACTTGGCCACTTCATTTTCTCTGCTCTGTTTCAGAATGAGTTTGCTGAGTCCTGGGCACTAGGGGTGTGGCAGGGTATACTAAAATAGAGCACAGGAGTTACATGCCTTGGTGTGTCAGGCACATGCCCCTGCCATCAGGCCTGCTGTAAACAGGTGGGTGGAGCCTGACTCAAGGACCTCGTGATATTCATGAGCTAATGAGATAGGAATCAAAAATTTAAATTACATTTATTTTACATGTCTATCATGCTGGGTGTCTATATACCATGGCATACATGTAGAGGTCAGGGGATAACTCTTGAATATGTCCTACTTTATGTGGAGTCTGGGGAATCAAGCTGAGGTGTGTGGCTGATGGTTTACACTATGAGTATGATGTGCATGTGTGTATGTATGGGTCCATATGTGTGTGGTATGGACTTGAATGTGAGTACATGTGCACATATGATGTTGTCTTAGTCACTCTTGCTGTTGCTGTGACGAAACACCATAGCCAAAGCACTTTGAAAGAGGAAAGGGTTTATCTGGCTTACACTCACACATCACTGTTCATCACTGAAGAATGTCAAGTCAGGAATTCAAGCTGAGCAGGAATCTGGAGGCAGGAGCTGATGCAGAGGCTATGAACACTGGCTTGCTCCTCATGGCTTGCTTAGCCCCCTTTTTTATAGAACCTTAGCCTAGGGATGGACTTGTCTATTAATGACTGGGCCCTCCCCCATCAGTCACTAATTAAGAAATTGCTCTACAGCTGAGTCTTATAAAGGCATTTTCTCAGTTGTGGTTCTTGTAAAGCTTCTGATCATGGAGTCCTCCAAAAGACCACCAAAAAGTTTGAATCTGGAAGCAAAAGCCAAGAGCCTTTTTCCTAGCAAGCTCAAGCTTGGACTCTCCACCTGTATGATGCAACTGTTAGAGCAGAGACTGCTGAGCCCTGGCAGGGTGGGGTTTTCTAATGGTAGAAGTTGGGAGTGAGGAGTGTTCAAGGGCTCAGGACCCTGATTGCTTGACATTTGTTTAGGGGTGTCTTGTACTGGGCTAAAGAACATCTGGCGATATCTATAATGGTTGGAACATAAGGTATTTCCTTTGGAACATTGGGTGCTTCACCCTGGGATGCTGATTGGCCCGTTTTTGGGTCATCAGTTTGTGGCTTTTCCTAGGGATCGAGTGGTAGGTACCTCCAATAAACTGAGGTTTAGGCCAACCTTTAAGCTGGTTTCTATCAAGCCTGTCATGGCAGCAGTGTGGTCAAGCTGTTTTGGGTCCCCAGTAGTTCCTTCCTTTCAGATGATTCTATCTTGTGCCAAGCTGGCATAAAACCAGCCAGCATCCATATGAAGGCCCAAGGTTGATGTCAGGAATCATTCTCAGTTACTTTTCCACCTTCTTTATTGAGGTGTCTCATTCAAACTCAGAGCTTAATATAGGGATCCCTTTTCTCTGCTTTCTGAGGAGGGAATTACTGAGGGCCATCCCCCTTACCCAGCATCTACATGAGTTCTGGGGATCTGAACTCTGGTCCTCATGCTGTAGGGGGAGGGCACACTTTAACCACCAAGTCATCTCCTCAGTTCTGGTACAACTTTTAAACTTATATTTTCTTTTAGTCTCTTCCATTCTTCAGGTTGGGATTTTTTTTTAAATGTATGTATGTATGTATGTATGTATGTATGTATGTATGTATGTATGTATGTATGTATGTATGTATTTGAGATAAGGTCTCACTGCTGCCCCGTCTGGCCTGGAATTCATCATGTAGACTAGGCTGTTCTCTGCTTTCTTAGTGCTGGGATCAAAGCCCTGCACCACTGAGGGTGAGATACATGCTTCCTTTCTTTAAATACACACACACACACAAACACACACACACACACACATACTTAATTGTATATATGAGAAAGAGGGGTGGCAGAGATAGACTGGTAGGTAGTTGTGGAATATGTGCACACATCACACTTTGCATGGTATGCAGAGGACAGACTGGGAATTGGTTCTCTTCTACCTTATGGGTTCTGGCTATCAAACTCAGGTTGACAGACTTGGGAGCAGGCACTATTACTGACTGAGCATAGCACCAGCCTCAATATGTGTCTTTTCATCTCTATGTTAGAAACTTTGGTACCTTTATTTAGAAGGGTAAACTTAAGCTGAGCAAGCAAAGTTCTTGGTGTTTGGATGAAGTTTATTGACTTAGATTCTCAAGATCTGTTTCTTGTGGATGATTTAAATTTAATATTTTACATTATTAAAAATGTCTAACAAAGATTTAAGCAGTTTAAAAAACTATCTGGGTTGAACTTAAGATTCAGAAAAACTAGAGCAAAATGATAGTGATGATTTGTCAAATTAATTAATACATTAATGTATTCTTTTTTGAGGGTAGTGGGAGTCTAATTCATGTCTACATGCATGATAATCCGTACTTTACCACTAAGGCATACCTCAAGCCACAAGATGTTAAATTGATATCTAAGAGTAACCATTTAATAGCTTCAGAGGGTGTGAGGTCAGCTCTACTTATCAACTTGACCCAACTTAGAATCACATGGGAAAAGATTGTCTACGTTGGGTTGGCCTGTAAGCTTGTCTGTGTGATATTTTTTTTTAAAGTTAATTTTTGTGGGACAGCCCAACCAACTCTGGGTGTCACTTTCCCTACGCATGGAGATCTTGAACTGTGTGAGAGTGGAGAAATCCAGCTGAGCTCACACCAGCAGCAAGTGAGCACAGGCATTGCTTCTCTCTGGCCTTGGCTGGATATGACTGGAATCCTGCTGCCCTGACTTCTCTGCTGTGATGGACCTTATCCTGGAGTTGTGAGTTGGAATAAACCCTTCTAAGCTGCTTTTTGTCAGGTGTCTTATTACAACAGAAGTAAAACTAGAGCAGAATAGTGGAACTCACCTGCTTATATTTGATGGTTTCCATGAGAGGCCTCTTAAGTTGCTCAGTTTGAAGCTAGCAGATGAAAGTCAGTATTTCCATACCTAAGGGAGTGCTCTGTTAGTGTTCAGCTGCCCGCAGACAGGTTGAAGTTCTCTTAAGTGTAACCATGATAGGAGCCATGATGGGGGGCCACTGAACAAAGAATGAGGGAGTTAACCAGAATGTGCCAGTGATAGAAAGGACATCCTGTCTAGGAGAATTTCAAGTGAAGACAGGTACCAGGAACAGTGGTGTTTCTTTGGATGTTCTCCTGCCTGGTTGTTGAAGCCACAGGGTGTGGTTAACACCACAGTGTGTAGACTTCACTCACTCCTTGGGGAGATCCTACAATACTGTTTTCACAAGGGCCATTTGTAACTGGGATGGTCCCAAGAATGTAAGTAATACTCATCTTCTTCCAGAAACTTCCAGACAACCAGATGAAAGGGATAGCTCTGTTCTAACTTGTAAACCTGCTGGCATGTTTCTGTCATGGCAGAGGGTGTGGTTGTGACACAATAAAGTGGTACCCAAGTAAAGGCACACCCTGGCAACCTGTGCAGTGGGCCTATTTATGGGCTTGTCCATCCACCCAAGATCTTTGTTGCTTTAAAAGGGAAGGTGATGGAAACATCTTAAGAATTGATATTAACCTGTCTTTCCAGATCCTTAGTGACCACTGGATTTGAATGTGAGTGATAGTGTTATTCATGTCTGGTCCTGAGATGGCAAATGGACTTTTATTTGAGTCATCACTTTGATTTATGGATAGTGTTGGTCTGGAGTAAATTTGGGAAGGATTCTGAAGCTGTGTCTGGATCTGGGAGCTTTGAAAAGATTCTTGATCCCTCCTGTCCGGTGTGTGTGGTGGGGGACACTGGAAAAGGCAGTTTCACCCTTTTGTTTGCCTTGGCTTGCCTGTTATCTCAGCTTCAAGCTTCAGATGGAAGCAGCTCTCCCATTCAGTGTCTAGTTAGCTTTGAGATAGGCACAGAATGGACATGTGAAAATTTGTTGCATGAATGAGTAAATAAATGAAATAAGACCAGAATGTGTGAAGTAGTTAGTATTCCAGAGAGAAGGCAAAAACATAGCTAGGTATCAGCTCTCTGATACCGTGATGTGACTCTCACTGGTGACCCTTTGCATTGTTACCAAGAGAACATGGCTCTTAGCCTCTAAGGGCTTTCCATTCTGGCTAAGAAAAGACATATGTGTGAAATGCCTAGCTCTCAAAGGCAGGATGGGAGGGCATGGCAGCACTGGTGACTAGCCTGGTCCCAGAAGTGTGTGGTAGCTGTTGGAGTGCACGGTGCTGTGCTTTGCTTCTAGATAATGTTTCATATCTTGTCGTCTTTTTAGTTTTGGTGTGAGCAAGGATACAATGTTTTGACCCATCAGCAGTTTTGCTTACATTTAAATGCCAAGGTGGGATAATTGGCTATTAGAAGTGCTCTGTAGATTTCTTAAGCTGAAGTGTGTTCAGTCACAATATTCGTTTTTAGAATGCATTATTTATAACATTTGGAATTAAGCACATGTCAGAGAAAGCCTGTAGTGTGAAAGGAATGCATTGTGAAAATTTTCTCCAAGGTAACTAGCAGTCTGCTTCAAAAGAAGCAGGGGAAATATCAACCTTTAAAGCAAATTTTAAAAAGGTTTTTTTATTCATTCATATTTGTGTGTGTGTGACGTTGCTCTGTCGCTCTCACCGTATTCCATTTAGTATAGGCTTTCTCACTGAACCTCAAGGTAGGCTGGTGACTTGTGAGAGCCAGTGATCCTTCTGTTGCGCACAGTGTTGTGGTTACAAGTGTGTGCATGGCCACAACCCATTTTTAACATTGGTCCTGGAGGTTGAACCGAGGTCCCCATGAATGTACAGGTAGCACTTGCATATTATATCCATAGAGCTAGCTCTTGAGCCCCAAGTGTGGTCTTTTAGACTGAGTTCTTCATTGGTGATGGAGCCATTCTAGGTGTTATTATTATTATTATTGTGTTATTATTGATATTACCAGCTACTGAGGGAATTACTATTCTTGCTATTTGGTTTTTATTTACTTATTATTTTTTAAAGATTTATTTATTATGTATACGGTGTTCTGTCTCCATGCCAAAAAAGGGAACCAGATCTCAATATAGATGGTTGTGAGCCACCATGTGGTTGCTGGGAATTGAACTCAGGACCTCTGGAAGAGCAGCCAGTGCTTTTTCTTAACTTCTGAGCCATCTCTCCAGCCCTGCTAAATGGTTTTATAATTAACATTTTGGGTTTAGGGGCTGATGGTTAGTTTTGATTGTCAACTTGATACAATTTAGAGTTGCCTGAGCATATCAAGACGAGCCTGTCTGCATTGGCTTGATGTGTGAACATGTCCATGGAGGATTGTCTTGATTATGTTAGTTGAAGTGGGAAAGCTTGCCCATTGTGGGTAACACAATTCCCTTGGTAGGGTTTTTATATGAATGTAAACTGATTAGAAGTGTGTGTGTGTGTGTGTGTGTGTGTGTGTGTGTCTGTCCATTTTCTCTCCTCTCTTGACTGTGGGTGTGACTAACTGCTTCAGGTTGACTTATTCAGACTTCACTTCTCCACAGTGATGGACTGTAACCTGGAATTGTGACCTGAAATAGATCCCTCCTCTCTTTGCTTACTTTTGTTAGAGTATCTTGTCAGAGCATCAGAAATAAAACTAAGATGTCAGGGGTAGTCACCTTAATAGTGTTTGTTAATCATAGATGGTGATAATTGATACTCCATATATATTTTTGTTTTCAAACAGGTTGAATGTCATTTTTACAAAATTTGATGAAGTCCAAAAGTCTGGAAATATGATACAGTCTGCAAATGGTGAGTGTGAAAACCAGTCTCCCATTTTCACATTTTTCAGTTTCATGGCAATAATGCTTTTGCTATTTCTGAATGGATTCTAAAGTTTCAATAAAGTTTTCTAGGTCATAAAAGTTAGGTCTCGTCCATTTACTCTTCCTGGCTAGTAGGTTTACCACTGGCTTTGTTTCAGAACCTCCACTGAATGTTTAGATAGTCTTTCCTCCTCATAATCCACTAACTTGCTGGTGCAGACCTAGTGATGCTTTACTTAGGTTGTCCCGGCAGCAATGAGACTTTGACTCTGCTTCCTCCCACATGTCTGTGTTCATTTAGCATCCAGAGCTGTCTGTTAGGATACAAATGTGGTGTTGTTGATTACCCACTCATATTCATAACCAGACTGCACTTCAGTGACCCCAGGCCTGGTAATGTAGGCTTGTCCCCTGTTCTGATATCATTCATTTTTTTTGAAAGTTCTCTCTATGCCTGCCATCCTGGCCATCATGTTAAGTTAGAACATTCTGAGCATCTCTGTGATTATAACTTTTACTTCCTGAAATACTGTTCTCTGGTATCATTATGGCCTCTTCTTTTGATGTGTATAGTATGGAGAATGATCTACAATAACTCTATTTTCTGTTGTCAATGAATGAGCTTCTTAAATATACAGTAAACCAAGTAAAAGAATAGATAGGTAATAGATGATTAAACATCATCAAATCAGGCCCTCAGGACATCCAGCCAAAGCCCCTAGGGAAGCTCGCCATGGCAGATATCTAAAGTTCATGAAGAGAGAGTCCCAGGTAGAGAGAGTATCTATCCTCTTGGGTAGGTTTTAAAATAAAAGAAAAAATAGCAACAGATAGGGTTGGTATCATCAAATTAGGTGCTCACAATATCCTGCAGGAACTGACTGGGGAGGTTGAGGCAGTCACGGACTTTCCGATTGACAATTCCCTCCATGGCTGAGCGTCCCATGGCTAAACCTCTGGTTTCTCTTTCCCGCTGAAGACACTCTTATGTCATGGGATAAACAGTAACCTCTGTTGGGAACCTTACCATCTATTTTCAGGGGTGCAGTGCTCTACTTTTAGCTATTTTGTTCTCTTCCTGCTCCCTCACAGTATCAGTGTGGCCAGCCTCACCCTAGAAAGGGGAGTCTCGGAAGACACTTGGCATAAACATACTTGGGCCTGAAGTTGGGGTGCCAGCCTTGCTTCCAGAGCCAGCTTCTCAAAATGAGCTCAAATAGCACATGACAATTTAACAATGGAATGTACATCACCCCTTAACCCATCCTGATCTTCAAAATAGAGGCCACCCAAAGAACTGTGGTCAGGACTTCCTGAGGCTCCCCCCTTTTGTGATTCCTCAAAGGAAGAAAAGACAGAAGTAAATTATTCTAAGAATGGAAATCCATCCAGGAATCAATTGCTAACAGTGTCCGTGTGTCCATGTCCTGTCCTAGTTGGTTCTATGGAGAAAGAAAAATGATGAGCATAAATAGCAATGGGGAGGAAAAAATAATAAACTTAGTTTCAAAACATTTGCCAGCCCACTTGGGTAAGAAGGAGAAGCCTGGCTCCTATACCCTTTGCTGACACAGTGAATAAACTTCAGGTAGGAAAGAACACGTGGCTCCTAAGTGCTTAAGGATTATCGTCTGCCTTGTTTGTGTGTCACATCATCCCTACTAGAGTGTGAAGACACCTTAACAGCAAGTGAAGCTTATAACGCTGCCTCTATGTTTTGCCATCATGAACATTCTGTCCAAATGGAATCATATACTCTCTGTCTGTTTTGTTTGCCTTCTTGCACAGCACAGTTGTAGGTACCATCCTTTCATGCCAGATTCTTTTTTTTTTTTTTTTTTTTTTTTTTTCAGAGACAGATTGTTGTTGTGTAGCACTGTCCTGGAATTGACCAGACAGGCCTTGAACTTGTAGAAATTCCCCTTGCCTCTGCTTCCCAAGTGCTGGGATTAAAGGTGTGCACTTCATTCTTTTGTTTTTATGCCCTGATTCATAAATAGATATTAACTCAGCTGACTCTAAAATAGTGTCTTTTCAGTGTCTGTGTCGTTCAGATTCCTGATCTGAACATCTAGCAGCCATGTGTTAGGACATGATAAATGCTGTTCATTAGGAGGTGACTAGAATATGAGTGCCCATGTGCCCCAGCTGAAAGTGTAGCCAGTGTTAGGGAACAGCTAACAGATGATTGAAGTGTCTGTCTTTCCTGAGTGTCCACTCTTCAGCTTTGCAGCCTGGGGCGAGCAAGTAAACTCTTGAAAGTGCCTCTTTGCTGTTTGCTTATCTGCGAAATGAAGCCCCTGGGAAGATTTGCAGAATAGTGAGATAATGTTTAAGACCTTTAACACAGTGCTCAGATGGAGCTGGTACCCAAAATGATCTTTCTCTCTCTGTCTCTCTCTCCTCTTCCCCTCTTAACATAAAAAAGAATACCATTGGAGAGTACATCCACACCATGATTTTTTAAAAAGTATTTCAAATTATTGGAATATGCATTTAATTTTTTCCCGAAAGTGCTGTTTTTATTTATTTGGAGTTTTAGCCTGTTTAGTTAGTGCCAGGAGGAGCAGGTGGTCCCTTCCTCCAGGGCCCTCTATAGTGTTGCAGGTGTCATCATGGATTTTGTACACTAATGATACTGTTTAGTCTTTCTCTGCTAAAGCAGTTAGGTGAGTGTCATTCTCTGCTTCTGTAAGAGTCTAGAACTTGGGGTTTTATCTGTTGCTACACTCCAGCTTCTGTTTCTGAAAGTTTGAAATCATTTGACAGAACAGGAGACAGGCATGTAAGTGCCGTGTCACATTCTTCATTTTTGCTCTTCAAGGAAGCTGGTGGTGGCCTCTGTTCGCCTGCTGTTTCTGCAGTGATTTTACATCCCTGCTAGTAACCTGCAGGGTTATGCTTGTACACCTGAGGACATTGTTCTATACCAATTACAGCCATACAACAAGTGGCCTTATTTCAGCTAGTTCTTCTACACAGCACGTCCACAGGAATCTCACAGTAGCTATTTCTGTTTCTAATTAGCTCATTGTTGCCCTCTCCCTGGGATCTGCTGCCAGGTCTCATTCCAGTCATCACACAGTGTTTTCCTTATCACAGTGAGTCACTGTGCTGGAATCCAGTGGTTTGTTGGGTGCTTGATTCTGTGTGATAGTTACTGTGCAGTCTCTTCTTCTGACCAATAGCGATGTAAGGTGACCCTTGCCAATCACTTGAAAGTGTTTCAGTGGTAATGTGGCAGTCAGAAAGTGTGCTGAAATTATGAGACATAATAGTACACGTTCTACTCCAAGTAGTCTGTCACATTTAACTTTAAACACTCATTTGTACACACACACATACATACACACACAGCACAGCATGCAAATGGAGGTCAGAAGATAATTTTCTGGAGTCAGTTCTCTCCTTCCATGGGGTCCCAGGGATTTAACTCAAATTGTCAGGCTTGGCAGCAAGCCCCAGATGCTGAGCCACCTCACTGACCCCTTTGCTCATTTTTAAGTCTTCATGATTGAGGCATATGAGTTCTTTTTAGACGTAGCTCGTAAGTCATTTGCAGATATTCCTCTCTATTCTGCATGTTGCCTCCCCTTTCCCTTATGTCTGGGCATATAAAATTTTAAATTTTGATAAAGTAATTTTTTTTTTTGGGGGGGGATTTTGTTAACAGCAGTGTTATAACAGTGATGCTATTTCCAGTCAGAAAAAGCTTTAAATAGCACTAAGTTGGAGAAACTTTTGAAAAGCTTATTTAACTTTTGGACATTTTCATATATGTATATGGTAACACACATTCATCCCATTGGCCTATCTTCTCAGCTAGTCCCTTCCTACTTTAATGTCGTGTGTACGTGCACATATGTATTTTTACAAAACCTTTAAGGAAGAAATAATGTTCATTTGGGTTTTTTCTTGACGTGTTTAAAATTGTATTCTATTAAACCAGTGGGCTTCATTCTTTGTGAATGTGACATGATTGTGACTGAAATTAGAGACATGGCCAAGTAACAATGTTTTGCTGTCTGAAGTAGAATGTTTCATCTGCATATGATTCTGCCTTGTTGCTAGGCTACCCAAGGGCTTTCAGCTTTGTCTGGCAAAAAAATGGACATTAAAAATATGTTGTTGTAGAGATGTTTCTTTTTCCTTTCATCATCTCCATATAATTAGCAAACCCCTTGAAGAACAAATTACAGTTTTCCTTCTGTGGTTTTCAAAAAGCAAATTATTTTCTGTGCAAGGTTTTTTCTTTTTTTTAAATCAAGCAGATGTGCTGCTATGTTTACAGGGGAATTCAACTCTTCCGCATGAAAGAGCATTAATTATGGACTAAGCAGTGTCCTTTATCTACAGCCATTTAACAATCTTTAATTATGTTTGATTGACATCAGGCCATGGACATAATTTGGTTAGAAAATTCACATGATGTTATTTCCTAAGAAAAGCTTACATGTCAATGAGGGAATCTCGAAAGCATCATGTTGATTAAATGCTTGGAAATGCCATAATCTGTAGTTAAAGGAAAGGACAAAATATTATTTAGAGATAAAGCCACACACTAAATTAACAGATAATGATAAAACCATTATTTGTTAAATACATGAATGCACCTAGGGTATCATTTTGCTGCCAAATGCAGCCTTTATTACATTTTTACAGTTGAAAATAACTTGCAGAATGTTACCTAATTCAACTTTGTTGGAGATGAGAACTCTCTGTGAGCCTGAAAACAAACCACTGATGAGCGTGTTAGGTGAGGCTGTTACCAGGTGTGGTGAGGACAAAGCGTTCATTTAAAGGCGAACCTTTATTAGGCCGCCAAGCCTTCATTATCTACTCACAGAGCTTTAAAGGCAGGTGCTGTGGCTCAGGTGAATAATGGTCCCACTCTGCCACTTGTTTATTAGGCTGCGCATCTCAAAGGCTTGGAGAGTTCAGAATCTTGTGTTTTCATACTCACAGATACACTGGTACCGTGCTACTGGGCCTTCAAAATGTGTTGAGCTGTGCTGAGGAGAAGCCTCAGAAGCGCAGAAGAGAAGTTTCTCAGCAGCTTCAGTAGAGAGCAGCAGGACCGCCTGTATCTTCCTGTGGGACTGAGAGTGCTTGTCTTATGGTAGTTTCAGAGAGGGTGTTCCTTAAGGGAGTGCACAGTTGGTTTGTAAAGCCTGAATAAGCTGTGAAGACAGATAGAGGCCATCCCCTCCCCTGCCTGCTGTGAAAAAATGCAGGGTGAGAGTCTGGGCTTTTATTTTGGAATGAGGTGGCAGTTGTCACAGTACTGGCTCTCCTGAAGAAGGTGTGGGAGGAAATTCTGCTGATGCCTGAGCTGCTGTGAGAGGGACTCACAGCATTTTTTATCTGGTACCAGATCACTGACAACATGACCACTGGGAAAGGTAGGCACCTTATGTATTGTGGAAAGTAATTATTGCCGATGGATTGGGAAGCCAAGAAAAGACGCAGGACATTTTATAATCTCGATGTTAATTTATACCCGTGGATAGAAAGCAAACTTGTTGATTTGAGAGTTACTTGTAGCTAGACAGGGCAGATGACAAAGCCTGCAGATTATTAGAGTAGAGAAGCCAACACCTTTACAGACTAGAAGGACACACAGAAGCAAATTATGGCAGGCGTCCCCAGCCGGTCTTTTGTATGTTTTTAGTTTTTCTCTGCTCCTTTATATTCGTGGGCTGTTCATCATGGTGGTAAGCCTGTTTTTACCATCTCACAGCATTTGTTTATATGCCTTAGCCGTCTTCAGAAAGAGTCTACTGGCTGTGATGTCTGAGTTTCTCCAGCTGCAGCTAGGAGAACAAGCAGAGGAGTGCTGTCCTGGCTTTCCAGGGGCAGTGTCCCCTGCCTAAAGGAGGTTCTGCAAGGGACAAGGATGAAAAAGCTACCACTCAGCACATGTCGCTCACACAGTTCTGTCTTCCATGGAGGATTTGCTGAGCAATTGGGGCGCGTTCTCACAGAAAGCAGAATTGTGTTGACCAGCTGAGTGCAGCTGATGGTTTAGGAGCAGCCTATTCACTGTCCTGCTGTCCTAGGTGCAGACACAAGCTTATGTCTCTAAGGTACATTTCCAGACCCTTAAGAGGAAGCACATGCAACTCATAGAAAGTCTTCTGAGTAACTCATGGTCCGTCTTCCACTGTGGGGAATTGGGCTCCTCTCCAGTCTGTACTGTGAAAACTGTAAGGCTCATAACAGGCGTGTATCTCTATCTTGTTTGTGTTTCTGGTATTTGTTTGTTTGTATGTGGGTATGCATGTGGACGTCTGGGGATGTCTTACAGAAGTCTTCTTTCTTGTTATATGGGTCACGGGCGTGAACTCCACCCAGCAGGCTTGGCAGCAAGGGCTTGAGCCCTCTCTTGGCCTGAGATCTCCCTAAACTAAGCCTCGTTTAGATGAAACTGAACAGAAGTTTTATTTTGGCTGAAACCAGACCTATTGAAGATACCATATCTCTGCTCAGATTTTCATGTTGATAATTTACTGAGTATGGTGATGGTATTTTTTCTTACCTCCTAATTGCCTGTTGTCAGGGCTGCTAGCTGTTTAGGAAATCAATACCTGGGAGGGTACAATGAATAATTCATGTTCCAAAGAGTCTTTCATTTGATGCTTTGAAAATGTGTTACTGATATGTGTCTTAAGCTGTTGTATTTGAGAGCTGTTTCTAAACATCAGGACAAAACAATCTGGAGTCGTTGGTCTGTGTTGAAGGCCTGGGAGGAGCTTTTTGCTAAACCTGAATTTAGCATAAAAATCACATGTCTGCTTGGGAGCTCCTTTCCAGACACCTGCCTTTCATTGTTGAGATGCAGCTTAAACTGCCAGTGTGGTAGGAAACAGGGATCTGACCACTCTAACCTAAAAAAGATAGGATGACAGCTACATGCGCATTGAGTGTTTGGGTATTCTCAGAGCACATTTCTGCAGTTTGTTGTATGGGGTTTTTTTTTTGTTTTTATTATTCTCATGAGGTAAACCCTAAAGGGTAGGCCTGAGGTTTTAGGTTTTCAGTAACTGGGTTAGTTTCAGAACACAGGAAAATGCTGCGCTCTGCTGTCTGGATGTCCTCTAGCTGCCTCCTTTACTGCTGTTTTTAAAGCTGCTTAGTTACGTTTGCTTCTGTGATTCTGAAGCTGCTCCATGTTTAGTAACTGCTGTAGAGAAGAATTCAAAGTCAAAAGCATCAAAAGAGACATTAAGACAGCCATTAGAGCCAGCTCCAGTATCCCCTGCTTGATCTTAGTACCTGGGAGACTGAGGCAGGAGGATAGCAGGGTCAAGGAACTGCACCCCATCATCAAAGGGTGCCCTGCAGATGTGGTGATTCTGTCAGGTGTTTACTGGGGAGATTTTTTTTGGGGGGGGGGGGAGGCAAAGGAAACTGTGGTATAGATTCATGAGTTTGGTTTTAGAGGCAACTTGTTGTTGGAGGGGAGCACATGGAGAAGATGGCCAGGGCATTGTGGACCAAGCACAAAGGCTGATCCCTTTATTGATTGCAAATTACTATGATATGAAAACTTAAGCTGCCAAGTCTATGTGGGTGAGGGAGATGGACCCAGAGTGACTACATGAATTTGATCAAAAGCAGCTTATCTGTCACAACCATTTCATAAAACAAGGGGCGCGGGCACCAATGGAAAGCAAAGTAAGATACCATTTTAGAAAGGAAGATAGGCTTATAAGTTATAAAAAGCTCACTGTGTGAGAAATGCACCAGTGTTTTATTTCAGATTACTTGTGTGCATGTATCAGTGCATGAGCTCTCAGAGTTGAGAAGAGGACACTGGCTCTACAGGGGCTAGACTTACGGTCCACTGAGCTGCTTGATATGGGGCTGGGAGCCGAGCTCGGACTCTCTCAAAGAGTAGCACACCCCACTAACCACTGAGCCGTCTCCAGCCTCACTTTCCCCCATTCTTCTCAGTTTCATACAGACCAGTGTAAATTTTCCTTACAAAATGTTACCAGGCCTTCGGGTAGAATTTGGGACTACTGGTAGCTAGCTATATTGTGCGTAGGGAAGGGATGTCGGACTAGGGTATTTGCTGCTGGACACTGTGTGACTTGCACACAGGCTTTTCTGCCAGCTTCATTTTCCTACCCAGTGCAAATTGGATATTGTAACTACTGTGCTGCTGTGAAAAGTAGATGTGGTAACACATGGACATGTTATTGCATAGTGGTACCATACCTGCCACTTCAGTGCCATCCTGTGTGTTACAGGTACACAGGCCACCGAGACAGAATAACATGAGCTAACAGGAGGTAGAAGTTGGACCTTGGCTTTAAAGACTCATTATTTTTTTTTAATGTTTGTATATGTGGTGTGTGTGTGTGCATGCGTGTGTGTGTGTGTGTGTGTGTGTGTGTGTGTGTGTGTGTGTGCGCACGCATAACTGCTGAGACATCTCTCTAGCTCCTGGGCCTTGGTGTTAGATGATATGGTTGATATTTTCTGTAGATACAGAAAGCTCTCTTAAGATTCCAAGATGTAGTAGAATCAGATGTACAAGATCTCTAACCAGCCGGACATGGTGGCACATGCCTTTACTCCCAGTACTCAGGAGGCAGAGGCAGGCAGATTTCTCTGAGTCTAAGCCAGCCTGGTCTGCAGAGTGAGTTCTGGGAGCAGGACTACATAGAGAGGACTGTCTCCAAAAGAAAAAGGAAAAGAAAGAGGAGGCACCTTCAAAAGAGTCTGCCACCACCTGGTTGCTAGATCTTGTCTCATGTGCCACAAGGATAATTGGGGAAGATGTAGCTTTTGGAACTGAGGCAGGGAACATGCACAGGTACCAGGTAAATGTTACTGAGCCAAGAAGCATAGTGGTACTTAGGAAGCAAAGGAAAGTAGCCATGAGGCTGTGTGAGAGTCTGGGGTCTAACATGGGAGCCTTCAAGATGCAGAAGAAGGTTTTATTAGACTGTAATAGCACTCTTGAGTGTGGGTGGCACACAGTCACCTTCTGCAGAATACAGCATGGCATGGGCTGGGAGACAGTGGGGTTTGTGTGCTGCTCTGGGGCTCCTGAGAGCAGGGCCTAAAAATGAGCTTGACTAAAGCCCATGCTGTAGCCAACTTTATTCAGAGCATCAGACAACTTATCCTCTGAGGGCTAAGGAGAGTCACCTGAGCAAAGTGTACAAACACAAGGACAAGCCACACATGGCAAAAACATGTTTTCCATAGAGCTCACGAATAACAGCAGCTGAAGTAAACTCACTCCTGCCTGCTGCACCTGTGAGGAACACGGAAATACATTCCAGGAACAATTCTGTTTCACAGAAACTGACATCCCAAGATTTCTTGGGGTTTTCTCCTAGCAGTCAGAATTCTCATACAGTTCAATTCTCGGACTCTATTCTGACTGGTTGGATATATCTATGTTTCTTAACTGTCTAGAGAAGACTTAAGAAATCAGTAAAGCATGTATGCATGATGCTAGGAAGCTTCAGACTATTAACGTACCCTGGATGTGGGGCACCACCCCGTAGCCTGGGGGTCCAGACAGAATAAAAAGCAGAAGGACAAGCCTCACTGGAGTGCGCGTTTATTCTCAGGTTCCCGGCTCCTGTGATGTGAGCTTTGCCCACGGACTGAGATTAGTTGGCAGATAAGATATTTTCTTCTGTGGTTCTATGGCCAGCACAGTAACACTAACAGCTGATAAACATGACATTCTACCTCTGTGACTTTCCTCTTCCAACCCAGAAACCTCGGAGAAATCACATTGAAGTGTCTTATCCATAACTAGTTAGCCCCCATCCTTAGAATGGTTAAGGTCATCTGAAAATTTGGGAAGACCAAGGCAGCGTGAGAACCTAGAGCAGGCTAGGAGACTGTGCTATGTGCCCTGATTATAGCCTTGGACAGATAGGACCTTGTCTGAGAACTAAGGGATTTGGCTAGACTGTAGCTGCTAGGTAATGAGACTTCATCAGCCCTCACTTCAGTCAAAGGAAGGAAGTCTATGGTGTTTAGTAAGACCTTGTTGTAGGGAAACTGGTGAGGTGTGTGTGGCAGCTCTGACTCTTAGTAACTACAAATACAATACTTTCCCCAAAGTTTATATTAAATATGTAAAAGCTGGAAAAAATAAGGAGGTTGGAAAGAAGTTTTTTATTTACTCTGTCTTCCCATAATGCTGTAATTACTTAGCCACATTTATGCATGAATTGATTTTATTTTGAAAACAACTTGATCTGGGTTCTGGATGGAATGCTTATATTTTTATTTTTTAAATTTGAAACATACACTGTTACTTACTCTTAAGGCAAAAACTAGAGTCATGGAAACCAGCAGGGTCCCTTCAGAAATAGGAACTCCTAAGATATATACATACGTAAGATGAGAAAGGCCTGAAATAGGGGTCTTGGAGGGCAGTGAGAGCGTCCCGAGTAGCTCTGAGCAGAGTGGTTGTGGAGAAATACGGGAAGGAAGGAAGAAGGGTAAGGGTGGCATCATTTATGGTTGGATGCCAAGAGAGTCCAGAACCTGGAGCAGGGTCTGAGGGTGGGATGATTATGGCTGATGATGGTTTTGGAGTCCCAGATGTAGAATTTGTCTTGATTTAAGTCGCCTGTATTTTGGAGTAGAGATGGGGCTCCTGTGAGAAGATTATATTTGTTAGACTGTTGGTCTTTATTTCAATTGCCATTTTATTATTTCTCTTTTCATGCAGAAGTGTGGTTTTTTGTTTGTTTGTTTGTTTTGTTTTTTTGTTTTGTTTTGTTTTTTGTCACTCCTAAGGGTTCCTGAGGACTGAGGTTATTGAAGCCTGAATGGGGAATCTGAAGGCTTATTTGCACCAGGAGGAAGTAGCTCATGGCATAATCACTGCTAAGCACCACTGACATTTTGTTAGGAGGCCATTCTCAAGTGTGGCTCTGAGCTTTTCAGCTCTCTTGTCCTTGTGCCTGCCTACTGGATGTCAGGAAGAATTAAGTCAGTATGGCCACACTGATAATTAGAGTGGCATTCCCAAAGACTGTACATCTTATAGCTGTGGGATTTGGGCTCTGACAGTGACTGGTATAGTACTCCTTCAAGTCAAGGTCAAAGGTAAAATAAGTACTGTGCTATGAAAGAGGATGAGTATTTAATCAATGAAAGGATATGCATTGGCTCTTGTTAACATAGCTTTTTATAGATGTTGATGTTTTATTGTTTAAAAGTTCATTTTAATCTTTTAGTTTTCATCATCCATATAAAACTCAGCTTTTCCCTCAATGTTGCTTGAACTCTTCTCTCTTTCCATGAATTACTAAAACTATGTCACATGCATTTTTAAAGATGCATTGTCAGGTTTGAGAAAGAGCTCAGTGGCTCAAGTGCTTGCTGCACAAGTGTGAAGACCAGAATTTGGATCCCTAGAACCTATCCAACAGCAGCTACAGTAGCCTGGAGGTCTATAGAGAGAGGGGGTGAAACCTATTTTGGTTACTTCTTTATTTCTGTGATCAAAACACCTTGACCAAGGCAGTTTATAAAAGAAAGCATTTAATTTATCTTCTGGTTTTGGAGGGTTGGAGTCCACAATGACATAAAATAGGAACAGCTGAGAATTGATCTACAACTATGGGGGTGGGGTGGGGGTGGGGAGGGTATGAATCACAACGGAGATCATGATTACTTAGTGATTGTTTACTGCATTGTAATTGCATGAGTCCTTTGAAACCTTCAAGCCTGTCCTGGTGCCACACCCCTTAATCCTTCTCAAACAGTTCCATTAACTAGGGATCAAGGATTCAAATACAGGAGTCTGCAGGTGCCATTCTCTTTCTGGCCACCACAGCACTTCACCTGTCTGTGTTGTTTGGAATTCCAGTTTGGGGGATGTGACTAGCTGAAGACAAGGTCTTCAGGATAGATTCCCATGTTTGAAACCTAGTGGTTTTGTCAAAAGGGTGTGAGAAGGATCTGGAATAAAGCTATGCTAGTAGAGTACTTGCCTAGCATGCATGAAACAGATGACTCTGTACTTCTTTGTTCTGGAAGCTCCCTGTGTACAGTTAGTATGTATACCCAGGTCCTACCAAAGTGCCTGGAAATGTAACAGATCGATCCTTGTGGAGTTTAAATGAACATACAAAGGAGGAAGGCGCCTTTCCACATCAGGTAACAGCTGGCTTCCTGTTCCTTGCAAAAGTTACTTAGGCTGTGTTCTTTTTTAAAAGTAAAACAGTGCTTTGCTGCATAATTTGGAGCTCTCAAGAGAGACTCCGTTCCAGTTTTACTTGGTTCTCTATCCAGCCCACCTCTGTTTTTCCTTGCATTTCCTACCCTTGCTCAAAAGTCACACTTTGAGCCTTCAAAAAGGTACATTACCAGATAGAAGAGTATTAGACTTTAAGAGTGGAACATGCTTTTGTTCTAGACATAAGTTCTGAGGTATAGTTTCTGCATCCATGCTCACCTCTATAGGAAGGATTGAAGGGTATTCAGCTTTGTGTAAATCTAGTTTTATTAGCCTAGTACTGAGTAACCTCAGTGGTACTGGAATTCCAGCCATGCACTGCCTCTAACCCTTACTTTAGAGAGAAGCTTGGGTGCTTTATAGATTGGGTGTAAACTTTCTTATCCACTATTCTCTGTCACAATTGGACAATGAGATTGTTGTTTGGAGAATTGGAATTGACTTAGAAGCCATGGGATACATTATAAAATGTTCATGTTTCTGTATGAGGGGCTTAAAAGTAGTTGAAAGTTTATATCCAGGAAGTGCAAGAGTTGGTGTTGGTGGTTTTATGCACCCTCTCACTGCTCCTGTGCAGGTGGCTAAACAGGTCTCCTGGGTGTGTGAGGAACTTTTTTTTTTTTTTTTTTTTTTTGTTCCTAACGTGTTTGGTGTCTGAAGGGAGAGAGCTTACACTAATGGTGCCTCATTTCTTCTAAGCTCTTGCTCCAGATGAGTGGAGCCGAGTTGTTTGGTAAAAGAGAAGCAAGAGAATAGTCCCAACTCTGACCTTTAACTTTGATCCAAGTTGATGAGATGGTTCTGTAGGTAAAGGAGGTGATTACCAAGCCCAATGAGTTTCATCTCCAGACCCACTGGGCAAAGTAGAGAACCAACTTCCTCACATTGTCCTACAGCCTCCCCCTGCATGTGCCCATGTGAGGTGAGCACAATGTTTAAAAAATTTAAGAATGGACCCTGGAATGACCCTGAAATATGGAACTAAAACCTTAGGGCAGTGGAACCTTAGATTCAGGACAGACAATTACATGGGCTGAAATGTACACAGAGGAATGCAGCACAGAACATCACAGCACAAACCTTAAAGACACATGTGTGTCCAATCAAGACATCATACCTGTAACTCCCAAACTTTTACAGACCCCTCTCAAGTGTCCAGTCAAGGAGATTGGTGTGGCCTGCCTTTCTCCTCATCCATTAATCTTCCTGTTGCTAGTCTATTGCCGCATGTTGGCTTCCATGTATGTTAAGCAGTGACCTCAGTATCAGCAGTTGCTATTCATGACATGGGAATTTTGCCCTTAGTCCTCTGCTTTCTTTGTCCATGGTGAGAACAGCCCCAGAATTATGAGGTTTCTGTGTCCATGCCCCTGTGAAGGCAGTTGGCTGCTTTGTTTATTATCCACCATGAAAGAGATTCTTTGTTTTTACATTTGCTCAGAAATTATTTTGGGATTTGTTCTGTGTAGGTGTTCAGCACCAGAACCTAAAGTGATCCCAACTTAAGAAGGATGTGCACACACTTAAAAGCATTTCACACTTCCAGGTCTTTAGTACTGGTTACAAATAAAGCAGTGTGTAGCATTAGGCTTTCCTGGTCCCAGGCGGCCAGAGGTCCAGACCCACAGACCTGCTGCCTCAGACCCCTTAGCCGCCCGCCACTGCTCAGACCTCCAAAATGATTCAGACGCTTATATCAACTTCATGCTGTTTGGCCTTTGGCTCAGGCACATTGCTATAGCTCCTTCATCTTAACTCAACCCATTCTCATTAATCTGTCTGCCACGTGGCCCATGGCTCATCTGTGTTCCTTACATGTTTCTTCTTTGGGCTTCTGGCTCTGTCTGTCTGACTCCGCCCTTCTTCTCCTACCTATGTTGTGATTTCCTCTCCTACTTTTTCTATGGTGCCTGTCAAGGGCCAAAACAGCTCCTTTATTTAAAGATTGCTATTCACAGCATACAGAAAGACATTCCCACATCAGCAGTGAGTCACATAATGGGGCCTGCAGGAGGGCATAGAGGAGCCTTTCTAACTTTATTTGGTCTGGTGTGAATGCGCGTGTGTGTGTTTGTGTGTGTTCATGTGTATGTGTGTGTATGATACTGTTCATGTGACTTGGGCAAGGTGTTGGTACATGTGTGATCCCATACTGGAGTGTGAATGCTACCGGGGACTGAGGTATTCCTTCCTTTGTCCCTGCCCTAGCAGAGTACCTGGGAACAGTCACGTAGTACAGAAATGCTGGGGAGATAGAGGAGGGAGATGCTCAGGTGTGCTGTTGGCATTTGGTTGTGGCACATGGGCCAGGCTGTGCTCTGAGTTCACCCAGTTTCATCACAACAAAGACAAAATGTTTCTTTGAGATCAAGTGACTTCTAGAGTGATGCTGTGTCCAGCCTTGAACTTCCCCTGTGCAAGGGAGGCCAGGGGGAGTTTGGGAAAAATTTAAAAATTGATGCTACTTGGTGAAAACATATTCTTAATTTAGATTCTTTCCGTTTCCTTACAAAAGACATGGTTTTTTCCCCCGTGACCACTGGAGATTCATTATTGAGGGCACTCTGAAGCTTTGGTACAAGATTGGAGCCAATGGAGTCAATTCTTGGGAAGGTTATGTCCCATTTCTCAATATTGTTCATTTCTTTTCTTTTTCTCTCCTTTTCCCTCCCCCTTCCCCCTTCCCCCTTTCCCCTTCCCCCTTCCCTTCCCCCTTCCCCTCCCCCTTCCCCTCCCCCTTCCCCCTTCCCCTCCCCCTTCCCCTCCCCCTTCCCCCTTCCCCTCCCCCTTCCCTTCCCCCTTCCCTTCCCCCTTCCCTTCCCCCCTCCCCCCCTTCCCTTCCCTTTCTTTTGATTACTCAAGACAGGGTGTCTTTGTCCTCTGTCCCTGAAACTTGCTCCATATACCAGGCTAACCTCAAATTCAGAGATTCTCCTGCCACTGCCTCTCAAGTGCTGGGATTAAAGGCATGTGCCACTAATGCCATGCAGATTTCTTTCTGGTATCTAGCTTTGGTTAATTGTGTATCTTTTAAAAAAGAATATTTATGTATGTGTGTGTACATCTTACCACATGTGTGTGATCACTCACAAAAGCCAAAAGAGAACATTGGAACCCCTGGAGCTGCTGGTGAGCTGCCTGATAGGGGTTCTGGGAAGTGAACTTGGGTGTGTGGTAAGAGCAGCAAGTGCCATTACCATCTCACCTGTTGCATGCCTTTTATTTATTTATTTTGAGACATGGTCTCAGCTATGTAGAGCAAGCCACACTCAAATTCACAAAGATTTGCCTGCCTCTACTTGCCTCTCTCTTCCAGCTAGTTGGATTAATTAAAGCACTCACCACTGTGCCTGGTTTTAAGAGTATTTTTAAGGAACATTCTAATCCCAGTTTTTCACCTGTGTTGACAGTTTTTGGATTGCTTTCTGTACTTAAGCATCACAGGTGAGGTTTAGTAGCTATACTTGGAGCATACCCTCAGTGTCTGTCTGGAAATCCTATGATTTGCTTGAAATCTCAAGTAGAACAGATTTGCTGAGTTAAGGTGACACAGTCCCCCTCTAAATGCCATGCACAGAGGGGTGACCTGGTTACAGAACTGTCAAGTTGAGGTAGGAGCCAGGCATTAGTACTCTTCACCCGCTTCAGCCTTTTGTTCCTTTGCATTGTTCCTAGGCACACACTGTTGTTGGCTCCCACATCTCCAGATCTGCTTCTGCTCAGCTTCAAGTTCAGAAGAGGGCTTAGAATTAGTGGACATGATGGGTAGGGATGGAGCCTTGCCGGGGCTGACTTCTGTCCACCAGATGAGATAGGGCAGACCTGAGGGGTAGGTGAGGTGTCTGAGAAGTGCTGCCAGCTGGCAGGGTGGGGCAGGGATTGGCATAGTGCAGCTGTGGCTGGGATGGGCCCTACAAGCAGAGACACACACTCCTCCCCCACTGTTTCAGACAAGAAAACAGAACTTTACCTGTTTGCATTATCTTTTAAGATCTGTTTTATGTGTAGTAGTGTTTTGTTTGCGCGTGCATGTGTGTGTACGTGTGTGTGTGTGTGTGTGTGTGTGTGTGTGCGCGTGCGCGTGTGTAGCACACTGTGCCTGGTTGCTGGTGATTAGAAGCTTTGCTGGCAATTAGAAGCTAGCAGCAGTCTTGTTTCCCAGGATGCATGGAGACTTGTATTGTGTAAAAGCAGCCTTTCTGAGGGTTCAAAGCTGTATAAAATAAGGAAGGAAGGTGTGCTGGCTAATGTGTAGAAGAACAGCCTATTTTTGGGCTTTTCAGGAACACTGAGTATACTCTAGTTAGGAGGCTGCCCTGCTGTTTTCTTCCTGTAACAAGGAGAGTGAAGTGAAGTTTGCCAGGGATCTTATCAGCTCAGGTGCTTCTGGAAAGAGAGTGAGATATTTCTTCCTGTGGGCTTTCCTCATCAAAGTCTGCAGAAGAGAGAACAGGAAATCTTCACTTAGCTCTTGGCCATCCTAAAGATGAGCATTGAACACACATCCTCTAGTTTTGCAATGATTTTGAGTGAGTGTTGAAGATTTTCAAAGGAACCCAGAGCTTGCAATTCCAACAAGTCCACAGCCACGCTAGATTTCTGTGCAGATTGGTAGCTCTTCTCCCCTCTAGTCACTGTCACACACCTCCAGGCATAGGGTGTTCTTTCTAACTATTCTTTATTTATTGATTATGTGTGTGTGTGTGTGTGTGTGTGTGTGTGTGTGTGTGTGTGTGTGTGTGTATACACATGCACATAGAAAAGTCCGAAGACAGCTTTCTGAAACTGGTTCTCTCCACCTTTGTACGGGTTCCTGGGATCAAACTCAGATCTTGCTCAGCAACCACCTTTACCTGCTAATACATCTTACTGACCCCCTTTTTTAATTACTTTTGTGGCATGACATTTATGTGGGTCTTGTGCTGCCATACTTTCTGGTCAGGATTCAGTTCTCAGGAGGCTGTGCACTATATTGGTTTAGCTTGAAGTTCATGGATGAGCATATAGTCTGGCCTTTTCTTCTTTCCCAGGATTTTCTCTGTTGAGTTTTAGACTCATCTTCTCTCAGGAGTTCTCAGAGACACATTGGTTTGCTGCTGTCTCCCACCATCAGGCAGACCTGTCAGTTTGACCTCAGGTTCATCTTGGATGGGCTTATCAGGAGGGGGTTGCTGGAGGGTTAAAACTCCACTGCCATTCTGTGGAATGTAGTAATGTTTGTGGCATGTGGTCCAGGCCCACAGACCTGCAGTCCCACAGAAACACACAGATACTTATATTAATTTTATGCTGATTGACCTGGGGCCCAGGCATATAACTTGCTAACTCTTTACTCTTAAACTAACCCATGATTATTAACTTGTTTAGCCATGTGGCTCGGTACCTTTTCTCAGAGCAGCATTTCAACTTCTTTCCTCTGCATCTGCTGGCATCTCATCCTTGTATCTCTGTGGTGTCTGTCTCTCTGGTTCCTCTGCTCTGCTCTTTCTATTCCCAGAGTTTTCTTAGTCTGGTAGCCCCACCCACACTTCCTGTCTGATTTCAGCCAATCAGTGTTTTTGTTAAACCAGTAGAAGGTACAAGCATAATTCCTCTACAGTGGAACCCTCGCAAGCCTTTTGGAATGTCTTCTAGTGCTGTGGGAGGAGAGATGACTTTGAAGAATCATCTGGGAAATGAAGGCTTCAGTTAGCTTACTCCTTGTTTCTACCTCTAGACTACCAGACAAGACCGCATGAGTGGCTGTGGGAAGGTGGTGTTCCCACTTGTGCTGAAAATAAAATGGATTCTTTCTTTGTGACCAGGAGAATGTATGTTTCTGCAAGTCCATTTTCAGTGGGTAGCATACACTGTGTGATAAATCTTGGCCTAGTGAGCAAAGCTTGCACAGTTAGAAAAACACTTTTCTAAATGTTTGCTATAGTCTAGGCTCTAGAGGCACTGCTGTGCTGACTGTGTCTGTTTAGCCAAAACGGAAGAAACTGGGTGTTCAGATGCTAACAGAGGCCAGGCGTAGTGGAGGAGGCCTTTATCCCAGCACTTGGGAGGCAGGACCAGAGGCGCGCAGATCTCCGTGAGTTCCAAGCCAGTCTGGTCTACATAGCGAATTCCAGGACTGCCAGGGCTGTACAGAGAAACCCTGTCTCGAAAAACAAGAACAAAACAAAACATGCTAACTGATATTAGCATGCATTGTGATTCATTTGAGCAATACTGAAATATGTCAAGAGCCCAGGACTGTGTGTCTCTGTATCTGGGACAGCTGTGGAGCCACTCTGTCACAGGCTCAGTTACATAAATGGCCTATTTGCCTTTAAGGAATGATCCTTTCTATAGATGAGAATTTTCTAGTGTACTGAAACAGACTCCCCCAACCCCTTCTTTCTCCTCTTGTTCTTCCTCCTCTTTATTTGGAAAAAGATCAATAAATGTTTTGTATTGACTTAGAAATTCATATACTCTACTTTGATCATATTTACCCCAGCTTCTCTTTAAACCTCCCACATGCATGTCATCTCTCTACTTCCCCAACTTTGTGCCTCCCCCTCATTTTTAATTTAATGACCCATCGACTCCAATTTTTGCTACCAGTATACTTGTGGTGATGGCTATCCACGGGAGTGTGGCTGACTCTCTAAGAGCCACTCACTCTTAAGGAAAACGGATTCCCTCTCCAGAAGCCATCACCTGTACTTAGCTCTCTCTTAGGGGTGGGGACTCAATCCTGGAATGACCTCTATGTGGACTGTTGACTGGCTTGCTCTTGGGTGGGTTTTGTGCAGTAGTCCTGACATCCAGTAGAGGCTGCTTTGTACTAGTCTATTCTAATCTCTGGCTTCTAGAATGTTTCTGCCCCTTCCATGATAGTCCTTCAGTCTTGGGGAAGAGTATGATATAAATGTCCCATTCATGGCTGTGCCCTCCACAGTCACTTATTCTCTGTACTGTGATCAGTTGTGTGTTTCTGTGTTAGCCAGTGAGGTCTAAGGACCACAGTAATCCATCAGTAGAAAGATAGTAACTTAGATAGCACATTGATGCTATGTCCACAGAATAATAGTAGGTTCACCCCTGAGGCCTGTGAGCTAGCCATGGGTTCTTGGCCAGATTAGCAGTACCAGGATGCATCTCATTCTTTGGAGCAGGCCAGACATCCAGTCAGAAAGTCATTGTTGTCCCACATTCTTGCCACTATTGTACCATGGGCATATCTTGCCATGCTCGTCATTATTGCAGTTTCATAGGTTCATAACTCTTTTTGACTCCCCTACCAATCCCAGTAGCACTTTCTAGTACTAGCCAATAGGAGGAAACTCCTGGACAGTATTAACTTATATCTCCATGCCCTGTGACTAAAGCCCTGCCACCTCTCGTTAAGGACTCCCTCTGGTCCTTCTTGAAGCATTTCCTTAGGGGCTGCTAAATGTATGCCTTCCCAGAAATACATCGGGTTCTGTTTTCTTCATAGTTTAAATGTGTTGTGTTCCCTACAACAGGTAGCCCATTTAAGGTTTCTGTAACCATCAAGTTACTTGCCCAGAAAATAGGAGACTATATAAACATTTCTTTAAGGTACATGGGTATTTTGTCTTCATATATGTATGTACACTGTATGTGTGCCTGGTGCCCAAGGAGACGAGAAGAGGGAATTGGATCCTTTGGAACCGGAATTACAGATAGTAGTAAACCACCATGTGGGTGCTGGGGTCTTCCTGAAGCCAGAGGTCCTAACCACTGAGCCATCTCTCTAGCTCAGTGGTTCTCAACCTTCCTAATGCGGTGACACATTAATAACAGTTCTTCGTATTGTGGTTGAATGAGAAAGAGAACTAAAAAGTACAGGAACATCACTGCTCCTAGGTGTGGTGGAGGAGAATTTTTTTGTAGATATATGGGAGAACATAGCCAGATGCAAGGACATCTGGGAGAGTCCGAGTGGCTATGACCCAGAGCCATGTGAAAAGGGAGCAAAGGAAAGGAGGGGAAGAGGGGACTATGCAGCATCCAGGAGGCCCAAAAGGGAGTAGATGAAAAAGCCAGGTGACCAAATGGTTGGATTGCACAGTGAAGAACAGGTGCGGAAGGGCTGCCCAGCCCTGGGCTGAAGAAGTTTGTGTTAGGGTTCATGATAACATATGGGGGCCCTGTAACAGCTAGGGACTGAGGGGTGCTGAGAGATCCCTCATATGTTAAATAGGCACCTCATGTGTTTGAACCCTAACAGTGGTCAGTGACCCCAACCATAAAAAGTATTTAATTGCTGCTTAGTAACTGTAATTTCATTACTGTTATGAATTGTAATATAAATATCTGGTATGCAGGGTATCTGATATGTGCACGCGGAGGGGTAGGGGCCTATAGACTGAGAACCATGGTTCTAGTCCCTATTTTTGTTTTAAATAGTCCTTTATCTCCGTAGAAATTAAAACATGGAGAGAATAAATAATGAATCAGATCTGATGTGTTACTGTCTTCTTGACATAAATCCAGCAACCCAACTATTCCACTTTTCTTTTGTCTGAAGATCTCCCACAATAATATTTCCTGACATGAGATTTGCTGGGATCATTTTGATTTTGTCTCAATATATTTTTATTTTACCTTTCTTCTTTTATTTGAATGCATTTATTTATTTTATTTATATATTTGTGTGTGTGTGCATATCCCATGGCACATGTGCCTGGGGACGTTCTCTACTTCACCATGTGCCTGGAGCTGGAACTGATGCTCTTAGGCTTGATGGGCAAGCACATGCCCACCAATCTGTTTTGCTGGTTCCGCCTTTGTTTTTAAAATGAATTCTACTGGTTTTAGAACATGAGGTTGATTCTCTTTCAGCATGTTCAGGATGCACTGTGCCGTCTCTGACTAGAAGCCTTACACAGTTCTTACACATGAATTTTAAGGATGACACCTAGTCCAAGTGTGTCATTGTTACCTTATGGGTGTCAGCCTTCCTTTTTATTCACTTCAAGTTGACCTTGGCATCCTGAAAGACTCACACTTGCCTTGTAAGCCCTTGGATTTGATACATAAACATTAATTTTGTATCATTAAAATTTTTATAAGTAGGGCTGGCAAAGTGGCTCAGTGTAAAGTGCTTGTTATAAGCCTGACAGCCTGAATTTATCCCCCAACCCAAATGAATTTATCCCCCAACCCAAATGGAACAGAGAACAATTTCCCAGAAGTTGTCCTCTGGCCATATGTACACCATGACATGTGCACAACCACCCACACACAGTAATAATAATAAAATGATTATAAATAGGTTGAACAGATATATTTTTTTTTGTTTTTTAATTTTGAATGCAACAGAGGAGATAATAAGCCTTGCTGATTTGAAGGTTTAAACATGAGTGGTGTAATGAAAAAATATTCAACTTCATTAAAGGAAATGTGGCTCAGAAAACATACCTTTTGCCTATCTAATTGACATGTTTGTAAATGATAATTTAATTCACTGTTGGCAGATGTATGGAACAGGATAGGCACATCTTGAGTTTCCAGCAAATGGACATTCATATGGCCTTTCAGAAGATAAATATAGTAGTATTAGTAAACATTTTCATGCTGTTTGACTGGAGTGTTGCTTGTTGGGGTTTGTTGCTTAAAATTGGTTAAAATCCCAACAAAAGCTAGTTGTTGAAAGGTCCTATTTCTTTGGTTTTTTTTTTTTTTTCATTTTTGGTTTTATTCACTTATTTTGTGTGTATGTGTGTACATGCTCTCAAGTGTGGGTGCTGTGGTGTTTCTGTGGAGGTCACGGGACAGTTTGTGTGGTTAGTTCTGTCCCTTCACGATATAAATGCTGAGGACCCAACTCAGGTCACCAGGCTTGATGCCAGGAGGCTCTACCAAACAAGCCATCTGGCCGCTTTACAACCCTGTTTCTAATGATGAGATATTATGCAGCTAAACTGCCTGGCAGTGGATGTTTCAGTAGGGCATTTTCACTAACAAATTCTTTAGAACCATTAAAAACAGCTTTATGTAAAATACTCTATCACAAGGGAAATATTAAAATAAGTTAGTATTTCAAGAGGATGTATTGTCCACCTATTATTTTAAAGAAATGTGTGTACTCCGAGCATGATGGCACCCACCAGTAATCCTAACTCTCAGGATCATGCCTTTGAGGCTAGCCTGGGCTACAGAGCAAGGCAGTTTGTGTGTGTGTGTGTGTGTGAGTGAGAGAGAGAGAGAGAGAGAGAGAGAGAGAGAGAGAGAGAGAGAGAGAGAGAGAGAGAGAGAGAGAGAGAGGGAGGAGAGAAAGGGAAGGGAGAGAGAGAAAGGGAAGGGAGAGAGAGAATGGGAAGGGAGAGTGTGTATGTAAGTGTATTTGAGAGTGAGTATGTGAGAGTTTGTGTGTGTTGGGGGAAATGACTTAAAAATGGGACCAAGGAGGAGATGTCTTAGTGAATAAAGCACTTGGGTTGCAAGTATGAGGACATGAGTTCAAATCCCCAGAATCCACATAAAATTTGGACACACAGCACTTGCCTCTGTCTGTAATCCCAGCACTTCTGTGTAGAGACTGAGCCAGAGGCAGGAGGGCCTGGAAGTTCACAGGCCAGCTAGCAGAAAAACACAGAAGAGTGCCCTTGCCAAACAGTGGGAGGTGAAGACAGACACCCAAGATTTTCCTCATGTGTACTGTATGCCTACATTTGTGCATGTGTATGCACAGGTGTGCTTGCACATGTGTATACACACACATCATACTATAAAACCTAC
Organism: Phyllotis vaccarum; assembly: GCA_033318265.1. Classification (NCBI taxonomy): domain Eukaryota; kingdom Metazoa; phylum Chordata; class Mammalia; order Rodentia; family Cricetidae; genus Phyllotis; species Phyllotis vaccarum. Next base: position 35,021,181 of record JARWLC010000016.1, on the reverse strand, counting down.
AAACTGGAAAGCAATGTGTAGAGAGAAAGTCAGATGTTTTCTACATCTGAATGGGAAAGCATTCCAGCTTCCTGAGGGTAAACACCATCTTTGTAGTTACTGCCTAGGCTTTCCCAGGACCTTACATTCCAGTTGATCATACAAACCTAGGTTTTCAAGATAAGTGATTATTTTATCTATAGGTGAAAACAGAGTTTTGTTTCTTATTTTTCGAGACGTGGTTTTCCTGAGTGGCTCTGCCTTTGAATTTACAGAGATCCATCTGCCTGCCAATGCCTCCTGAATGCTGGGGTTAAAGGCATTTACCACCACTGCCCAGTGAAAGTATAGTTTTTGTACAGTGACTTCTGTGCTTCTTTTTCAGATAAAAATTTTGATGATGAGGATTCTGTAGATGGAAACAGGCCTTCTTCCGCCAGCTCCTCATCATCCAAGGCTCCGTCTAGTTCCCGGAGGAATGTTAGCATGGGGACCACCCGTCGGCTCGTGTCGTCCAGTCTTGGATCTAAGTCTTCAGGTATGACCACATCCTATGTGATGTCCTTTGTGGTGTCCTGGGGTCCTCTGTCGTAGTACTTGCCTACCATGTTCCCTAGGCATGAACTAGTTTCTGTGCAGATGCACACATTCTTGATTGTGGTCTTTGATGGGCCTGGTACTTCTCTGTTGATGCCAATGAGCTGGCAATAACTAGTTTAAGGTGCCAGGTGGGCTCACCACATTTGAGTGAGTCTAGACAGTAAGAGTTAAGGCAGTACAGAGGAAAGGAAGCATAGCCCTAAAACAAAGATCAGGATTACACACCAAGCCCTATTTAGTCATCTGGAACCAGTCCTGCCTTGACTGCCATTGGATATTTTACCAAATCTGTGTGGGCCGGTGAGATAGCTTAGCAGGTGAAGGCATTTGGTGCACAAACCTAGTGATGACAAGAGCTCAGTGCTGGAAACCCTTCTCCCAAACACTTCCTTGCCTTAGACACTTTAACTTCCTTTTGCTGCCACACTTAAAATTTTCACACCTTTTCTTACCCTTTACATCTACAATTGTGTAGTCACTTGCTTTAAAACCATGCTCACTGATGGTGTGTCTTAGGATTGAGGGGAGGGAGATGGATAGAATCCCACAGCTGTGAAAGCCAGAGCTGAGTAGCTCAATGAAAGCCTGGGGGAGGAGGCATGAGAGTGCTGCCCTCTGGTGGTCTCTTCTGAGTGAAGGAAGAGCTTGAAAGTGATGCCCCTGTGTCTCTCCAGTCCTGTCAGCCTGCCTGGGTGTGTTGGCCACAGGGAAAACATCGTGACTTTGCTTTATATGTTTGTCATTCTTCCTAATCATTTCGAGTGTTATTGATTTTCTGTTGTTGGGTTTATGTTTACTTAGCATAACATTCACTATTTTAAAAGATTTATTTACTTTTATGTGCTGGCATGTATGAGTGTCACTGTGTGCATATCTGGTTCCTGCAGCATAAGGTCTCCTGGAACTGGAGCTAATAGATGATTGTAAGCCAGTCTGGGTTCTCTGCAAAAGCCTCTGAGTACCTCTTCAGCTAGTGTAAAGGGGAATATCTTCAGTGTTTCATTCACCTCCCTTGTAGCATATATCAGGACCGCATGTGTGCACGTGCACATGCATTTTTTACGTGGGTGTACATGTGTATACCCAGACATGCATGTAGAAGTCAGAGGACAACTTAGGGGTATCAGTTCTTTGCTTCTGTTATGTGGGTCTCAGGGAGCAAATTCAAATTGTCAAACTCGGTGTGAAGCTCCTTTACCTGCTGAGCATCTCACCTGCCTCATCATGTGGTGATTTATTGAGTATTTAATAAAGAGAGAGGTCTCAGCAGCGAGTGCATTGGCTGCTCTTGCAGAGGACCAGTGTTGGATTCTGGTACTTATACTCGGCAGCCCACAACTGCTTGCACTGGAGCAGTTCAGAGGCTCCAGTGCCCCCTGGACTCCATGCAACCACACACAGCACACACAACCACACACAAGCTCATACACATACATAAAATCCATCTTTTTCCTAAGTTTTAAGTGTTCCAGAACACAATTCCAGTTGTATGTATGTACAGTTTTGCAGTATATGCTTTAAACAGCTTTGAGTTCATATTATCTTTGTTTTAAAAAATTAATCTTGTTTTTTAACAGCTGCAAAAGAAGGTGCTGGTGCTGTGGATGAAGAGGATTTTATTAAAGCCTTTGATGATGTACCTGTGGTTCAGGTCAGTGAGGGTCTGTGCTGCCATTAGCATCAGGGTAGGGGCTGGAAAGGTGGCTCAGTGCTTTAGAGTCCTTGCTGCTCTTTAGAGGGCTGAGTTTTGGTTCCCAGCACTTGTATTGGGATGCTCACAGCTGCCTGTTACCCCAGTTTCAGGGCATACAACACCCTCTTCTGGCTTCTGCAGGAACCTACAAAGGTGACATACATATAACGTACATACAGACACACAAGAGCAATAAATAAACAAATTTAAAACTCTTTTAAAGTCAAGGTAGAAAGTCTTAGATTTCATTTTTAGACATACCTGTATCCATTAGCTTTATGTTATAGCAATGAAATGCCTGTAGCAATTAGCTTTATAAAGTGAAAAGATTCATTTAGTTCATAACTTCTAGAAACCCAAAGTATGAAGTATATGGAGCTGACTCAAGAACCACACCTTGATGTGATGGTAGATGGCCCCTGGGACAGCAGGCAACTCCTGTCAGATCAGTGGAGAGAAGACAGGGCCTCTCAGAATTGCCGCCCGCGCCCCCCCCCCCCCCCCCCCCCCCCGTGACCTGTTAGGCATACCACTCAGGTTCTTAACCTTTTCACTCAGTGTACTTGGGGACTAATGTCCAGAGCATGATACTGCTGCAGAATTTTTTACTTTCAAGCATTAGAAAATGTGGGAGCCCTATAAGCGTCCAACAAGAAAGGAAGTCCAAGCCCCATTTGATGTCTCTGTAGAGGAAGTTTGTCATGCTACAGAAAAGAGGTGTGGGTGATGGATTACAGAAGGTAGACACATATTTATTTATTTGAAATATGATCTAGAAGGTTTTAGCACCTAAAAAGCTGAAGAGAATGATTCATAGTTTGTGGGTTACACTATTATTGATGCTTCGCTTAACAAATGAAGCACTGGGGTCTGCCATTGGCCTGTATCTTCTGTACTGATTGGGGCTGATTCTCTTTTTTCACTCGAGAGGTCGCCACTCCAGCTGTCCTTGCTACTGTGGGTGCCACAGTGTCCACCAGGTGCCGAGCTCCACAGGTTCATCCTTAGTACTGGCCTCTTGATTGAAGTCTCACAGTAAGATTGAAGGCCAATGAGTGAGTAGATTTGAAAGTGCTGAATGAGACTTAAAGAGCTCGCCCTGAAAACCTGGTGTTCTGATTTCTCTTCTGTTGCTGTGGTAAAACATTGACCAAAAGCAGTAGTGAAGACGAGGATCTGTTTACCTTATTCCAGGTCACAGTCCATCATTGAGGGAGATCAGGGCAGGAGGTAAATGGCAGGCCTGCTTGCTGTTCCACACAGCTGTACCTCCACCCAGGAAATTGAGTCAGAGCCAATGAAACACAGCAGAAATGATGGAGGATGCTGCTTGCTGGCTTTCTCTCAGGTCTATGCTTATCTAGCTTTCTTATACAGTGAAGGAGCCCTGCTCTGGTGCTACCCACAGTGGGCTGGGTCCTTCTACATCAACAATCAAGATAATTTCACACCAACTTTCCCAGAGGCCAGTTTGATCTGGGCAATCCTTCAGTTGAAGCTTCCTTTTCTGATGATTGCAGGCTGGGTCAAGACGATAGTTAGAACCTGATAGGTGATGTTAGGACACCTGATGACCTGAATTTGATTCCTGTATTTCACAGTGAATGTTGAGGAATGGTTACCAGAAGTTGCAGTGCACCATGGGACACTTGCCCCACCTTGTTACACCATACACATTCAGCATTAAGTTTAGCAAATGACTAATGCATCTCTGTCCCTTATATACAAACTCCCATGTCACATTTCTAGGAAAGATGTCCAAAGCAAGGTTGCTTAAGTGTGGCAACAAAGCCTAGGGGTTCCTGTTGACTGGCCATGGGCTCATAGTATGGCCAGAGAATGCCTCATGTGGACGGAGAGTTTCTTCCATATACTTCCTTGACTTCATATATTTAAAAATCATCTTAATTCTGTACATTGTCTTCTGTTAAATACAAACTAACTCTGATTCCAGATCTACTCTAGCCGAGACCTGGAGGAATCCATAAACAAAATTCGAGAGATCCTGTCAGATGACAAGCATGACTGGGAGCAGAGAGTAAACGCTGTGAGTGCCATTTCCTGGGCTTCATTACATGTGCATCCATAGGAGTACTGACACGTAAATTACCATCTGTGCAGCTTACTTTCTTAGTAAATTACCTCGCTTTGTTTTGTTGTTTGCTGTGGGTTTTGGTGTTTGTTTCAAGGCCCCTCCCTACATCCTAGTTTGTTCTCTGTTCTTGGATAAACACCATGACTAAAAGCAGCTTGGAAAGGAAAGACTTTATGTGCTTATATCCATCACTAAAGGAATCTAGAACCTGGAGTAGATCTAAAGAGACTGTGGAGCTCTGCTGCTTGCTGTCTTTGTGGCTTGCTCAGCCTGTATTCTTCTATGTCCCGGAACTTCCTGTCCAGTGGTAGCATCACCTGTAGTTGACTAGGCCCTCCCACATCAATCCTCTCTTAAGAAAATGCTCCAAAGACATGCCCACAGGTGAGCCTGATGAAAGCAATTCAGTTGAGGTTCCCTCTTCCCAGATGACTTTTATGTCATGTTGACAAAAATTAATGATAAAAATTACATGCTGTGTAACCCATGCTTGTAGAATGAGGTTTCTGGTCAATTCGGCTGGTGGTCCAGACCCACAGACCTGCAGTCCCAGACCAACTATCCCCAAATAATCACAAAGGCTTATATTAATTTCATGCTGTTTGGCCTATGGCTCAGGCTTACTGCTAGCTAGCTCTTTCATTTTAATTCAACCATTCAACCATTTCCATTAGTCTGTCCTACCATGTGGCCCGTGGCTTACCTATTTCTTTACATCTTGCTTTTTGTGTGGCTGGATCACATCACTGTGTGACTCCGCCCACCTTCCCCTATCTATGCTCTGATTTCCTGCCTACTTCTAAGGTACCTGCCATAGGCCAAAACAGTTATTTTATTCACAGCATATAGAAAGATATCCCATATCACATGCTGGCCTGGGATCTCCTTCTTTAGCTTGTGGAATGCTGGACTTAATGACCATGCACTCCCACACCCTGTTTTTTAGAACATACCAACTTGCTGGAGTCAGAGGCAGTCAGGCAGATTTCTATGAGTTTAAAGCCAGTCTGGTCTACATAGTAAGTTCCAGGACAACCAGGGCTACATAAAGAGACACTGTCTCAAGCAAGTAAACAAACCAAAAACAGATCAAAAACCAAAACCAACCAACCAAACAAATACCCCAGCAATTAAGGGCTAAGGGCACAAGTGCTCATCCTCCAGTTCTGTGGGCCAATGCCCTTTTCTGGCCTTTCTGAGCTCCATGCCCTTGTAGTGAGTACACAGAGACTCATACAGGCGTACACAGACACCTAAAATGTCCTAAACACAGTCTTGGTTGGGATTTAATTTGTTCGTTGTACATTAGGTAATAATTAGCTGTCCAAATTGTCTTTGCAAAAGTGGTTTCTAGAAGCTAGAGGTATAAATTCAGCAATTAAGAGCACTTGGTGTTTGTAAGAGGACCTTAGCTTAGTTCCCAGCACCCTTATCAGGTGGCTTATAACCACTTGTAACTCCAGCTCCAGGGCCTCTGACACCTTCTTCCAGCCTCAGCAACAACTACAGAAATATTCTCTCTCTCTCTCTCTCTCTCTCTCTCTCTCTCTCTCTCTCTCTCTCTCTCTCTCTCACACACACACACACACACACACACACACCTTTTTTAAAATTAGTTTCTATTATCAGTTAACTTTTGTGTTTATATCTATATTGACGGCTTTTTGTTATGTAGATTCAGTGTTTAGCAATGTTTTCTCCATCCCATTAGCTAAAAAAGATGAGGTCGTTGCTTTTGGCTGGGGCTGCTGAGTATGATAACTTCTTTCAACACTTGCGCCTTCTGGATGGAGCCTTTAAACTCTCTGCTAAGGACCTGCGGTCTCAGGTAGTGCGGGAAGCTTGCATCACATTGGGGTAAGGACTACTGCTGTGTTACATTCGCCTACCCTGTACCATGGCCTCTCCCAGAACTTTTGAGATGACTGCTTAGGCGTATCTGTGTGGTCACCTCTATGTGGTCGGCCTATTAACAGTTCTGCCCATACTGTTAGAGTAGCTGCTGCCCAGTTGTGTAGAGTGTTGGACTTTAAATTTTACTTATTGGCATATCTCTGAAGCCTCTATTATTCTACTAATAGGAAAAAATGAGATTATATGGAATTCTGTCTCTGAGATCTTTTCATGATTTTTGTCGACAGGATACCTAGGTACTAGGACACGTGTTTTGCTTCTCAAGGAGTGCTGAATCAATAAAATAAATGCAAGGCTGTGGGTATCGTTGGTGCCAGAGCACCTGCCTAATGTGCTGAGCTCTTGGTTCAGTACTCAGAACTGCAGAAAGAAAGACACTAACAGCAGTACTACGATACTGTTTCAGCTTTAGCCAAACTTCAGTGTTGTGTTTCCATCCATCAGAGTATTAAAGCAATAACCATAGCAGCCGGCAAACATTGTAACTGCATTAAGTTTTAGGATAGGCGGATCCTAAAGTATTGCATTTTATATGCAAAATAAAAAGAGGCAAGCCCTGTGTTCATGTTACATGTTTATTGGTATGCCTTTGGTTATGGTGGGGTTATTTTTTGCTCTCTTAATACTTATTTGAAAATTATTAAGAAAAATTTATTGGCTGATGGTTTTACCAAGTTCTCTACTTGTAATTTTAAGTTCATTTATATGGTGTCTTGGATCCTTGCCTTTTATATATCTAGAGAACTGTGAATGGGGGGCTGTCAAATGTCCAGGGCTCTATACTTCCTTCCCCGTGTGAGAAGGTAACTACAGCCAGTCCTTTCTTGTTGCAGGCACCTGTCATCAGTTCTGGGAAATAAGTTTGATCATGGAGCTGAAGCCATAATGCCAACTATCTTTAATTTAATCCCAAACAGTGCCAAAATTATGGCTACTTCTGGTGTTGTGGCTGTTAGGCTAATCATTCGGGTAAGTGTGTCATGGGGGGCGTGTGAAAGATGAGAGTGGTTGGTCCTGCTGGCAGACGGGGCAAAACAGGCTGGCTCTTGAGGGTGTTTATACCACTGCCACCTGTCTGCACACGCAATGGTGTCTCTTCTCCATGGATGGAGACTGCAGGGTCTGTGTTGTGTCTTTTGGGCTGACACAGTCACTGAGGGGCACATCTTTGACTCACTAGCCATTGGTCTAAGTTCTTGAGTGTCCAGAGCACCTGTCTTTTGTCTCCTCTCCACTATGTCTGTCTCTGCTTATGGTTGCTGTTCACCTGGAACTCGTTCTACTAATTGTAGCAAACAAGGAATTCAAACTCTCCCCTTGAGCTTTCTAGCAGTTACTTTAATGTGAATGGCCAGGCATTGATTGCCTCATGCATTTTCCAAAAGAGTACTTCATGAAGGCTTTTAGGTCTTTGCTCTTCTTCCTCCTTTTTGCTACCCTCAAAGCAGCTGCCTACTGCCGAGGACATGAGTTCAGTCCTCAGGAGCCACATGGTGGGTGGAGCACCAGCTCCCACAGTCACCTCTGACTTCTGCACATGTGCCCCCACACACACAGTGGGGGGGGGGGGAGAGGAGAGAGAGAGAGAGGAGAGAGGATAAATAGATAAATGTAGTTTAAAAAAAAAATCTTGAAACTCTTGAGAATTACTAGGTCTCCAAAGGATACTTAATATTATTCATTCTTACTGTTTTTGCTTGCCCTTAACTGTAATATTAAACCCAAGCCATGTATTTTTCCACTGAAACAGTGTCAGGATGGCTTAGCATGGTGAGGCCCTGTGGACGCACATTGTCTCAGCCACTAGGATGCTTTAGGCCTCCTACCTCAGACTGCTGTGACTCCAGACTATTCATAGGCTTTCTGTTGTCTGTCCTGGCTCTATCAGTCAGGTGACCTTTGTGATATGTTTCAGGCAGTTCTGTTTTCTTCTTGAACACTGACATTTTAGACTGATTGCCCATGCATTGTGAGGTCAGTTCTGTTGTGCCTTGTCCCAGGTCTGTGTTCCAGGTGCTCACCTCTGTTTTCATCTCTCTCCACAGCACACACACATCCCGCGGCTAATCCCTGTCATAACAAGCAACTGTACCTCTAAGTCTGTCGCAGTTAGAAGGTACGTGTTGGAAGTTTCTCTTAAATATCTTGCAAATGTCTAAAAACCAGGTGAATACTAAATCTCCTTCCATGGATAAAGTTTCACATTTGAAGTTGTTATAAGATCACCATAGCAACTGTTTTGTGGCCCAAGATCAGTAGAAAGTTTTGTGACTGTCAAGATGGTTCATGGGTTCAGTACTGGCTACTGAGCCTTACTTACAACCTGAGTTCATCCCTGGGACTCTGACACTCTTCTGGCATGTGTGCACACACGCATACACAATTGAGAGCTTAAAAATATTTTGAAGACCTTAATATTTTGAAGAGAGAGACTCTGAGAACCACCTTGCCTCCTTAGTCTTTGCTTATTTCCGATTTTAATTTACCCCCTTTTCTGTTTTCTTCCCTTAAACAAAACTTGCCTACTCTAAAGGTAAACTGATTGATTTAAGCAAAAAGCTGTTTTATTTTCACCAACAGATACTTTATTAAGTTCTGTGTGTCTTTCTTGTCACATTTCAGGCGCTGTTTTGAATTTTTAGATTTACTTTTACAAGAATGGCAGACACATTCACTAGAAAGGTGAGCACCTGTGATTTAGAACTGTTATCTGGCCTTGGGGGTGAATGCCTCAGTAGAGGTCTGCCCCATCTTATATAAGGAAGGAGTGAATAAAGCATTTGCTAAGTGACTGTCATTTATACTGATGTGAGCCACTTCACACTGGAGAAGCCTTAGGAAAGTCTCCTACCAGGTACTAATATGGCATAGCCTCTGTAGTCCAGTTGCAGGGTGCCTGCCTAGCATGTAAGAAGTCCTGAGTTCTGTCCCTAGTCTTAAAGAAATTGTGCCTGTAATCCCAGTGAGAGAAGTGGGGGAGTTGAAATAAGGGAAGGAGGAGATAGAGAAACAAAGGTGGGGGGGAGGGAATGAGGACCAATACATTGGGAGTTTAATGCCAGCCTGGGCTAATGACCATGTCTTAGGAAAAACAAAAGAAAATTATATGCCTCTCCTGGCAGGATGCATTACCATTATTACACGGTAGAGGGCAGTGTCGTGCAGGTTCTGTTTGCAGTTTAGTGAGGATTTCAAGCTGCCTTCTGATACTTTGCTGGACTTTTTGCTCATTTGAGAAGGTTTTTTATTCTGTCTGCCATTGGTCAGCCTCTGTCTTTTTGATAGTTTACAGCCAACCACTTTTACATATCAGAATTTAAAAGTATCACTGCATCAGGATTTCTAGTCAGCCACATGCCTATTCATTTTCTTTGGTATTTTTAGTTCCTGTGGGTTTGGGATAACCTGGGCTTCTGAGTTTGTGCCACAGTTTTGAAAGAGCATCTTATAGTTTGTCAGTCATCTTTCATCATAGTAAATAGACAGTAGGGTCATCCCTGTGATTATAAGAATCAACACTGAGATGGAATTGTGGACGAAGTGTGTAGAATTTCTTTGGTCTTCAAAAGCTAAATAAGTATGGTTCAAAAAGAAGTTAGTTGTGATTTAAAAGTAGTGTTATCCATATCTTTCTTTGGGGGTAGGATGAGGATGGGAAAGAGGACACTGGCAAAGGCCGCAGGTAGCATGTTCTTAGCCTCTGACTAACTTTGGCATAAAGCAACCAAGCCCATATTGCACTTGATTCCATGAGCCTGTTTTCACCCTTTGAACGTTGTTGCTTACTGACTATTACTGTTCTCTCCTAAATGTCTAGACACATATCAGTATTAGCTGAAACAATAAAAAAAGGAATACATGATGCTGATTCTGAAGCAAGAATAGAAGCCCGAAAGTAAGTGTCTATTGAACCCAGCTTACCACTCAGAACCCAGTATATGGATGGCCTTGCTCAGTCATCTTGGTTCCTTAGTTATATTTTGTTAATGATAACTGTTAAGCCACTTGAGCATGTTTCTCTAAGTTACTGTTGATGTTTTGCTCCTTAGGTGGTTGACTAAGTGGAACTGGATATAAATAAGCCTGAGATTGACAATAGCATGCTTGTTTTCAAACTTAAGAGAGTTTATGAGTCAATGGTGCTGCTTTTCACTCTGTGCATTCATTTACTAGGCTTTTCAAAGCCATATAACTTACCACCTTACCATGGGAGACGACAGGCACAGGGTATTTTCTTCTTGGCATCATGTTTGCAAACATGAAATCATCACCTAACAAGCATGAATTGTGGGAGGGGGAGTTGGATTGACTGGTGCCTGGGTTGTCATGTGATAATGTCCAATTTCAGAATCCCAGTGAAAATACGTTAGTCGTGTGGTTACAGCCCTCAATCCAGGACCTCCCTGGTGATCGTAAGGCCTACTGAGATACAAGTTAGACCCTTTCATTGCTTTATAATTTTATAATCCAAGCTAAGGTTGGTGATTAATAATAAGTCTCTGTGTGATTATTTAAGAGCTGGGTGTCTGGTCCCCAAAGAGTAAAACACAGCGACACTCATGATCTGCCAGTCTGTTGCTTCCAGGGCTGTGTCAAGATGGCACATGGTCAACTGAGTAAGGCAGGAAATAGTGTCACCTTATGAGAGCAAATGAAAGGGATCAAGGTGTTTCATAACCCTTTGTAGAACATGTGCCAGTGGCCTAAAGACATCCCAGTAGGTTCCATCTCCATTTAACCCTCTCCTAAAGGTGCTTTCCTGGGGACTGTGTGACTCATGACATTAACCTGTAGGGTCCAAATTATAGCAAGCCATAACCATATCACCATCCCACAACTATTCTGATTCTTTTGGAGACTGAGAAAAAATTCTGTCACATTAAGTCCTGAGTGATAGACCACACTAGGGTAACAAGTTTCTGGCTAAAAAAGACAACTCCAAGCCTCAAAGAAGAAATCTTCTGTGGGAAGATTTCCAAGACTTGCTTTGCCATTCTTAAAGCAAATAATTTACTTCAAATACTGTTTCTAAATTAAGAACCTTATGATCTCTTCCATAAAGACAATATATTATCTTAAACAGCGAACCAATTCAACATATATTTCATTAAATGATTGCAAGAAATATATCACAAGATTAATTTTTCAAATCACCTTATTAGCACACTGATAATGTATATTTTAAAAACTTTTTACAATTATTTTATTCTAGTCTTTCTGTAAACGTATTAAATGTCACCTAAATATTTATTTACAAAGGTCATTGTTGTTCTATGTACTCTTAGATTGTGTATACCTGTATTGCAAGCATATGTTATATACAGATTCAATTAATTATATTTAGAACAAAAGAAAATATTAAGGAGATGGCAGCTCAGAAGTTAAGTAACTTCTTCACATCAAAAGCTGATAGGGAGCAAGATAGCCCAACCAGTAAAGGCACTCACCACCAGCCTGCTGACCTGAGTTCAGTCCCTGGAACCTACATAGTGGAAGGAGAGAGCCAACTCCCACACCTATCCCCTTGTCCCCACTTCTACCCCATCGCACAGCAACAAATCAGTAAAAGGGCTTTTTAGGAGTAAGCTATAAAGCCAGGATTTGCCTGAGGCCTCCTTTGTTACTTCTCTGGCCTGTACCCTGTTGCTCCTTGTAGCATGTACGAGGAGGTCTCAAATTCCAGTGATGCTGTATTAGGTATCCTGGGGCTCAGCATAGTCCTCTGACTAGCCCGAGCATTTGTCTCTTTCCTAGATGCTACTGGGGTTTCCACAGTCACTTCAGCCGAGAAGCAGAGCACTTGTACCACACTTTGGAGTCCTCCTACCAAAAGGCCCTACAGTCCCACTTGAAGAACTCCGACAGCATTGTGTCTCTGCCTCAGTCAGATCGATCTTCCTCCAGCTCTCAGGAGAGTCTCAAGTAAGAGCCCTGGCTTTGCTGACCACAACACAGTGCTGTCTATGTAAAGAACACACATCAAAACACAGACGCACACACTGCAGCTGTAGTTCATCTGAGAACCTGCCAGAGCTCCCAGGCAGCAAGGTAGACTCTGGTTCTAGGTAAGATACTGTTGGGGAGGTGAGAAACGTGGCCTTGGGCTCTGCCACAGACGTTTTCTCTTCTGCTGTAGCATAGTGAGCTGTAGAACGTCATGAGCATACACCTTGATGCATCACAGAGTCCTCCAAGAGGATGTGAGCATCACCGGGAGACTTGGCGTTGTACTTGTGTGTCACTACAGATAAAGTTCACTATTGCTTTATGGTAACACGTATGCATTTTGCAGCCGGCCTCTTTCTGCCAAGAGAAGTCCCACCGGCAGCACCACGTCCAGAGGTAAGAGCTTAGCCACAGAGCCACAGAGCTGCATCAGTGGGAAGACTGGTCCTGCCCTGGGTGGGTTGCTCATCTCCTGAGGCTGCATTCCGGGGCAGGAAGCTGGGGCATGCTCCCAACCCCACTCAGTTGGGAGTTATGTGCCACCTTGTCACCTGCTGTGACCCCTCAGCAGGACTCCACTGCACCAGGGCGGGTTGTTTACATTGTCTGGATGGCTAGGCAGGCAGAAATCAGGCCCTGGCCTCCCTTCCTCCCTTCCTTCCTCCCTCCCTCCCTTCCTTCCTCCCTTTCTCCCTTCCTCCCTTCCTCCCTTCCTCCCTTCCTCCCTTCCTCCCTTCCTTCCTCCCTCCCTCCCTCCCTTCCTCCCTCCCTTCCTTCCTCCCTTCCTCCCTCCCTTCCTCCCTTCCTCCCTCCCTTCCTCCCTCCCTTCCTCCCTTCCTCCCTCCCTTCCTCCCTCCCTTCCTCCCTCCCTCCCTTCCTCCCTCCCTCCCTTCCTTCCTCCCTTCCTCCCTTCCTCCCTCCCTTCCTCCCTTCCTCCCTTCCTTCCTCCCTTCCTTCCTCCCTCCCTCCCTCCCTCCCTCCCTCCCTTCCTCCCTTCCTCCCTTCCTTCCTCCCTCCCTCCCTTCCTTCCTCCCTCCCTCCCTTCCTTCCTCCCTTCCTCCCTTCCTTCCTTCCTTCCTTCCTTCCTCCCTCCCTTCCTTCCTTCCTCCCTCCCTTCCTTCCTCCCTTCCTCCCTTCCTCCCTTCCTCCCTTCCTCCCTCCCTTCCTCCCTTCCTTCCTTCCTTCCTTCCTTCCTCCCTCCCTTCCTTCCTTCCTCCCTCCCTTCCTTCCTCCCTTCCTCCCTTCCTCCCTTCCTCCCTCCCTCCCTCCCTCCCTTCCTCCCTTCCTCCCTCCCTCCCTTCCTCCCTCCCTCCCTCCCTCCTCCCTTCCTCCCTTCCTCCCTCCCTTCTTCCCTCCCTCCCTTCTTCCCTCCCTTCCTCCCTTCCTCCCTCCTCCCTCCCTCGTCCTGCAGCCATGAGTTCTTTTGCTCCTTGACTCACATAAATGGAGAGTGAGGGCAGCAGTTTGGTGGCTATAAGAAGCAGAGAAAGGGTGTGTTTCCCGAGAGGGTGTAGCTAGATAGGGACACTAACTTTTTTCATATGTGGGCCATAACCTTAGACCTGTAGTTCTCCATTGCTAGAACACTGGAACAATAGCTACCCCACAGACAATACTGTGATTGTATATGCATTGCATGAGTCTCTCCCGTGGATACTGACCTGTTACAACTTAGTGTTTGTCTCTAAGTGAAGAGAACAACAGCATGTAACAGTCTGAAATCCCACAAGGGCAGTCCTTCCTGACTTTTCTTCCTTTACCACTAAAGCCTCTACAGTTAGTACCAAATCTGTGTCAACGACAGGATCCCTCCAGCGGTCTCGAAGTGATATTGACGTAAACGCAGCAGCCAGTGCCAAATCCAAAGTCTCTTCATCCTCAGGCTCCACCGCCTTCAGTTCTGCAGCAGCGTTGCCTCCAGGGTCCTATGCATCTTTAGGTAACCAGCTTCCCTCCTGTCCTGCTGCCCCAGTGACCCTGGCCTCTCAGCAGATTACAGGCCTCTGTGGTGAGGGGAGCCTCACTGTTGCAGGGTGGTTTAAAGTCTAAGTAACTGTACTCGGGGATAGTTCCCAGCTACCCTCTATCCAGTGTCATGTCCAGGGTCTTTTTTCTCTAGAACATGAGCCTGATCTGTAAGCATAGGTACTTTCAGGCTGTGTGGTCCTTGTGTTCTCTTTCCTACAGCAAGCCCTGCCTGTACCTGAGCCACTGCCCTTAACCAGTGCTAGCTTTCCCCTCCCAACTGGTGGGAACAGAGCCAGGTGGCTCAGTGGGGACTCATGTTTCCTGAGTGTCTCTTAGAATGGGGGGTGATGGGAGAGCTCTAATAAATGTAATGGGCCCTTAGCCACCTTAAATAGAGTTGTGCAAGTGTGATGCCCTACATGTTGCCTGAGGGGAGTACACCTGTACTCTAATGACTGCTCCAAAGAATTGTTTCTCATTTTCCAAATTTTGGTATCTGAGATAATGGTGGGTGCTTTATTCCTCTGGTCAGCTGACACTGAGCACCTTCTCCTGCCAAGCTGGTGGCCTAGACCACTGTATCTTTGTAAATGCCAAGTTAGTCATGCAACCCCTAAACCCCAGAACTAGCTTAGCCACAGAGCCTATTAGGGATGTCATGGTCATTGCCAAGCTGATGTTCTGAAGTGCTTTGGGTTTGGAAGCATTGGGGCAGTAGTAAAGAAGGTATCACCTGTTCCCTATCACTATGAGCAGGCTGTGCAAGCTTTGAATCTGTTTCCCTGCCAATGACCTCGTGGTGATGGTAGCCACCTGACTCGGGCACATGTTGAATGGTCAGTGGAATTATCTGAAGATCCTTTGAAAATGATTGCCCTTCAAGGTAGAAGAAAGTAGAATTGAAATAAGAACACTATTACTCTGAGACAGTATATGCCCTGGAA
Source organism: Phyllotis vaccarum (assembly GCA_033318265.1). Classification (NCBI taxonomy): domain Eukaryota; kingdom Metazoa; phylum Chordata; class Mammalia; order Rodentia; family Cricetidae; genus Phyllotis; species Phyllotis vaccarum. The sequence continues at coordinate 35,006,042 of JARWLC010000016.1, read as the reverse complement.
CCATGTGTGCAGGCAGTCCAGTTTCCCTGAGCTCAGACACCCTCAGCTCACCCAGCATGGGCTCTCTTCTTCCCCACGGTAACCACTGCACCATGTACAAGCATTAAGGTATTAATTTTGTAGCATTTGGTGAAGGGAGAAGCCACCGGTGCTGCCTCCCACAGTGAACAAGTTGTAATCTAACACCAGGGTGTCAATACTTTTGCTTTTGGTTTTTTTTTTAATTGTTGTTGTTTGTTTTATTTTTTTGTGTTTTTTAATTAATTTATTTATTTACTTACTTATTTACTTATCTATTTACTTATTTCTTTATTCATTCATTCATTCATTCATTCATTTATTATTTATTTATTTATTTATTTATTTATTTATTTATTTATTCATTCATTCATTTATTTTTGAGGTAGGGTTCTACTGTGTAGCCCCGGATACCCTGGAACTCACTATGTAGACCAAGCTGGCCTTCAGCTTACAGAGATCCAGACAAGAGGGCAACACTGAATATTCTTTCCCTTCCTCATGAGAATTCTCCCTCCAGTTCCCTTGGTTTTGCCCCCCCACATGCAAATGAAGCAGTACATAGTTCTGAGACTTTGTCCAGGCCCCACTTAGGCTGACCTTGGCACTTGACTTGTAAAAGTGGAGCATTAAAGCTGATAACCGTTTTCCAAAATTCTAGAGTCCAGACACGTGAGGGAAGACTTGGAGTACATAGGCCTGGATGCAGGTACCTAACGCGACAGCTGCTGCTGCTGGGCGTGTAGTTGGGCTAGGCTTGCTACAGCCTCTCAGCTTCTCACTCATTCTGCTCTTGGGTGACTTCTTAGGACCTTAACTAGTTGTTCCTCTACAGCCCTTCTCCTGCTAGAACTCTCAGGGACTGGGAACTTTGGAGGATGACAGTTGACAAAGCAGAGATCCTGAGTCATGCTTGTTGACAGTGACACAGTAGGGGTCACTGTTCTGTTTTGCTTTCCAAAGGCGAATTATGTCTCTCCAGACTGAGCTAACTCCTGGTGAGGGCACACTTAGCTGGCTTCCTACTCTGCTCAGCGTTTGAACGTGTTTTCCTTTTGGCTTTGTTTTAAAGTATACATTTTGCTTTTTTAGAAGCTAATAACATTCTGCTTTTTACTTTTCTGAATGTTACTAACTGTTCCCTGTTGTCCCTCCCTTGTTTTTTAATTGGCTTAAAGACGGTTCTGCCACTAAAGCGGAGGGTAAGCGGTTTGTTTCTGTGATTGAGGTGTGTGTCTCTCTGGTCCTCTGTTCCCTCCGAGTGCTTCCTGGTGCCCACTTGTCCTCACTGAGGTCCCTGCATGATGTGTTGCACGATGTCCCTACCCTCTTTTTCATTGTCTCCAGCGGCTCCTGGCCCTCCCTCCTCCTCGGTTCTCTCTCCTTTCTTGTTTATCTTTGTTCTGGTGAATCGGGGCACGGAAGTGTGCTGAGGGTGGGGACAATGGTGAGGCCACACTGGGGAGGAATATCGGAGATCACCTTGTCTGCCGCTGCCTTGCGGTTTGTTGCTAATGGAACCTCCACGTGAGCCTCACATTCTTCTCTGTGTCCTCTGAGTCTCTCAGGTTCATCTTTCTGGTTTTGAAAGTAAACGTCCATGTCAGATACCCGGGTTAACACTGGTGAAATCGTCTACTGAGCTATAATGACATCATGTAATAGCGTTTGACTCTATAAAGAGCACTGCTGAATTACTGTGATGTTTTATTTGTATAATGCCATGTGCGGTTTGTTCATTTTCCCATATTGATCCTCTCACCGGCCACGTGATAATAGCCTTCTCTGCTGCGTTCTGCAGTTCACACCATGGAGAGGAATGGGCATGTCTTCATCCACATTTTAGGTCAAGAAACTCCTGCTGAGTTCTTGCCTTATGTTTTGAGTTAGGTACACTCTGCACTGACCTCATATTAGCAGCTGTTAGAAGCCACTATCCTTTCCCAAGATTTCTGAGTAGAAAACAGAATAATGCTTCAACAGTTGCATTTAGAGAAGTGTTTCCTGTTTGAGACAGTGACTAGATAATGCCTTCAGCAAGCAAGAAGAGCCTATTTACTTTGTCATTGTGAAATGGCTACCATGTAAAAGAGCCTAGGTTTGAGCAGGGTTGCTCTTTATAGTTTTAAAAGTTTATTATTGTGCATGTAAGGTATGTGTATGAGTGCAGGTGTGTATGATGCTGGTGTGAATGACAGTTTTCAGGAGAGTCAGTACAGTCCTTCCACTATGGGAATCCATGGGACTTGAACTCGGGTTACAGGAACATTAACCCCGAGCCCTTTCCCTAGCCCCAGCAGAGTATTCTTATTGTATGCTTCCTTTTGTTTGGAGATAGTGCCTCATATAGCCCACACAGGTCTCAAACCCTCTGGCCAAGGTTGACCTTATAGTCTGATCCTCCTCCCAAGTAAGGCTGAGGCTAGAGTTGTATACCACCATGCCCACATTTACCAGTGCTGAAAATCAAGCCCAGGGTTTTGAGTATGCTGAGCCAGTGTTTTGCCAACAGTATGCTCAGCCAAACTGTTCCCAAGGCCGTGGTCTAGGTTCTTGGAAGTCAGAAAAGAGAATATAGAAATAGGCTTAACATTTTTTGAATTACATGTATTTATTGGCATGTGTGCACACTCCAGGGTATGTGTGAGCAGGACCACTTGTGAGGCTAGGTTCTATCCTTCATTATGTGGCCCCAGGGAATGAACTCAGGTCATCAGACTTGGTAGCTCCTTTGCCTACTGAGGCTTCTCACCAGCCAAAGAAATGGAATTTTTAAGCATAGTCCAAGGTCCATATTTCTCAGATATGTCTCATGATAGGAATTACATGGATACTTACAAGAAAGACAGACAGACAGACAGGCATCTTGGTTATTTACCCTGAAGATGCTGATTAAGTCAGAAGGATCTAGAGAACCTGAACTTGAAGAGGTCTTGCTGGTGATTCTCAAGGATGGACAGATTTGTGATGTGGAAGGATACCCGGTGAGGCTCTTGGGGTTAACCAAAGGCTGTGCTTAGGTGTTCACTGATAGCAGTACTTTTGTTCTGGGCCTCCAGAGAAAACAGTCCTTTGTGTCCTTGTCCTAGATGGAAGGGAAGCAGGAAGCTAGACTAGAGAGAGCTTTGTGCCAGCCACTTTTCTGTTGCTGTAATAAAATGTCATGACAAAAAGTGACTTAGTGCATATCCCAGAAGGTCACAATTCCCAAGGAAAACAGTCATGGCAGTGTGTGGTAGCAGGAAGCTTGGATGGGAACTGAGAATTCTGTCTTCTGCTGGCATGAAACAGAGAGAGCAAGCTGGAAGTGGAGCGGGGCAATAAATTCTTAAAGGCTGTGATGTGCTTCCTCCAGCAAGGCTCAGCCTGAAGGTTCTGTAAGCCCCCAAACATCACCACCAACTGGGAGCCAAGTATTCAAATATGTGAGCCTATGAGGGTCATTTCTCATTCAAACCATTACAAATAGTTAATACAAAATGAAGAGTATTTTTTTCCCAGAATGCCCTATGTAACAATTGAAATTGGCCTATATCCTTTCCCTACTAAGTTGTTTTGCTCCCCCCCCCCCCCGTCCCCTTTTAAATAAATCATTTGTACAGTCCCAAACACAGTTAAATTGGCCTTTCAATTACAAGACAAGGTACTAAGTCACTTTCTGGTTTCCTTCAGGCAAAAGTGATAGAATGAGCTATCTGATTTTAGGAAATGAGAATGAGTAGGGCCTCAGTGGTTCAAGCCTTTAATTCCAGCACTCAGCAGGCAGAGGCAGGTGGATCTCTGAGTTCAAGGCCAGCCTGGTCTACAGAGTGAGTTCAGGATAGCCAGGACTACAGAGAGAAACAGGAAGAATGAGACATTAGGAGCTTTACAGGAAGAGGGCAGGGTTTGCACCGGGGTATCTGAGCTCTTGTGATGATACAGCCAGACCCCACAGATGTCTCCATGCAGACAAATGATCCGTATTTTGTGTTCATCTGTGAAACTCAGAGAGCTGGTGATGCTTTATAAAACAAGCCGCCAGTGGTAAGAAAGGACTGTTAGCTGTGCATGAGGGGGTATGCTTTTGGTCCCAGCACTTGGGAGGCAGAGGCAAGTAGATCTTTGTGAGTTCAAGGCCAGCCTGGTATATACAGCAAGTTCCATGCCACCTAGGGCTACATAGTGAGGTCCTGTCTCTAGGATGGGGTGGGGGTAGGGAGGCTAATAAACCAATACCACTTGGTGCCCTTATCTGGATGTCTCATCTGTTTCTCCTCCTTTTTCTCCTCTTCGTCATCTCCTGCTCCTCCTCATCTCTGAGGGTACACGTGCACATGTGGATGTCGAGGCCAATGTCCTCTTCATCTCTTGCACACTCCTATGTGTGAGGGTACACATGCACATGTGTATGTCGAGGTCCAATGTTGTCCTCATGTCTCGCACACTCCTATGTGTGAGGGTACACGTGCACATGTGTATGTCGAGGCCAATGTCATCCTCATTCACTTTCAACTTGTTTATTAAGATGGGGTCTCTTGCTGAACCCAGAGATCTCTGATTCTTTCTAGTCTAGCTCACCAGCTTGTCCTGGGGATCCTGTGTCTGCCTGTCTGACATGTATGTGAGTCTTGGGGATCCATATTCCCGTCCTTGAGTGTGGGTTAGCAGTTTATAAGATGAACCATCTGCTGAGGCCCTCCTGTCTTTTTAAATCATTGTGCCTCTTTCCATCCCTTTCAACAGTGAGAGAGAAGTCCTGGGGCCTTTGTGTAGGAGGACCAAGGCACCACTGACCTAGACTCCCAGTCTGTCAAATAACTTACAATTTCTAATCCCTGAGGGAAGAAAAAAATTACTGGGTGTGGTGATACAATGCCTATGTTTAGTTCCAGTACTTGAGAAGCAGAGGAAAGAGGATTTCAGGCAAGTTGAGGGCCAGCTAATGCTACAGAGAAAGAGACCAGGGTTAAAACAACCCCCCAAGAAAGTCAGATCAGGTGTGGTGTTGTGTCTTTAATTTCAGCACTCAGCAAGTAGTCAGAAGAGTTGCTTTTGGAAAGAAACAACTGTTGTTTTATCTTTTGGCTGCCTCTGTATACTATCAGTGTACACAGTGAAGGACTTACTTGATTATTTCGATGTAGGAAATATACTGTCTTCTATGGTGCTTATGAAAACTGATGAGTGCATGCATGTACTTGAATGCTTTAGAAAAAAATAACCAAAAACATTATTCCCTGAATAAACTGTTTCAAATAAATTATTTCAAATGAAAAATTACACTCCTATGTGTGAGGGTACACATAGTGACCTATCCCCATAGGGGATGGATAACTCATTGTTTCATAGAATAGGTTATTATTAAATTGAAGCCAAAGGTCCCTTTAGGGGAGAGATGGCTTGATGTCGGCAAAACAGTTACTGTGCAAATGTGAGGACCAGAGTTCAGATCCTCAGCAGTGCACACAAAAGTCAGCTGGACCTGGTGGTCTGCCTGTAATCTCAGGTCCTGGGAGACAGACAGGGAGTGCCTAGGTCAAGTTGACTGGCAAGACGAGCTGAATCAGCAAGCTCTGGGTTCAGTTGAGAGACCCTGTCTCAGTGTATAATACAGAGCAATTGAGAAAGACACAGCCTCAGGCTTCCACATGCGTGTGGCACACACACACATACACACACACAAGATTAACTTTTGCGGAATTTAATTAGGATTATACTAAAAAATTACAAAGCTTCACCTGCCCGCTAGGAAAAAGAACTTAAATTTTAGGTTGAATTTGCTGGGAAAGAAGCATCTAGTATTGTTACTTGTTTATCTTAAAACTTTGAATTTAAGTAGTTGGTCTTTCTTTACAATTGAAAATAGGTCTATTTATAAAAGTAAACATCTCATACTTGTTTTTTTTTAAAAACAGTTCTTTGGAGGGTAGGAGTGATAGGCAGCAGAAGTGACATGGGATCAAGTTCTTCAATTCTGGCTGTTGTGAGAGCAGGAGCAGAGGCTGGTTCACTGTGTTGCAGGAAGTGAGATGTAAAACGGGGGCATGCTGGAAAGGCTCAGTGTGGAGAGAACTGAGACAGAATTAGAAGACTCCTTTTTATACAGACCTAGAAAGTTTAAAACAACCTTAGTGAAATGAGGCTGCTTCTTGGTATTTTAGTTGCCTTAGGCCAAGGCTTCTGAGGTTTCTACTCACTACCTAAGATTTGATTATACAGCCCCTGTGTATATAGATATAGATATCCACAATAAGTATATAGATCAAACAAGAACTGCAAATTATATAGAATTTCATTTTAAAGCAATTCTTTGGCATGCATATAATTTTACCATTTATTAAAGACAAAAGCCCATGTGTATACAAATGAGACAAATGTACTTGTTTATTTTTCTGTAAAGAATGAAAGTTTGCCTGAATAATTTGTAGTACAGAACATACACTGTTGCCAACCCCTTACAAAACTGATTGATTGATGCATACATCACAGCTTTCCGTAGTACACCATAGCATGACTGTGTCTGGGTTTATTTCAGAAATCATCACAGATTGTGGCCTAACCCCCAGTTGAGATTCGTTGAGCAAGACTTTAGCTAACTTGCCAGAAAGTCAAGCATTCTCATCAATACGCTCCATTAATATAACTAGAGAGGATGGTAAGAAAACGTGTGAAACCTTTACCTTTGTTTTATTTCTGTAAGAGCAGAGAAGTTTGTGCATTAAAAAACAACAAAATAATATTACAGATCATGACATCTACAGTCAGAGCTGAATGAGCACTGCCAGAGGCTTCATCATGACTTGACTTTGAATTCAGCTTTTGATTTGACTATTTATCAACTTTTTTACTGTTCAGTTTTCTCACAATCTCCACATTTAGTTATGGGTGCACAGGCTTTGGGCTGAATTTGCCATTGAGAACCATGCCTGAAGTTGGATTTAGACTAGAGCCTCAGGCTCCTGTGATTCACGCTAGTTTTTATTCTAGTAGTGTTAGAGTGCTGTGAAATGGAATATCCTTCCTTGATTCTGTGGAAGCTGAAGGCTTAACTCTTTCTGAACCCTGCCTCTCCCAGTGTCTTCTCTTTTTATATATATCTGGTGCATCCCTTGCTCCTCCCTCTTAAGCCCACCATTTTTCTTTCCTTCACTGTTAGGCAATTGTTTAATTACTTTTATTCTCACTTAGGCTGCCTTTGCCCTATTCACACCTGCACTGTCTGTCATGTAATCATGGCACACAGTTGAAGACCACAAAACATCTGTGTTTTTCCTGTGAAACACATTCAGATACTTCACATTTACCAACTAATTAGACTAACCACTTCCTCTTTCTACAAAGTTGACATACATCTGAACACAGCACATCAGAAGCCCTTCAAACTATATAACTAACTCCCCAAAAAGTAAGGAAATTTTTAAAACAACAAGAGGCCTTTTCAGGCTGCTCCCATAGCATAACAGTGGACATACCAGAGCACACAGAAAACAACCTTGAACTCATCAAAGGTGCATGGCATGGGCCCGAAGCCAACCAGCATTGCCAAGAGACCCTATGTCTGTGAGAAGGAAGAGGCAGAAAAACTGCCTTCAGATTGTCTTGCTGTGGTCAGTGTCTTTCATGGAGAAAGGGGTCTTCTCTAATCCTTTGTTACTGAGCTCTGTACATACACTAAGCTGAAGTTTCCAGCTCTGTTGTGGAGTCTTCGACTACCCCTTGCTGTAGAATTAAGTGGTCTTTGTTTGCAGTTCTGATGAGGACACTGAATTTTCACAGAACTCTTGGATCTGTCCATTAGGCTTTCTGTTTATTTTATCAGCCATACATAAGCATACAGGCTGAAGGCACTGCATGTATTCGGTATCAGAGAAAGGCAAAAAGAATGAACCATAAGGACTTGAGTCATTTGTGAAGTATAAAATACCTATTTAAGGTGTTCAAAAGAAAGACGATATTTGCATTTTTTTGTTTGTTTTGTGAGTAAAATACATAGAATTTAGTGGCCAAAATAATTCTCCCAGCAAGTTCATTGGCTGAACCTCAGGGTCTGTGAGCATTCGCTGTTATGACTGCAGTATGGACCAGGATACATGTCCCTGCATCACTGTACTGAAAAAGGCAGCTTTACTGGAAAAAGACAAGAGAGCATTGTGTGTGTGTGTGTGTGTGAGAGAGAGAGAGAAGCTGAAACCTCAGGCCTGTACAGTCTGTCAGTGAGTTGTACCCCTAAGCCCAGCATTAAAAAAAAAAAAAAAAAAAATCTCCTGAGTCCACAGTGCTTCAGTGCTTCTGTTTCCCTTTGTGTTGCTTGAGTAAGACTGCACAGTAAAGGCAAATAAGTGAAAATGTGTAATCCGAAGAAAAAAATTGACAGTTGGATTATTTTATAGGTTAGGCAACCCCAGATCTACGTACAAAGTAATAAAAAGTCTAGCAAAAATCCTAAAGTTAAGGTTAAAACGTAAGGATTAAGAGCTAGGTGTGGGCTAGGTGTGGTGGCATATAACTGTAAATCCCAGGACTTGAGGTTGAGGCAGGAGGATTATTGTAAGTGTGGGGCCAATCTGGACTATATAACAAATACCAGGTCGGCTTGGACTGCCTAGCAAAGCCCTGTCTCACAAAACAGTGTGTTTGTGTGTATGTTCATACATGTATGTGAGTGATACATTTATATATATGCTAACAAAGTAAAATCTAGAAGTACCTTTTATAATTAAAGTGCCTTTGCTTGAGTATAAAACTGAAGTAGAGCTTTGAGAGAGGCATTGTAAATTGGTAAGAAAAGAGTTGAAATTTCCTTGCTAATTAGTCATGGAAAAGATACAGTCTCTCATTGGCCCCTTTACTCCACAAGTATACTCAAAAATAAGTTGTTGAGCAAAGCAATATATATTATAATTTTAAAGCCCATTATAAGTTTAAATATGCAAAAACAGAGACATGATTCTTGATCAGACAAGTATATTTATCTATGAAAAGAAAAGAAATTGAGAGTCCTGAGCAGTAGCTTTAGGACCATGTCCCCAAATGCTGGGGAATGAGACTCCTCCAAGAGGGATTCAATTCTTCAAAAAAATGGTGTGCAACCTAAGTATTATACTTGCAATAACTCTAAAATAGATTGTGTTTTCATATCATTTTGCCTGCTCACCTTTTTGCTTTTGCTGGCTTCTTTTACCTATGCCAGGCATGTGACACTAGACAGACTTCTCCCCTGTTTTGCTTTTTCTTGTCTATAATTGTGAGAATTATGACTTTGCAGAGATCATATTTCTCAGTAGAATAAATAGTGCAGCCTTTTTAGTAAATGTCCAGCCGTAATGTAGCCCAGGTTGACCTCAAACTTACTGTGTAACCAAGAGTGACCTGGATTACTCCTCATCCTTCTGCCTCACCTCCCAAGTGCTGGAATCACAGGTGTGTGCCACCATACCCAGCTCATGTCTTTTTAAAACAATACTGTAAGTCACTGGTTCTAGTCTTTTCCTCCAGGGCTGCACCTTCTCAAACTTTCTCAAACCTCAGGGCGTGTTTCTGCATTCTTCCTCTGTGAGCCCCATGTTCAGTTCTACCTAGCTTTGGAGAAAGGCATTCTGGGCTTCCTTGCATCCAGAGAAGCCTTGTGGAGAATTCAAAGCCACATTCATCTCTGCTCATCGTACTGTGGTCACACTGGTGTCTAACTCTCATGGGGACCTGGCGGACAGAAGCCCCTGCTCCCTGCGTGCTCAGCTGCGTCAGTGCCCAGTGCTTGTGGTGTGGGTTCTTACGGAAGTCACCCTGGCTGAAGATGCTATGAAAACACTGTTTTTGTTATATCCTCCAGGTCGGATCCGCACAAGACGGCAAAGCTCGGGGAGTGCCACCAACGTTGCCTCCACACCCTCGGATAGTCGGGGTCGCAGTCGAGCCAAAGTGGTTTCACAGTCTCAGCGTAAGCAGCATGTTCTCTGCTCTGGTCCCCTTAGCAGCACACCCATTAGCCGGCCAGACTTCCAGCAGCTCTGACACACTCGTAACCACACTGCTAGGAAGGCTTATAAAATGGAGCATTCCAAGCATGCTTTGGTATCCTTTCCAAGTGATCATGTCTTGTGGGCCAGGTAGATGACTCTAAAGTGTTGAGGACCTGAGTTTAGATTTCTAGTGCCCACATAAAAGGCTAGCTGTACTGTCCGCTGCACGCCTGAATCCTAGCACTAGAGAGGTGGTCAGCCAGTCTGGTCTAACTGGTGAACTCAAGTCCCAGTGAAAGACTGAATAAAGAAAGTAGTGGATGAAGAAGGTACCCACATCCCCTTCTGGCCTCCACACACACCCACAGGAACAGATAATACAACACACATATTGATAGCATTAGACATTAAAATATACTTTCACTCCCTGTCTTAAAGCCTCTCAAGTCAAAACTTCCCTACTATGTAATCCATTTTTGCAGTATGATTTCCTGTAGGGAATGGGCATTGAGGGGATATCTTAATATTTCCTGTTTTTAGCTCTTGGCTGTGTCCCTCTGGCTTTTGAAATTTGAATGTCACCTGGATTTAGGAAGAGGGGGGAATTGCTTCTCTAGTGGGATTTAGGAGATTAGGAGAGGCTTCAATCTCAGGAATTTACTGAACTGAACCTTGAGGTTCCTCAGTTCCACTTCAGCCAGATTATGCTCACAGGAATGGAAGCCATGAAATAGCCCATGATTGAGCCCCCAGACTTACACATAATGATTTGAATGAGGTAAATATATTTATACCACCAGTGTAGACCATATAACATTCATAGTTCTGGTTTGATATGAAATAGATTAATTCTAAATCTAGGGCCCCCAAGGGTTGAACCATTTTAGATATTGGAAAGAAGGAAAGTGACAATTAGGGTAAAACAGGTAGCAGTGTCCTCCAGCCACTGGCGTCTTGTTAAAGATGGGGGTGGGTACATGCTGGGAGACGCAGAGCTCTGTCTTCTCCACATCTCTCAAGCTTGGCACATTGGAGATGGGTGTTCAGGACAGACCTGGGATAAATGCTAGCACTGTGTGCTGTGGGAAACAGGGCACCCTTGGGACAGCAGCTGCTGTGCCTGGGAATAGGCCGTTTGTGTTAGGTCGCATGCTGACCTTCTGTATTGTGTCGTTGTCTTTTAATCCACTGTTTGCCTGTCCTCTCGTCCGCTCTCCTAACGAAGGATCCCGGTCTGCTAACCCTGCTGGTGGTAAGCCGTTGCTCTTCTCGCCTCCCCTTGTCACTGATGCTAATACTCATTTCTCCGTTTATGCCTGATCTTACTGCATTTCCCTGCATCTCCAAATACTAGAGTCTGAAATGCATTTCTTTTTGCCCTTGACGTAACTAATAGTTTATTTTATGCTCAAATCTTGGGATAGTTTTTTATATATGAGGTACAATTTTGAAACATACTATAAAATGTATTTTTAAATTTTTATTCTATGAGAAAAAAAATTTATGGGTAAGTGTGGTTTTAAAGGGATTTGGTTTATTATATTTTTTCTGAAAGTCAGTCTATTCTGCATATTAATACTTTATATATTATGTTTTAAAATTTTACTGCCTTCTCTACTTGAGATAATTGTTAAGTTGCTGTTATTTTGTGTATATATTTTCTTATAGATTTATTTATTTATTGTGTGTACAGTATTCTGCCTACATGCCAAAAGAGAGCACCAGATGTCATTATAAATGGTTGTAAGCCGTCATGTGGTTGCTGGGAATTGAACTCTAGAAGAGCAGTCAGTGCTCTTAATTGCTGAGCTATCTCTCTAGCCCCCTCTTTTGTGTATATTAATACTTAAAATGTTACTGCTTTCTCTGAGAGAATTCTGTCCCGTATTAAATCCTTATAACCATATCTGGATATTTAACTTTTAATGAAGATTAGCAGTGCCACTATTTTTTTCTGATTCTGGTTTTATTGCATACTTCTCAGGGATTGTGGCCTATGTGGTTCCCCCCTCCCTTTTTTAGTTGCTTTGAGATTTGTTTTGAGGCTTATTACACAGCTAATATTTAAAAATATGGGTGTTAAAATGAAATAAAGTATTCGGGGATCTGCACATGAGCAAGAAAAATTTGCATGTGATGTCACATATTACAAGATGTTGGGCAGTTGAGCATAGGTACACAAACTGCATTGGCCACAGCATCACCAAGAAATATAGGCAGCACTGGTTGCATATGTGGTCTGTGGCTATCAGATGAGTTATCGTTGTAAGTCATGGTTGGAGGTATCCTATATTTGCTTATCATCAGACACCGTGCACACAAAGTTTTAATTGCTGGCTGTTTCTCTCAGGCTAATTAGGCTTATTATAGGGTCTTTAAATAATTCTGGTTTTTCCCATTTCTCCCATTTCAGAGCTATGTTGTTTGGAGTTTGTATTTACTGTCTTTGTGGTCAGTTATCCTTAAGAGTGGTTGTGCTTTTTGTTTTGATGCTTGATTTTAAGTGTGTTATTTGATTCCTATAAACATTATACAGCTTTGTGTCAAGACCTAGCAGTGGAACCCAGCAAAAGGCTCAATCTCCAAATTGGGAAAAATAAGTAGACTGAAAAACTTGTTTTTTAATAAGTGAGTGGTATCCAGCCACATTCATTACAGCGCTGGCATATTTACGCTTATTTGTACCATCTTTCTGTGATTTAAAAATAAATTTTTTTTTAGTTATTTTAACCTCATTTCTTTCTTCCATTTGTTAGATTAATGGAGTTTTCTCAAACCCATTTTCCCTAAGTAAATAAACGTCTAGGAAGTTTGGTTGTATTCATATTTCTATTTCTCCAATAATTATACCCAATTTTTAGGCAGTCAGCTCTTTGGGTTGTGAATGTGGTTAATGGAGAGTGCTTACAGATGTCTCTGGACATTACAGAGCTGAGCTTTGGAGCAGGGTGCTTCTGTCACTTCTGCTCTTCCATTAGAAACTGTTCGTGGATCTTCTAAACAGAGGTGTTAGTTTATGATGTTAATCCTATGTCCTCCATTTTAAAAATCTATTACCAACTAAAATGCTATTTTATAGAAAACTTAATGTTTCATTCAAATTCATGTGTGAAAACTTGTTTCTTTAATTACTATGAGTTGTCATCTGATTTAATGCCATCTCTCACTCTCATTTTGTTTCGCTTTTAGCTGGCAGCCGGTCAAGTTCCCCTGGGAAGCTGTTGGGAAGTGGCTATGGTGGACTTGCTGGGGGTTCCTCAAGAGGCCCACCTGTAACACTGTCTTCAGAAAAACGAAGCAAAATCCCTAGGAGCCAGGGCTGTAGCCGAGAAACAAGTCCTAACCGGATAGGACTAGGTAAGGATTCTCTAAGACTTGAAACCTCATTTCCAGCCTGACTGTAGTCTTGGTGATGTTAGAGAAAATGCTCTGCCTTTGACCTCAAGGAGCTACATCAAAACAAGATTTGATCTGTGTGCTTATACTATATAGATTACACTGAGATTTCATTAGACCCCAGGATGTGTGGAATTTATGCTTGCAGCTGATGGGGTGGGAATTTATCCTTTGCAAAGCTCTAGGATTGGGAACCAAGACGTCCTTTCTCATTGAGAAGCTCTGTCGCTCCTTACTCTTCTTCACTGAATTCGTTCTAGTTACTAACACATATTAATTTTCGAAAGCATTTCAAGGCCCCTATTTTTATTTTGATTTCTAACCTAATTGGTGAAAATGTATAATTACTTTTGACATAATTTTGTTGAAACATGAAAGCTAGAGATTGGTGAACACTGATATAAATACTCAATTAAGTGTTTAGTTTCATCATAAAATGATTCTCAGTAACTTTACAGACCTGATACACTCAAACTCATATGCTTCCTTTTAATGTAAAAATCTTTCAAGATACAATACCAAAAAATTATTATTTATTGACATATCTACATATTTATTACTGTAAAATGAGAGTATTGTATCTTTAACTGGTTGGCTTAGTTTTCATATCCATTGATTTTCTCAACTTTCTTTTATTTGAATGTTTACTGTATACCAGGCTCTTTTTTAGACCCAAGAATCTGAAGATAATTTATGAGAAGTAAATTGAGTTTCTCGTTTCTAAACCCTTCTAGTCTATTGGGAAGGGAGGAGGATGGCAGACTGTGTGGTGCACTATGACGTGTGCTCACGGACCATCAAAAAGGGGACTCTTTGCCCTTTGTCCACTTGACCTTCTAGGTGTTCTGATAACAGGTGGCCTAGAGTAGGTCCTGCTTTGAAGTACAATAAAAGGAGAAGCAAACCCAGAAACAGCTGGGGAGGAAGTACTCATTAGTCATGTGGGGTAGGCAGCACACAAGGGCACTGACTGCTGGGGCTGAGCCAGGGCCAGGTGTTAAGGAGTGGGTAAGATCTGATTTGAATTCGAATTTTCAAGAAGAATGTCTGAATTGTCTTACCTGCTAACTGGAACCCATCTGCACTTGGCTCAGGTTTTGTTTGGAAAACCTTTTATTTTAAATCTAGGTGTGAGTCTTCAGCTATCTTTCCGTTGTTGATTTCTGAAGTTTATGTAAGGTGTATTAATGCAATGAGTCCTACTCTGGTATCCAACAGTAGTCTTCCTGGGTAGGAGATTTAAGTGTTTATCAGAGGTACTTCTTATTTCAGTGACTTTTCTTCTTGTGACAAAACACCTGACAAGAGCAACTTAGGGGGGGATCACAGTTCAGTTCTAGGGTGCAGCCCATCTTGGCGGGGAAGGCTTGTGTCAGGAGCATGAGGCAGCTGTCACATGGCACCCACAGTCAGGAATCAAAGACATGAATGCTGATGTTCAGCTCACACTTTTATTTAGTCCAGGTTGCCAGCCCATGGGATAGGTCTTCCATCTCAATTTTCCCTGTCTAGAAACTCCCTTACAAATATGTCCAAAGCCATGTCTTATTGGTGACATGTCCTGTGCAGTTGGTTACCTGTTAGCCATCAATAACCTTTTCCATTCTTTTTGGAATTGGGAATAACTCAATTTCAGTAATCTAGTATAACTCTAGGACCTGCTTTACTCCTATGGTCTCTTGTGTATAGTAGAAAAAAGAGCATTTTCTGAACTTTCAAGGCCAGTATCATGAAACATCAGTAAAGGAGTCTGTTTCCTTCTAAAGAACTCATATTTAATAGTGATATTTTTGTCTTCTTTCTTTCTTTCTTTCTTTCTTTCTTTCTTTCTTTCTTTCTTTCTTTCTTTCTTTCTTTCTTTCTCTCTTTCTTTTCTTTTCTTTTCTTTTCTTTTCTTTCTTTCTTTCTTTCTTTCTTTTCTTTCTTTTCTTTCTTTTCTTTCTTTTCTTTCCTTTCTTTCTTTTCTTTCTTTCTTTCTTTCTTTCTTTCTTTCTTTCTTTCTTTCTTTCTTTCTTTCTTTCTTTCTTTCTTTCTTTCTTTCATGGTCTTATGTAGTCCAGGCTAGCCTATAGCCTAGAACTCAGAGACGTGCCCCCTGTGTCTCCCAAGTACTGGCATCTAAAGTATTATCTTGAAGGTGGTTGTTTCCTTGGTGCTCAAGAAAAAAAATGAGTAGTACTGGAATTTTAAGATTAACGTGAAGTTCTGGTTGAAGGAGTTTTTATTTCTGCACACTATGAGAACACACATAAAAAGATATATATGAACAAAAATACCTTTACACTTACCATTAATAAGATGGTAGGTGCTTAGTATTTTTAGTAATAAATTGCTTACTATGATCATTGAGTTCATACTAGATATGTATTTGTGTATCTAATCGTTTAGTTTACTGCTTAGCAGTTTTAAATACAGATATTCAAAAGAGAGGAAACATGTTTTAAGAATGTTTCCTAAAATCACCAACCACTTAACTCAGCTAAAACTTACTCAGTTTTAATGGCTGCTAAACTGGGTTTAGAATTTACATTAAAAGATAATAAGCCCAGGCAGAAGATGGGCCTGTGGGTAAAGCTACTAACTTCATAAGCCTGATGAAAGGAGCTTGATCAACACACATCAGGCAGATGTGGAAGCACATCTGTAATCCTTCCACTCCTGATACAAGGTAGAGGAAGAAAGAGCCTGCAAGCTCCCAGGCATGTAAGGGGCAGAAACAAGAGAAACTTCCCCAGCAAGGCGGGACCTGACCTCTGCACATAAAAATAATTCTTTTGTTTTAAATACATTTAACTAAATTTTCATTCTTATTATAGAAATAATGCCAAGTCTCCTGTTTGTACTTTTTCTTTTGTTGCTTATTTTGTTTTTGAGACAGGGTTTAATCCTGTTGCCCAAAGTGGCCTAATTGCTGGGAGGTTTTTTCTCAGCCTCCTGAAGGCTGGGATTTCAGACATCTACCACACTCAGCTGCCATTTAGAACTTACTAAGTAAAAAGCACTGGACAGCTGAGAAACAAAGTCCTGTTTTCTCTTGCACACAGTGACCCGCACCTCTCTCCCACCTCTGACCCCCCCCCCCCACACACACAATAAGCTACCCAGTTAGGAAAGCACATTTATAAACAGTTCCACTTTTGTCTCAAAGCCTTCACAGATGTGAAGCCACAGAAATAGCTAGCATCACTAATGACTTTAGTAGTTGCCTCCAGGTTGCTTCTCGTATGCATCTATTGAAAAGACTAGAATTTTTTTTTAAACATTTTTACAACCTATATTGTGTGGTGTACATTTTAAATGTCTTATGACTTTCTGGTTAAAAAAGATCTATGGAAGATTGAAGTTAACTAAATGATTTCTTTTAACTATGAAACTAGATTTGCTGGGATGTGAAAATACCTAGAGAGGATTTTATGCTTTTAGCTTCTAATAGTTTCCATTGAGTCTCATCTTCTGCTTTGCTGTGTACTCCGATTGGGTCATTCCTTAAAAGTCAAAAGTGGAGTTGGAGAGATGGCTCAACAGTTAAGAGCATTAACTCTTGCAGCAGACTGGAGTTCAGCTGCCAGGGCCCACCTCTAACTCCTGCCCAGGTGGATCTGATGCCCTCTTGTGGCTTTTACAAGCATTGCAGTCACATGTAGTGCACTACTGTAGACGTATATACACAAATACACATAAGTAAAAAGGAGAATAAATCTTTTTTTTTTTTTTTTTTTTTTTTAAGACAGAAGGAAGGAATGCCCGTAAACACTGTGATATAGGGAAGAGTCTATCAATAAATACAGACCAAATAAGTGCTTCTTCAAGATTTGCCAGCAGTAGGCTAGAGTGACTGCTGTTAGGAAGACCAAGTGTATTTCACCTGCTCCTCTTACACCTCCTCATGTCATTGTCTCACCTGGGATATTTGTTTGGGCACTAACTAACAAGACAGCTGGATGAGTGGATGGAGTTGAGATGAAGGAGTTTTGACCACTTAGTCTATAAAAATAATTTCCTATGCTTATTCTGAATATTTCTGTAGATGAATCTCAGAAATAATGTGTCTTTTTTCTCTTGTGGGTTAAATTACTCAACATTTGAAATACCACTCTTACCACAAAATGTACTTTAATGAGGAATTATAGACAGATTTCTGACAAAATAGTGGACAGAATTCTTTTCCTGTATGCTACATCATAAGGAACCCATGAGCATGGAAAAGTGGACACATCCTCTGAAAGAAATAGCAGGAGGGTAAGGCTTATCAGAAGTTTGTGTGGGCGTTCTTCTATGTCACAGCTGTTTGCTCTTGTACTGGTCTACTCCAAAGAGAACCTGTGTTTCCGTATTTTTTTAGCATCTATATGAATTGAAAAGACATGGGTTCTGATAAAGTTAAGCTGAGCATGCACTAATATGAAAAGCCATGAGGACCTCTTTAACTGCCTTTTTTGGAATAGATAAGAGAAAAGGTCATGATTTCCATGTATGATGTTTGGCAAACAGCTGTGAAGTGAATATGTGTGTGTGTGTGTGTGTGTGTGTGTGTGTGTGTGTGTGTTGTCCCTAGTACCCTTCGTAGAAGTGAGGTGATATTTTTTCATTCCTTATATTCCCATGAGGAAAGTGAGAACCAGAGAGACCAAGTAGCTGAACCAGTAAGACAGCTAAGAGCTGTATGGGTGCTTTGTGGCTCAGGTACCACAGTTTCCAGAGATAAGCAGCCCTGCTGTGTACGTTTGAGGAAGCCCCTATGTGTCAGTTGGTACAGCTTGGCACCTGTTACTCTTCCTCTCCTTATATGACCTATTTAGAATATTACCAGAAATTTCTGGTTAAATAGTCACCAGTACTGTGAGTGTAAACCTCAGTGTTTCTGTATCGTTCTGTCCAAATGAAGAAATTTCTAGGGAGGCCTTTGGGTTGATCATTCAGATTATATTCTTGTCTCAACCTTCCCATTCTATAGATTGACAAGCATCTGAATATCACTTACAAGCTCTTGGGGTCAGGGTTCACCCCAGCATGGAACCATTGAGCACATTTTTAGCTGGCTTCATCCCTCACATATTCTTCTTTACTGGAGAGTTTCATGAATCTGGTTATGAGATGTTCTTGTATAATCTAGCTATAAATCTTTGCTCTGAAATACTAGACTGTGTTCATTGTGACATAGAAGATATACTTGTTTTTATATCAGAGAATCAAACTCATTAGTTTCCAAGAGTCATTACTACTTGTCTAGAAGTTCTAGATCTCTGAAGATGAGCTGTTCCCAGCAGGTGTGATGATCAGCATTTCTCTGCGCACACCCCATACTCAATGTTTTGAAGAGTGTTTTGCCAGTGATTTATTTCTGTTTTCTCAAATTTAGAGGCACAGGTATCATGGTCTTCCTGAGTGTCACAGCCAAAATGTTATTTAGACTAGTGTACAGCTTTGTCTAACGGTCTAATGTTTCAATGAATAGTATATAATAAATTATCCACAGACAGCTATAAAATACTATTTGAGGCCAATGGAGAAGTCTTCTTGCCCAAATCCCGAGACTGTCCAGAAACAGTCAATCCCGACTTTGCATCTGTTGGTGTAGATGGCTGGCCTTTGTGTCTGACATCTCCATCTTGATCAACATGTCAAGAACCATCTTCTTTTCCTTATGGACATTTATAGACTTTAAGACCAGAGCCTTTATTCCTATCTATTCATCCAAATTAAATGGTCTTTTGGGGAACCAAGTGCCATGAAGACAACTTTGGTCTCCAGAGTTCTTGCTGAGATGTCTATTAAAGCCCAGACAGTCATTGTTTCTGATCTACTTTCGATCTAATATTTGATGTCAGGCTGACCTTTAGGAAGATTTCACTTCTCACATTTAAGTATAATTTCATTTCATTGTTTAAATCCACAGCCTTCTGAGGGATAGAACACAGACGAATTTATCCAGATCCTTCTGTCAGTAAGACCTCATCATGGGCAGGTGGCCCATACTTCCCAGTGTAGACAATGTCATAATTACATTTAAGCAAATGTGACTGATGCTTGTGAGTTTTTCTGTCTTCATTAAATTTGTTCACCTTCTCTGAAACCCCTCATGCTGCACGCTAGCACGGAGCAGCCGTATCCCCCGACCCAGCATGAGTCAGGGGTGCAGCCGCGATACCAGCCGTGAGAGCAGCCGAGATACAAGCCCTGCTCGGGGCTTCGCTCCACTTGGTGAGTACCCATAGGCGCTGCGCAGGGGCTCCCAGTGCTTGTGCAGACACTGCTGGGTGGAATGACGCATCCCTCTGCTACCCTGTGGTCCTGTCTTCTCTCTTCCCTCTTCCTTAGTCACCCTTGTGGTCCCTCTGCATGCATAAACTTTAGCAACTACCAGTTTTCACACATTTCAATCTGCCATGGCCATTTATGGCCATCTGTCACTGGAAAAGCTCATTCACGTGGCAGTTTCTAACATAAGGCAAAACCTAGCTAAGTGAATGGCTTTGTGTGAATTCATGGGAAGTGAATTCAGAATTCACACTTAATCATCAAATTTCTGGTTTACCTTTATTTTCCTAACAAGGATGAAACCAGGGCCTCAAGCTTCCAGGGTGCTAGGCTCTGAGCCACACCCCCCAAGCCCAATATATATTATTTAAAGGAAGAACAAAAGTATAATCATATAATGTTTCTACAGTTAAATGGGTTTTGGTTTTATTAGCCCTACCTTCCTCTAAAATGGACATAGTACATCTGTTTAGTACAGATTATCAATTCCCCAAAGTGTCCAACACACCAATGAGAGGATCTTTATCCTTCAGTGGTGATTTTTTTTTACTTGCTTGGCATGCATGGTGCCGCCTGGGTGTATGTTTTACTCTTAGTGAACATAGGAGCAGAATTAATCTTTTGTGTTAGACTTAGATCTGCAATGATCCCAGTTCCCAATGGAGCAGGGGCTATGGCAGTCTGTGCTTTTCTTTCTTTTGATTGTGGGATTATTCAGCTGATTTTTGCTCTGTGAATGTTGCTCTGAGAGACTGCAGTAGGCCAGGAAGGAGGTCTCTCTCCTGCTGATGTGATATCCCTCTTCCCATGCCTCGTTTTTCTCTAGGGTCAGTGATTGAAGTCGAAATGTAGCCCCTGAAATCAGATACCAGAGGCCTTGTAGACAGTTCTCTTACCCAGGTTGTTTCTTTCCTGGGCTTGTCAGCTAGTCTTCTGTCCTTTAGCAGGGAGCTTCACCAGCACATGTCAGGCACAAGCTTTGGGGTTGAATCTCAAGATAGCAACAGCAGTACTACTCACTCTTAACCCCTTAATGAACTGGTGATTTTTCCTTTAAATTCAGGCTGTACACCTGTGCACCTTGGCTTACTATCTGATCTTTCAAACTTACATGAGTAAGCAGTTCAGTCTGTGGATAGTTTTGTCTGTTTGAAGCAGGTCAGCATTTTTCTGATGGCTGATGTTTAATCTGTCTGTAGACCCAGCCTTGGAAGTTTGACGTACAGTTTGTGACCCAGATGAGAATGGCTGAGTTCTTGGTATCTAGATTGAACCCTGAGCAATTGATTGATCACATCAGTTTTTGCTCCTTGGGTAAACAGATCTGCTTAACTGTCTTGGTGACATCCCCAAATATTGCAACGCGTAGTTGCTGTTGCCAAGGCAGATGCTGCAGCTCCTAATGAGCTCTAGCTTCATCAGCACTTCTTCTATTGTGGTCAGGGCCACAGGAAATACCTATAGCTGGATTTTTAGAGTGTGCCTTTTACGTCTTGGCTTAAATCTAGTCCCCAAACTTGTGTCCAGAGGAAGAACAGAAGGGTGGGCACCATTTGAAGCATCCGCTGCCACAAGTGCCTTCAGTCCCTGCTCACGCTGAGGGACAAGCACTTTTTCATCAGCCTACAAACCTGATCTTACAGTCATATATTGAAGCTGTGGAGCCAGGTGTGGCTGTGATTCCCAGCCTGCCTTGTTCAAAATCTGTTCTGATGAGTTCTCTTACACTGCTCAACTGTGATGTAAAAGCTTTGTGTGAGGTCCCTCCTGGGTTAGACACAGAAAAAGGCTCAGGAATTACACTGAAGTATAGTTTTCCAGGCTTGGGGTTAGGACTCAGGGATTCAGAGAGGGAGGCCTCTCAGGAAGTGACTGTCCTGTGGGAGCTTCTGCATATCCCTGAACACCTACTTTTTCCTGTCTCCACAGTCACTTCCCACCACATAGCAGATTTCATTAGGAGAAAGAAGGAAGGAGGGAGGGAGGGGAGGAAGAACAGAAGGGAGGAAGGAAAGAAGTCCTATGTCAGGGGATGCAGAGCTCTCTCTGTCTCCACAAAGAGTTGGTTCTGGGGCTGTCTGCAGCAGCTCAGGTCCATGCTACAAAATGCTGGAGTATTAACACAGCCTATGTTTATCACACCTCCCCGCCCATACATTTAAATCATTGTTGGGTTATTTATAACATGAAGCACAATATAAATGCTACGTAAATGGTTGTTATGATATGTTCTTTAGGGACTAATGATGAATCATATTCAGAATCTCCAGGCATGAAAACTGTGGACAGGTTGCAAACTGTACTCTCTGTTTTTAAGGTTGTAGCAGTGTGTTGAAGCCTCTCAATGGTCTTACTGCAAAACTACTCTAGATTCTGCTGTGAGTCAAGTCAGGTTTTGGCACAACTGAGTTCCATTGCTGGGAGTTCACTTGGTAATTCAACAGAGGGTCATTACAGGGCAGACGTTCAGTAGGATATTATGTTCAAACCAAAGAAGTACATTTTAAGCAGCCTACAGACAGATCAAGTATTGCCTAAATTCATTTTTAATGTAAGTTTCAAGGGCGAGTGCTAATGTGATAATAAGAACTGTGCAGTTCACTATTTTCTCTAGGGATCCATAACAAGCGTTTTTATCTAGAAAAGTGGTAAGTCCTGTTCTAGAAACTTCACCTCAATGTTTTATGTTTCCAAAAAGAGAATTTTCTCTTTTTTAATTTCAAGCTGCTAAAATTTGTGTTGCTTGACCAGGTAATATTTTCTTCTTAATACCACATCTACCACAGGGTATATATTTTATAAAGTGGCATGAGCTTAGAAATACAATTACATTGAAGGGTAAAGATTTTGATGCTTTGTGAATAATGTGTGAGCTTTAATGTGTGCAGAATAATAGAGGGGGGTAAAGGGTTTCACCCCTCTGTGATTTTTGTTAAACATGTGAACATTCTGTGATATAACATCATGATTTTTCCAGAGCAATAAAAGGCTACAGGTATCTTATGTTGTTTTTACTAGATGAGGAGCTGAATATTATATAGAACTGAGACATTTCAAGCAAATTTCTTATTCCATATTTATTTCTCAGTTATTCTCTTTGCAAGGATGGAATTTAACTTTCATTTCCTCAGGTTGATGAATTTGTAAACATATTACAAGTACTTACTCATATAATATTATTCTATAGTAAGTGTCCCCTGACTTTCCCTGCTACCCATAATACTTATACTGTCACCAACACTGTGTGTGTTCCCCTTTTACACTCTCCATAACAAACCAGAGGGAACTGCTGTGACTAACACCACCTAGAGAAGCAAAGGGCTAGTATATTACCAGGGGCCACAGCAAGCTATTGATAAGCCAGGCCTGCCATTTGTGCTTCTGACATGCTCAGAGTCCCGCACTGTACCAAGGAAGGCGTCTACACTCACTGCCCGTGGATGCCCATCAGTCAGACAAGTACATTAATAACTAGGGTATCTGTGCAGTAGACACCAAGCCTTCCCACTGGGCAGAGTACACTTGTTGGGCCCCTTGTGATCCATGAATTTCTGTTGAGATAACTGAACCTCTCTGCTTTTGTTTTTGGTGCATGGTGGCATATGCATCACATACCAGTGACCCACCCTCTCACTGTCCGCCCCGGGTTCAGTTGGTGCTCTGGCTCCTGATGTTCCTCATGTGCCTTATTTCCATAATGGCTGATGGAAGCTTCGTGGTGTGAATCTAAGCCTGGAGTCTGAGTCTGTCAGTGCGTCCTTAGTATGAAGCACTGTATGTAATGAGTGCCTCTGTTGTGCCTGTGTGTGTAAGAGCTGTGTGAGGCCAGCAGCCACCATGCAGTGTGGGGGCCAGTCCTGCTGTCCATTCATATCCTGCACCATTTCTTCATGAGAAACGCGCCCTTGGTGGTAGCAGCCCCGCATTTCCTCTGGTACTTGTGTGTTAACCCTGTGGGTGTTGCCGTTCCTTTTACCTGCAGCCTCTCGACGTCATTCCAGGTCCACTAGTGCTCTCTCCACTGCTGAATCTGTTGGGCAGTCAGGTGAACAAGTGCTAACTGCATGACTCAGCTTCTCCATCCGTCTCCCACCCCACATCAGCCTTGTCATCCTGTCAGCTAGCGCTTGGCATGTGTGCACCTCATGTTCACCCTCCTGGGTTTCTCTTTTTTTGATTTGTTGAATGTTTATGGTTCTGTTCATAGGCTTGATGCTTGGTCGACTATTTGGCATTGTTTTTCTAGCATTCATATTTACATGGAAACACAAATCAGGGAAGTACTTCCTTCCTCACACCCTCTACCCAGGAAAAGAACAACCCTAAGTAGGTATCACTTGGCCCCCCATGGGGAGAGAGGGGATTATCATCCAGTAGTCCTCTGTCTCCACACTTCTTACTTCAGTATTAGGTATCAGTTCCACACACCTCAGGCTACAGCATATATAATTTCACACATATGAAAGTAAATAGATTGCCCTGAAAGCTTTATAGAAAAGCAGTGTCAGGATCCAGGCCATGAAATCCAAGAGATTAATATCATTGCCCATGAACTCCAAACCGGTCTCAACTTCACTAACTAGAACCCACAGGAGTAGAGAGTGTCTAAAGATGCATCCATATGCCACCTTAACTGGCATCATTTTCATGCACTAACAGCCCCTAATAGCTAGTTTCTCAGTGGAGTCAGGGTGCTCTACTGATTCACACTGTTGATGGTGCCCACACCTACCCGTTTATCACACGGATTACTTACCCCTTCTTTCCTTTATACGAAGCCAGCTGCATGTTTTCACCATGTAGGCTCTGACTGGTTATGTTCCCTTAAGGACTGGGGACCAGACTGAGGACACAGTCCTGTCTCTCCATCCCTTGGAAAACATCTTTACCATCATGTTGGAACAGTGACTGTGGACCACAGGGTTTTCTGGTGAAAACAAAAAGCCTGTCATTCTGCTTAGATCTAGGCAAGCACGTTCCCTTCAGATCCACAGGTCACACTGTCTACCTTATTAGATGACCAAGAGTTGCTCTGTGTGGCAAAGCATTTGGGAAGCACTGAATCTTTGCTTTATTCTTAAAAAGTTTTTATTTTACGATTCAATATTATCCAGGAGTTAGAATTGCTGGCATGAAATCTATTGTGTTTTTTGTTTTGTTTTTTAATTTTTGTTTGTTTTTAAGACTTTTATGTTTATGCTGGGCAACTTTTAAATGGCTTTTAAATGAATTACTCATTTCGTTACTCATAAATCCCTGCTATCTACCCTTTTTTAATGGAAAAAAAAAAGACTTGAGCCAAAATTACTTACAAAAAGCATGCATATAACTCAATTCTATCCCTGCTTCACATTCTAACAAATATGCATACATATTTAGGTACGAGTTGACTGTCCATGTCTTTGTAGTTCATATAGCAACAGTAACTCACCACCAAAACCCGATGGAATAAGATTGACATTTGTAATCATCAGCAAGTGCATTAAAAAAGGGGATAGTATGACATACAGTTTTGTTTCTTTATTAAAATGATTTGTGACTGTGTATGAGTCTTGGACTAGCAGTGTGTAAATCATCTTCCCTGCCTGTGGTGGTAGAGGGGTAAAATGTTTTGATATTTTAAAAGGGCTAAGTAAGGCTTCATTTTAAAGTTCACCAATTTTGTAGATGATGTCTTGTTCCCTGTCCAAATGCTTGAATGTATCATTTCATAAGGTCAATTCCTAGGGCCCTGCAAGATGGCTCAGCAGGTAAAGGCTTGCCACCAAGCCTGGCAAGCTGAGCTGGACATCTGGGACCCACACGGTCAAAAAAGAGAACTGAGTCCTGCAGGTCAATTCTCTGAGCTCCACCTGAGCACCACAGCCCCCCCCCCCCATACTAATCCATAAATGACAGTGGAATGTCAAAGGAAAGGTCAGGTCCTGTAAAAACAAATATTCTATCTGAGTCTTAAATACTGTGCTGCTAAAGTGTGACTAAGGCAGAGATTTACTTTTCCTTGTCAAAATAGTGCTTTCTTTATTAACTCAGGAAAAACATTTTTTATCTTCACATTTTTTCTTCTAAAGGTTTCTATGTACTAAAATTTAAATGAGTAAACTTTTCATCAGTAGATGGGGAGCCCTTCCTGGAATGTGTAACTTCCAGGTCTTTCCCTACTGTAGTTAATCTCCAGTACTTCTTAAGGAAAGCTGGTGAGCTGACTCAGTGGGACTCTCAGAAGTAAGTCTTCATTTACCTTGATGATCAGCCCTGGGGAGCTGGAAGAGGGCCTTCTCCAGACAACCCATACTCAGTTGCCAGTACCCATGTTGTGCAGCTCACAAGGGCCTTTAATTCTGGCTCTAGGGCAGCTGGCACCCTTTCTAGCCTCATGTGGCATACATTCACACACACACACATAAATAAAATGTTGGAATAATTGCTTAAATTGCTAACATTTATCTTAAGTTTTTGATTCCTTCTGCCTTATCTATATATCATTCAAAAATCTTTAAAAGGACTCAGGTAAAATTTAAATTGATGATATCTAAGTGATTAATGTTCTGAAAAGAAGGCAATAGATTTTTATGGTTATTATTAAATAATTTTAGTTGATCTTTAAATGATAACACTATTAAGGAAAATTTGTATCAAGGTCAATTTAATAATTTATTTCAAATTTTAACTTTTCCCATCACTTAAATTTTAATCTTTGCCTTAAATCTTATTTCCCAAACCATGAAGTTAAGCTACTATCAATGGCACTGGGCCCAGAAGGAAAGCTAAATAGAGTAAAAGGTTCTACCTTCCTTCCCCAGCCTTGTCAGTAACAAAATGTCCAGACCAGGCTTCACTTAAAAAACAAAACAAAACAGGAAAAGCACTTGCTGTAACTTATTAGTGTTAAATGTGAATGCCTTAGCCCTACCACTGGCAGGCACATCCAGTGCAGTTCACAGCAGCTAGCGAGTTTTTATATCTCTCTGTCTTTAGTGGGAGGAGGCAGGAACCCTTCCCAAGAACTGAGAAGATATAAGTAGACTGACATATGTTCTGCTTTTGTTTTTAAATAGATCGGTTTGGGCTGGGCCAGTCAGGAAGAATCCCTGGTTCTGTGAATGCCATGCGAGTATTGAGCACCAGCACAGACCTGGAAGCAGCAGTGGCGGATGCGCTGGTAAGAGGCACAGAAGGACTGAGTCACAGTTGCTAAAACATGTTTTTCTTAACACAAAATTGCCCTCAAATCAGGTGACTAAGTCATCTTTACACTCTTCAAAAGGTGTGTGAATGGGGCTGGGCTGATGGCTCAACCTTTAAAGCACATGCAAAAACCTGGTTCAGATCCCAGGACCCACATAGGTAGATAACAGGTTCAGGGGTGGCCTGCCTGTAACCCCAGCATTTCAGAAGCAGAGTGGGAAGCTGAGGAAGCTGGCCAGTTAGATTACATATCAGCAGTCTGTGGGTTTCAGTGAGTAAGATAAAACGTGATCACAGAGATCAACATACCCTCAGTCTCCCCATTTGGGCCGCATGTACGCATGCACACAAGCTTTGACGTGCTCACTTACCACACGTGTACACACAGGAGAAACAGAAAAGTTATGTGAAGTTTATTATTTTTCTTCCCTACACTTTTACACCTGGTGAAATCAGTCTTCAGGAAATAGCAGCATCAAGAACATGACCCATGCATGCTTCTTGGCACTCAGAAAACTGATGGCATTGGGCTTTTCCACATGTCATCCAGCTATCTCTTTTGTTACCATAGCTTCTTTTCCCACAGTTTCCTGTTTTCCATCCTGTTGCCTCCGTTGCTTTCTGAACTTGGACAGCACAGCCTACACACATGATTATAACAACAGACAATAGAGTTTGAGACTTGGAAGCTTTATTTATTTTCTTACGTGATTCTGATTTAGGATATTCCTGCAATCCCAAAAGTAGGTCAACTCCGTATATAAGAAAACCCACCTTGGTTAGGGTGCTGGCTCAGTTAACTAAGTACTTGTCATGTAAGCACAGGGGCCTGAGTTTAATATATAAAGCTGTGTGTGGGCTGAGTCCATGGGTTCCCGTATAAGTGAGAGCCTGTCCCAAAAACAAGGTAAATAACATCTTGAAGAACAATACCTCAGGTTAAACCCCACCCACCCACAGACACACAGACACACATCAAACCTTAACATTTCTTAAATGTTAACGTTTGATCTCTCAATAGCTCAAGCACTAGTGGAGGGAATTTTCGCATATTACATTATAGTGCTTGAAAAAAAAAAAAGTCAAGTGTTCATGGCTCCTTCAGTTTGTGGCATACAAGCGTTCTGTAGGATCAGCTTGTGGTGAGCTTGCCTGCCAAATATTAGGAACAGCCTCCCAAGCCCACTTCAGGTGTTCAGCAGTTGAAATAGGTGCTCCTCAGAATGGTCTCATGGCCGTTCTGTTCTCTGCTGGTCTATTTATTCTCTTGTCAAGAAAAGAACACACATACAACACTATCTTACTTTCCAATCTGAAGTTTTGAATTTAGCTTGTGTCGACTGCTCATCGCTTTATGGTCTGTGGGTACTCTGCTTCCATCACTTTGCATCTCTGCCTTGTCTGTTAGTGCTCAGTCAGGCGCTTTCTTTAATGTGTCTCTGACCACGCTACTGGCTATTCTCAGAAGGCTTTCCTAGTAGGCAGGCAGCCTGACCAGCTCTGTTCATCAGCCTGAGCACAGAAGGACTTTTTTCTGGCAGGTATTAGAGAGTACAGTATTGCTCAAATCGTAGTTTTAACCTAAGTGTCAAGCAAGAGCTGGAACAGAATCCATTGAGGCTTTCTTTTTCCAAGTCAAATATATTCTCAATCTGCCTTTCATTTATTTAGAGACCCTAGGAAGTGCAGGTCGGGGGACTGGGAAACAATGGAGCTGAACCCTCAGCTAAGTGGCACTTCCAGTTAAAGCAGAAGGATTTTCTTAGCTTTAAAATGCACATAAGGGACTGTGTGCAAAGTTCTTGAAGTTAAATGGAATGGAGAGCTCAGACCTCTGCTGGGTGACTTGAACCTTTCTCTGAGTCCCAGTCCCTGCTTTCCTGGCTCCTTTGTTCACTTTGGTCCTCTGAGTGACCTGTTTCTGAAGGGGAAAGTGCCGGAATGGTAGAGAATCCTCGCCTCGCCTATACAATGGAAGCCCCTGGGGAAGGCAGAATATCTCATAGGAACAAATACTGGGTGACAGTGACTTAGAAATGTGCCACCTGGGTGTGAGAAGTCTCAGAATTCTGCCATGAATCAGAGAGCCTGGGGAGAGGTGCGGGCCTAGGAAGTGCCATCCGGAATGCGGTCTGCCACCATCTCCCCAGACAAAGTGCTTGCTGACCTGTGTTTTGGTTTGCTAAGATATGTTTGCTGTACACTTTTGTTGCCGGAGCACTCCCCACATACGCTTCTGACATAATTCTCTATGCTTTTTCCCCATCCTCCAATACTTTCCTGCCTACAGCTGTTAGGAGACGCCAGAAGCAAGGTACCCGTGCTTTCACTTTTGTTTACAACTTTTTTTCTGTTGCAAGTCTATTTCCTTTAGAATTTAGTTGAAAGCAGCACAAAATGTAGTGGTTGTAGTTAGACGTTGTGGTCTCACATTTCTGGTAAGCATTCTGAATGCTGTCTTAGGATGGAATCAGCCACCGTACACATACTTGTGTTAGTTTGTTTTTAATGTTGTTCTTTTCTCCCTCTCCTTTCTGTTTCATTTTATTAACTCAGTTTGTGTCTATTTTGTCATAATTTCATAATAGATCTGTCAACCAACTTTTTTCTTAATTTAGGAATCTGGCTTATATGTAAGTGTAAATCATATGGTTCATTATCTAGATCAAAAATAATTTAAAAGGTAAAGACAAAATGCTCTGAATAATTTTGCCTAGACAGGAGGCAGTAGCCCTGAGCAAGCTAGTTTTCAAAATAAGTAATGCTATTTGAAAATTAAAACTGTGTGGCTAGAGTCAGTAACTACATTTAGAAAACATTGAATTGCCAACCTTATCTTATCATACTGTTGTACTATATATGGGCTTAGCACATTGTCTCCTGTTCTGGGTGTGATACATAGGAATGAAGGGACCATTGTAGTTTACTTTAGAAAGAAGCCTATTAGGCTGGAGAGATGTCCCAGAGGTTAAAAACTCAGACTGCTCTTCCAGACATCCTGAGTTCAATTGCTGGCAATCACATGGTGGCTCACAGCCATCTATAATGAGATCTGGTACCCTCTTCTGTCCTGCAGGCATACATGTAGGCAGAACACTGTATATATAATAATAAGTTAATCTTTAAAAGGAAGAAAAAGCCTATTTACGTTATAAAACCAAACAATGTTAACTAAAGTGGCTCACACAGTATGAGACCCTTGTGCATAGAATGTTTCCACTATTGACATATTAGCTACACACTTCCTAAAAGCAAGCATGATTGTTCAGTCCAAGAGCATCCACAGATCATACTTAGGGTAGATTTCTCTATTCTTCAGAGTTCCATTAAACCCTCACAATAGTCTGATGAGACAAGTGCAATGGTTACCATCATTGAGAGGCTTCAGTGAGGCAGAAAATGACACCCGTGTTTAGTAGTGTTACCAGGATTGGAACCTAAGACCGTCTTGCTGGAAATACCCATTGCCACTCATCCACATAATTTTCTACAAGACAATAAATTGTCCCTCATCAAGATGTTCAACAGGTCACTTACATCACTGCCTTGACAATCCTCTAATCTTTAAGCATAGAAATTGAATGTATATGTATCTTTTTACATTACATTCTGCACTCTAGTTCTTAGTAAATGGCTCATGAGAGGCTCACCTTTCCACTTCTTCCTTACCCGCCCCTCATGGAACTTTTTAGAAGAAACCTGTGAGAAGGAGGTATGAGCCTTATGGGATGTACTCTGATGATGACGCCAACAGTGATGCCTCCAGTGTGTGCTCTGAGCGCTCATACGGCTCCAGGAATGGTGGCATCCCTCATTATCTGCGGCAGACTGAGGATGTAGCAGAGGTTCTCAACCACTGTGCTAGTTCCAACTGGTCAGAAAGGAAAGAGGGGCTCCTGGGCCTGCAGAACTTACTGAAGAGCCAGAGGACACTAAGGTGAGGGTAAGACACTGTCATGAGCTACATCCAGGCCCCTTAGGCTTGGAGGGAGTCGGTCATTACAGAGTTACTGGGTGCTAACAATGGGAAGACATGGTGCCTGCCACACAGATGCTTGGAAACATCCAGAAAATTCTCTTCAACCTATTGGGTTGCTAAGACATTTGGTTCCCACAAGGTACACATCTGTCCATTAGATGATGATCCTCAGGAGTCAGGTACTAAAAGCAGCGGCACATTGCTAGGGCTTACTCTTTTCCAGGCTCCAGGGTAAAGTTTAGCACCTGTAAACTCACACTACTCATTCGTATATCCCAGATGTGTACCAAGCAAGCCCTGGATGAAATAAAGCACACCCCAATAGCAGCAGCACACTAACTTCATACCTTGCACCTTCCTTTGATATTTCATCTAGCTTTTAAATAAGCAAGTATTAAACATTGAAAAGAAGTGTGCATTTATGTCACATTTCACCACATCTAAGCTGCCATCAGCATGCCATTATTCTATAAGTCATGAAATAATGGAAAGATGACTGGGTATGGCTAGTCTATGTCTGTAATGTTAGTGCTTGTGAGTCTGAAGCCGGGGTCCCTTCCCTGTTAGGTTTGGGCCAGTCCAGGCCTTAGAGTGAGATCCTGTCCCCACCCTCCCCAAAATAAAGGGAGAGAAAAAATGATGGGGGATGGGGAGAGGAGGGTAAATTCTGTTCACCAGTCACACCTGCTAATGCGGCCCAGCCGGCTAAGCACATAGGAGTGAAGAGCGTGGAAGCCACAGCACAGACTGTATTACAACTTCTGAGAATACTGCAGAGAAGGGTGTTTTTGTTTCTTAAAGAAAAAATTGTGAGCCTGAATAGGTTTGTAGCTGTGGATGGAGGACTTCTGGGCCCTGTGTGGTTCATAACATACTTGGCCGTCAGTCTGCCTCAGCACACCATATTCACCCTTGCTCCCATGAACCAATTCTGTCCATGAAGATGATAGGAGAGGTCACAGCCTTTCCAAACATAGTCACTCTTGTGTTTGTCATGGGTGTTCTTGAAGTTCTCCACTTTCTGGATTCTCCGTGTTTACCAGGTACACCCAGGTGGTCCTGGCGAACCTGCTGGCTCTGATCACTTCTAGGTTACTAAAGATCATTGAGGCATCTGTGTCTCTGATAAGAGAAAAGGGTGGGTTGTCCCAGGGAGACAGGACTCATTTATGCTCTGGGATGAGACAAGGCCGAGGACAGCGGTTTGCACTGAGGCTTCTTTTGGTCCCCAGTGTTAACTGATATCATGTACTCTCTTCAGCCCTGTGGCGTAGGGCTGATCCTCCTCAGTCCCCAGCTGACAGATACGGCCAAAGATGCCACTGCATGTTCAGAGTACAGACCTGTGGTCCAGTGAGATGTCCCAGTGGGTAAAGTGCTCACACACACACACACACACACACACACACACACACACACACATCACACACACACACACACACGCACGCACGCACACACACGGCTCATATCTGTTCACTCAGGATGACATTGAGCAGGTAGCAATCAAACCTGTTTGCTCATCTTAAAATGAAATCTAAGACTGTGGCTTTTAGAATCTCGATTTCATCATGAATTAGATAAGGTAGTTCATTTGAGACAGGTTTGTTATATAACTAAAGACAGGGAATGGTTTTTAAAGCAAAGCCATGACTAGTTTCACAGGTGGTATTACATTTTAAACTCATTTATTTCTGCTTTTTTTCTAGTCGAGTAGAGTTGAAGAGATTATGTGAAATTTTCACCCGAATGTTTGCTGACCCTCACAGCAAGGTAACCAGGCCTTATGTGCATTCCATCTGCATGCCCGTGCAAACTGTGTAAACGCCCCAGGATTGAGAAAGAATCCCCCAGTAGTCTTCATTAACATCATCTTAAGTACAGTTCTGGGAACTTACATGGCCATCAATTTCAAATTAAGTCACAAATGAGGAGTGTCCTGAAAGGGTCAGATGGAGGCTTTGATTCAGTCAGCGAGCATTTTTGTCTGTCTCCTTTTAGCCTTATAGTAATCTAGGTTCTAAAATATAATACAGTGTATATAAAATGTTACACTAGTAGGAAAATGTATGTGATCACTTTGGTATCTCATGTAGAATCTGTATTCATAGAGTAAGTTAGAAAAATGGAAGTTTCTGGTTTTTGCTTTTATTGGAAAACCAAGTTCAGTTTTCTCCCTGCCCCGGGTGGAATCTGGCTGTTCCTGAAGCCTGCTGGATAGAGTTCTCCTAGGTGGTGCCCGGCCTTTGGGAAGACAATGGGCAGCAAGCTTGAGGACTGCTCAGGAGAACTCATATGGAGGGTGGAACAGTCCTTTCCAGGCATAGTGCTGCAAGGGCCTCTTTACAAGAGTTCCTTGGATCTAACAGTATTAAGCAAATGCTGTTGTTTGGGAAGAAGCTAGTATGGGTTATTGATGTCAAGAGTGAAAAAATGAGAAAGTATAACGAGGTATTTAAAGGTAACACATGATAGATACTAGGGTGTGCAAATGAATCATAACTAAATTCATTATGAACAAGATTGCACTACAGTTGTCCAATAAAGATGGTCTCTTCCAAGTCATGCTGGACACAAAGCCTGTGGTAGCCAGAGAGTCTAGTACCTTTTTTTCTTTCTTCTTTCCTATTTTTGCTTTCTCATAGGAGTTGTCCTTGAAGTAGTAAATATCCATCTACCACCCATCTATTCAAATGTTCACCCTCCCATCAGTTCATCCATTCACCCATCTATCCTTCTATCCATTCATCCATCAATCCATCTACCTTCCATTCAT
Source organism: Phyllotis vaccarum (assembly GCA_033318265.1). Lineage (NCBI taxonomy): Eukaryota > Metazoa > Chordata > Mammalia > Rodentia > Cricetidae > Phyllotis > Phyllotis vaccarum. Next base: position 34,972,489 of record JARWLC010000016.1, on the reverse strand, counting down.
CTTCCTACTCACCCACCAATTCATCTATTCACCTATCCATCTATTCAGCCATGTACCCACTCACTACCCATTCATTCACCCATCTACCCAATCATTCAGCGTTTCCTGAATCCCTGGCATGAGCTAGGGGTGTGAATAAACAAGCAAGCAGAGGGTGCTTCTTCCCTTGCTTGTTCCTGCAACAACTGTCACTGTTTTGGCTGTGAAGCCCATCTATGAAGGCCTTCCAGAAGGGACAATATCAAAGCATTCATTCTATTTATTTGTTTGTTTTGGTTTTTCGAAACAGGGTTTTTTCAGTGTAGCCCTACCAGTACTGGAACTAGCTCTGTAGCCCAGACTGGCCTTGAACTCACAGAAATTCTCCTGCCTCTGCCTCCTGAGGCCTGGGATTAAAGGCGGGCACCCCACTGCCTGGCTAAGCATTAATTTTAAGATCCCCAAAAACCTGAGTTTAAAGGCCACATAGATAACCAAAGATCTGACCATCAAGATTATTCTCTGTGGAGGTATTAAGGACAATACAGTTTAAAGCATAAGCATGCTATAACTGGTAAGAGTTATACCATAAGGGGTATTATGTTAGACGGTTTCACATTGATGAACTTTCTGTTGCCCATTACCTCTAGATTGCTGATTCAGAAGCAGAATGTGAGGATAAAGAAGGAAATTTGTTTCCATCAGAAGGCTCTTGTCCAGTGAGTTGGAGGTCTCAGTTTAGTTCATATTTGTTAGCTACCTGAGCCAAGCTAGGAATCCCACCTATCAGAGCTCACTGACTTTCCTAGCTATCACTGGAGACCCCTGGTAGTGAATAGTTGCTGTGATAGAATTGAGGCAGTGTGGGTGGTTGTCCCAGCACAGCACCTGGGTTGGGGAGTCCAGAACCACTTCCTTCCCTGACACAGGTTTAGGGATACTCCACTGTACCCTGTTTACCTCAGCTAGCATAGTGGCACGAGTTAATAAAATAAGAGTTGTTAGGAGCTCCTCCAATAACCGTTTCATAGCATCCAAACTTGGCACACGCCAGATTACTTGACAAAAGTCAGTGGTTACAGAAACATGAGTAGGGCTTCTACCCCTCTATACCTGTAATAATATGTGTCCAATACTAGGGACTGAGTCAGACTAGTGTAAAATCAGAACAACACCCCCCCCATCTCTCTCTGTCTTTTTCTTTCTCAGAAAGGCCTCCAGGATTAAACTCTAAAAAGTATATTTCTCTTTGTACTGACAGTTACAGGTTTATATTGAGGGAGAAGAGTATTTTATCAGTTTGTAGCTTTTTCAGAATTCTTAGAAGAAACTGCATGAAACTGGTATTCCTTTGCTGTGAACTAACATGGAATTTGTTTTGTTGCATGGCCTGGTGTGCGGTGGAATTCACAACAGAGAGTAAGTGTCAACCTCACCCCCGCCCCACCCCGCCCCATACTCTGCTGTGCAGTGAGCAGCAAACATTGTTAACTTAAGTGACAAGCCTGGGCTGTAGAGGAGCTCCTGGATACGCTGTGATGTTCTTGGTTTGCTCTTCCTGCAGGTTTTCAGTATGTTTTTGGAAACCCTTGTGGATTTTATAATCATTCATAAAGATGACTTGCAAGACTGGCTCTTCGTCCTTCTTACACAGTTACTTAAGAAAATGGGAGCAGACTTACTTGGATCCGTGCAAGCAAAAGTTCAGAAGGCACTGGATGTCACCAGGTAAGCATGGAGTCTTGGCTGTGGTTTTAGTTCTCTCTTGTTTCTCCCACTCTGGTTGACATATCTCATCCATCAATCTGGGAGATAGAGTACCATGTCATCTCCAGGCTCTCCATATTTTATGAATACCTTTAGAATATATAGAACTTTAAATTTTTCCTTTCTTTTAAAAATTTTTGGAGATTATTTAGAATATTTGTTTATATCTTTCTGAAGTTCTTAGATTTTAATACTTCATTTTTTTATAATTTGCCTCAGAAATTTATCAACATATAATGTAGAAATCTTGTTGGACCACAAACTGTCTCTAAATTGGCAGTTCTGGGTCTAGAGAGGTGACTCAGTTGTGTTAAAAGCAACCAACTCTCAGGCATGCAGATATGATTACCGGGGCAGAAACTTTCATAGAATCCAAATCTTACACTTTAGGATAGACCCCAAGTATCATGGGATTGTCACAGTAAAGGACCTCTGAGGTGTAACAGTATTTTCTCAGGGAGAAATGGAAGCCACCCTGACTTGGGTAAGGTCCAGTTTGTACTGGTGGCAGGATTTCTGCCTTTGGTGTTTCGTCTGTGCCGGGATTCTGGACTACCCTGTAGACTTGTCCTACCCTCCTGCGCCTTTGCTCAGTTAGCAGATGCCACTCCACATGTGGCCAATTGCCATGTGGGGTTTGTGACTACCCTCTACCACCAGCGAATGTCTTGGCCTACTAAATTCTGTAATTTGCACAGATTTTGAACACATTTTTTTCTGATTTTGAAAGAGCTAAGAGTAGCATATGTTGTGATAAGACTTCCAGATGCTTCTTCCACTGCATGATTCATTTTAGCAGAACTGGGGAGCAGCACTGTACACCAGTACTCTGAGGTCTTACAGAGGATTGTCTTGGGATTGACTGGGTTGTCTGGGCAGATCCAACCGTGCAAACAGCCATGCAGTTAGAAAGGGAATCACTGCCAGCCTGACAGCTGTCACCTTGTAGTCACACTAAAACATGGATCAAGCGTTCCCAGACTATAAAAGGTCAAAAACACAGATTCGGGTAACACATTTAAAGATGTTTTTGTGACACTGAAAAGACTAAATAAAACATGTGTGAGTCACAGTTAGTCCAGGGCTGTCTCAACTTTGGTGAGTTTATGAATGATTCATTAAGATTTTTTTGAATGGTGGGAATATTAAGATTATGATCCCAAATTTTTGTGAATAAGGAATATAGTTAAATGTAGCTCAGTGAATTTTCTCTCTCTCTCTTCCCCATTACTGTCCCCTTCACACACACACACACAGGAAAATAGAATTGTGAGCTTTTGTTAGTCACTTTTTCTTTATCCCCTTTTTTTAAGAGTCCTAATTTTAGGCCAGGGAGGTGGCTCAGCACTTTCCATACAAGCATGAGGACCAAAGAGATTGCCTGAATCCATATACAAACCAAGCTGGCCTGGTAATCCCAGAACCTAGATAGAGAGCAGAGGTGGAAGATCTCCAGGGCAGGCTAGCTAGCCTGGCCAGAATTGGTGAGCTCTGAATCCAAGTCAGAGATCCAGTCTCTGTAAACTAAGTAATCAAGGCAGATTCTCAGCAGCATCACAGGCACACACATGCACAAGCAGAAACAGAGAAAACCTAAGTACATTTGGTATATGTCTAAGGTATTCCACCACCCCGCTACTTGCTCAACTGAGATGTATAGTTGTTCTTGTAGGAAAGGTCAGATAAATGCAGAAACTCCTAGAAAGATGGCCTACCTGTAGCAGGACCTGGAGAACACTGTGAATCCTATCAGTGATTAGTCACCATGAGAAACTTGCTTCAGCTTTCTAATCAGCCCTGGCTTTCTTGCCCCTAGCTATGCCTAAAACAGGTCCATTTCCTGCCTGAGCATACCAACCTGCTGCTATCTATAGCTTGTTGACTCCTCAAATAGTGACACCAAAGTGCACTTGGTTCCAGAAGTAGCCCTCTGTAGCTTCCAGCAGATAAGTAGATTGGGAACTAAGGTTGCTCTTGGCTGGCTTTATCACTGTCCAGGGCAAGGGGAGAAAGATCCCAAGGCTTTGCACATATTAGGCAGGTGCTCTGCCACTTAACTGAAGTTTGCTTTTTATTAGTAATTATGATTAAAACACTGGTTCATAGTGTGTTCTCCTTTATAAAACTTTATAGTTTCCTTGTATTAGTTCTTCAGTTTCCACTTCAGTCTTGGAATACTTGATAACATTTCTTCCTGTATTGAAGATTCAAATCTGCATTCTTTGTCACTTTCCCATACCTCTGTAGGAAGTTTCTTAAGAGAGTCCAAGGAAAACAGTCTTATCACTCAGCACCAGGTACTCAGCTGCTTCATCTTCCTGCAATGTGGACAGTGTTGCATCCTAGTGGCTTCATTGTGCAATTTTAAACTAGCAGGAGTATAGAGATTGCCACACTGTAAGGATGAAAGGATTGACATTCTCTCGCCAGAAGCCCCCAGGATTGCTTAATTGGATCAGACTTATACAGTGACTGGGAGACATGGGCTTAGTCACAGGCTGGAGGCAAGAGAAGGGGCTGCTTGGACAGGAGGCATCTGTATGAGCTGTGTAGAGAGTTTCCCCAGCACTGAGCATTACACAGGCATTCTTCTGTGGAGACTGCAGGAGGGTCACCTGCACGTACAGACTGGAAAGACATCTACTTAGCCTCCACAGCGTGGTGGTAAGCAATCTTCCAGTAATCAGTCTTCAGAAAGGGGGAAGGAGGCAGGAGGCGTAATCTTCAGTTTTAAAGTAGCTACTCAAAGTTACCCATGTCTCTTTCCCTGAGTTTCTGTATGTAAATATTAATTCAGTATTTATATAAAATGAAAATTACCATCCATAATATTTTGTATTATGATATTTTGTATGGTTTTATGTTTTTATGCAATAAATTTTTTAAAAAATAAGAACTTGCATTTGATTTTTATTTTTTTGGTTTTGGTTTGTTTGTCCTAGGGATTCTTTCCCATTTGATCAGCAATTTAACATTTTGATGAGATTTATTGTGGATCAGACTCAAACTCCAAACCTGAAGGTCAGTGGCTGCTCATGTTGCTTTTCACAGTCACTTTTCCCCATGTGTCTGCATAGCTGGGAGCACCTCTGTTCAGCCCTCTGCGTACATGCCCTCATCTGTCTTGGTCTCACATGGCTAGTTCCTTGTGCAGGCAGATACCTAACTTAGGATCTGTCTAAATAACTGCGCCATACATACTATCTTCCTGCCGATAGTGCCGTCCCCGGTAATGGTGCTTCACCTTTTCACAGTTGAGGCTCTAACTAGGAAAGGAAGGCATTCTCGGGTGCTGAATCAGTCCAGCGTTAGCACACCTTCAGGGAGGCTTCTCTAAGACCTGTACAGAGTCCCGCCTTTGATGACAGGACAACTTAGTTATGTTATTCTACAAAGGAAGGGGCTGTGTGTGGTTATATGCAGTCTGTTCCTTGACCGTTGACTTTTCTTGAGGCTCTAGGATGGGTCTCATAGATAGCATTCCCTTTCTCCTGAGATCCAAAACAATGGAGAAACTGGGGCAGAGTATGAGCTGGGAGGTGGGGTGTGGGAATGAACTCCCAGATAGTGGGAGAAATACTCTCTTTAAGAATCTAGGAATGGAGCTGGAGAGTTGGCTTACTGGTTAAGAGCACTGGCTGCTTCCAGAGGCCATGAGTTCAAATCCCACCAGCACATGGCAGCTCGTGGCTGTGTGTAACTCCAGTTCCAGGGAATCTGGCACCCTTATACAGACATACATGTAGACAAAATGCACATATAATAAAAATAAATAAATCTTAAAAAAAAAAAAAGAATATAGAATGTGGCTGTCACTCCATGCAGAAACTTAGTGTGGGGTAGAAGGAAGGTTTTTGCCTCATAGTGTTCACTATTCTACTGACCACCAGCTAAGACTGCTATCCAGTTTGTGACATGTACTTAACATTTATAATCATTGATCTCTCAGGTCAAAGTTGCAATCCTGAAATACATCGAGTCTCTGGCCAGGCAGATGGACCCGACAGATTTTGTAAACTCCAGTGAAACAAGGCTTGCTGTTTCTAGGATCATAACGTGGACTACAGAACCAAAGAGTTCAGACGTGAGAAAGGTATGTTCACAAAGCTGAAGCAAGAGGTCAGATTCTTCCTATGTATGTGTAGGCATTTTCCTGTAAATGTGCACACTGTCCCACACCTGTGTCACCAAAGCTTCTCTCTTATGGCTTCTCTGTCCTGTTCTACCCATCTCTAGTCTGATGGATCAACCTTTATGATAATACAGCACCAGTAGTTCTGTGTCTGCTGGTGTTGTGCCCTGATGAGGCACCGCCAGATCTGGGCTCACTTGCTGCAAAAGTCTGGGAGTGAAGTGTAGTTTGAAACATTTGAGAGACACAACAGATTTCTGACTTTAAAAGAGCCAAATCCTTCTTTTTATACCCTATTTGATTTGGGAAGTAAAATGGAATTTGGGTAGAATTTGTGTGTGTGTGTGTCCATCCATGCACATGTGTTGTGCATTATATGAGATCTTTCTCTGTCTCTCTCCACCTTAATTTTGAACCTGAAGCTAATCAATTCAACTACAGTAGCTGACCAATGAACTTCAGGGGTCCTCCTGCCCCTTCCTACCAGTGCTGGGGTGATTCACATAGACCACTAACTATGCTTTTCCTGAGGTGCTGGAGATCTGCACTCAGACCCTCATACTTGCATAGCAGAACTTTACTGACTGAGCCATCTCCCCAGCATCAGTATTCTGATCTTTTTATTTTTTGAGACACCTAGCACCAAGCTATTATTTTATTGCTTTACTAGCTCACAGGGACTATTTTCTACTTTCTTCCAAAATGACATATGGAGAGGCATATGGCAGTGAGTGGAGCACAGGCTGCCATTTTCTTACTAGATAGTAGTACTCTGCCTCACAGGAATGTTAGTCACTGATGCATGTAGAACATTTAATCACCCCACAAACTACAGTGAGTCATAGTGGGTTGCTGTGGTTGTTCCCTTTCTCTTTCTGCCAGTGTTACAGCCTCTGCTTGGCTTTCACATGTGGCACATGGCTGTTGTCTTTGCTTCATATAAAAGCTTTGTGAGCTGGAGAGATGCGTCATTCCGTAAAGTGCTTACCTCAGAAGCATGAGGATACTCCCCAGAAAGCATATAGGCTAGTGTGTCCTCACCTTGACAGTGCCTCAAACAGGGTTTGCCCCTCTGCCATTCAGGCCTCTTCTCACAACCTCAAGATCACATCTGATCAGGCTGGTAGGTTCTAATCCTTCCCTGTGAAGGTCCTTGGGAGCAGATTCCAGCTACTGTCACTTCTCCAGGATGAAGTTCAGACACTTCCCTGAAGGACACTGTCTTAGTGTTCTGCTATTGTGAAAGAAAATGCTTAATTGGGGCTGACTTATGGTTTCAAAGGTTTAGTCCATTATCATCATGAAGGCAGATGTGCTGGAGAGGCTGAGAGATCTACATCTGGATTTGCTGGCAGCAGGGAGAGAAAGAGACACTAGGCCTGGGTTGAGCTTCTGAAACCTCAGAGCCCACGTCCAATGGCACAATTGTTCCATCAAGGCCACATCTCTTAATAACACCAGTCCCCATGGCTCTATGGGGGACATTTTTGTTCAGACCACCATAAGCCAACCTGTTCTGTTCTGAGCAAAGGATGGAAATGATTTCTCTCAGCCTCAGACTGAGGAGTTTAAATTGCCAGATGAAGCCTAGGTACAGATAAATTGGAGTTCCGATTTAGCAGTGTTTTAGTTATCTACTCCCCTTTATCCATGGCCACGAAGCTCAGCAGCCAGTGGCGACAGCAGGTATGAACTGGCCAAACTTCTAGCTTGATGCTTCTGCTCACCCCTGGGAATGGGAGGCCATGCATAGCACAGGTGCCCCAAGAGTAGGACTTCACTACTGGGAGCCAGGTTCTAGTGATGATAAGCATGTGTCATTGCATGTTACAGGAAAAACTGGGGAAGTGACCCTCAGCAGGATGGGGAGCAAGTGCTATATAGATTTCCCAGTTGGCCTTTTGGCACCAAGGTCAGAGCATCTCTGCCATCTACTATCCATAGCCCCTTTGATAAATAATATTTATAATTCACCATCCTTTTGTAAAGTCTCTAAGCACTTACCAGAAGAAATTCCATTGCAAAGTGTAATCCATGAGCCACCTTGGGATTTAGAAGATACAGTAGGTGGTTAATGGTTCTGTTTGACTTAGAAGGCAGAAACAGATCTTTCTGTTGTAATTTTCAAAATGACAGGATTACCGAATATAACAAAAGCTTTGGAGTCACTAGCTTCCCAACTCCAGGTGTAAAGATGTGTTAACATTTTGTCAAAACAAAATGATGAGATACATGCTGTTTAAGAAAGATGCTTAACAGTTTTGATTTAAGGGCATGATGCTGGTGTTTTTATCACTTCTGTTGAGTGCCCTCTTAATAGGGATGCAGATGTGGAAGAGCTTACAAAAACAGCCAGAAGCAGAGAGAAAGGTTGTCCCAGGGAACCACCCATCTCTGCCTTCCTAATGCTTGGCTGGAGAGAGTTCAGTGGTTAAGAGTATTTGCTACTCTTAAAGATAGCAGTCTATCCCCATCACCACCTCAGATAGCTGACAGATGCCCCGAACTCCAGCTCCTGGGGATCAGTCACCCTTCTGAGGGCATCTGCACACACGTGGCTGACTCTCACACAGATATCCTCTCAGAAATGAATGCAACATCTTTAACAAAATACAGAAACAAAACAGTAACAGTCCTGTGTCTCCGTGCCGAGAGGTGCGTGCTGTTGTCAGTTTTCTGTGGAAAGCTGCACAATACGCATGAGGTCGGTACATACTTGTGAGAGTCTGTTCTTTCTCACCATTAGTCCAGGGCCAAATTCAGGTCATCAATCTTGACATTACGCTTTTACCCACTGGGCATCTCACTGAGCCCATTCCCAGCCTTTACGTGAGTTCTGGGACTTAAACTTGCGTTCGAGCACTTTACCTAATGAACTATATATATTCCCAGCTCAGAGATTTTAAAAAAAAAAAAAAAAAAAAAAATTATCCATTTATTTACTTACTTACTTTGGCCTCTCTGTAAATTGTGGTGCAGTTCATCTACTTAAATAGGTGCATCTCTACATTCCAGACTCTCTCTACTCTGTTTTTTGTCTGAGTGCACAAGGCTAACTAGAAGCCTTACTATCAGATCAAATAGATACATTAAGACATGGTATTCTAATATGTGGTCTTTGGCCCCATAAACTACTCAGCCACAGATGATGCCTTTGAGGTCACCATAGCTTACTACTTCCTGGGCATAGAGTCACTTTTACTTGAGTGCTCTATTTGATGCACTGTCCACTGATGTTTATGAATACATTTGCTGCTGGGAATAGCACAGCTTTCCCAGAATATGAGGTGTGTCTGAAAGATGGGCAAGGTGTGATGTAATTTGTGTCCTATAGCTCACTGTTTTGGCTACACTGGCTGGCCAACGAGTCCCCTTCTAGCCGGATCTGTGCCCTGCCTCCTTAGTATTGGAGTTACAGGCACATAGCCATGAATAGCTCTTCCACAGATGCTAGATCCTGGGAATCTGAACTCAAGTGCTCATGTTTGTGTGGCCAGCATTTTACTGACTGGACACCCTCCACCGCCTGTTAAGGCCTTTTAAAGTTGTTGTTATTGTTGTTTTTTAATTTATTTAGTTTTTTTTTTTTTAAACCGAGTGTCATTGTGTCAAGCTCACTATGTAGCTGAGGATGACTTTCAACTAAGTTCTTAAAAAGTCTTTTAAATTTTTATTGTATTTTTATGTGTATGGGTATTTTTGCTGGCGTGTATGTGTGTATACCATGTCTGTGTCTGGGAAAAAAGCATTAGATCCCTAGAACTGGAGTTCTGGAGGTTGTGAGCCACTATGTGGATATGGAAGCCAAGCTCAAGCCCTCTGTATTGTGTATATCTGTGTGTCTGAATGTGATTATTAGCCTGTGTGAGTACAAGTGCCCTTGGAGTTTAGAAGAAGCCATCCTCTCCTGGACTTGGAGTTGCGGATAGTTTTGAGCTGCTACTGGGTGCTAGGAACAGTCTTATTTTGGTTCTTACCAGATACTGTGAACTCTTAACACCCTCTCCTCCATCTGTCTCCTTGACCTTCAACTTTTGATCCACCAGGTACTACCTTCCATGTTCTGACATTACAGGCCTATGCCACTGCACCCAGTTTATGTACTTCTAAGGCTCACAGCTGATTTATGTAATTCAGGGGATCAAACCCAGGGCCTCATGCATGCTGGGCACGCTCCCAACTGAGCCACACTCATGGCCCTTTTGAAGCATTTTAAACTGATATAAGCTGTTGGAGTTCATATTCGTGGACTTGCAACATTTTAAATATTCCTTTTGTTCCTTTCTTAGGAACAAAACATCCATTTTTAGGGATGAAAAGGTTTTTTTACTGTTTAAGGCATTTTCCTAAACCAAACTGACAGCATTCAAAAGAGTATCGCCTACCAGACTGTGGCTGGTGGAAGGTTCTGAAGACACTCAGTGGCTTACTTGGACTGGCTACTTTAACCTTTTCTTCGAGTAAGTGTGTAAGCCAGACTTTAGAGGCCACTACAGCTTTTCCAGTGCACTGTTGGTAGAAAGTGAGTATGTTACCACAGAGACAAGTTTGCTATTGGCTTCTGCCTGAGCAGCTGAGCAAGTCATTTACTCTCCTGCCTTCCTGTTTGTTATCTGCAAGGGGCAGATAATACTTGCCTGGGGCAAGTAGGGCAGGTAAGAAACAGATCCTGTAGCTTCATTTACTGTTGTCTAAGGGTTGTTCAGGATTTGCTGCTGCTGTTTAGGAAACAATTGAAGACCAGGCTCTTTCTAGCACTTAAGAAGTCATGTGATCTATGAAAGGCCATCTAGTTAAAGGCACTAGAATTTCCCCATAAAATGTATTTGTTTGTTTGTTTGTTTGTTTGTTTTGTATGTGTGAGTGTGTGTATTTATGGTGCTGGAGCTCAACCCCAGGGCCTTGGAATGCTCCTCCAGCCTTTGGATTTTTTTTGAAACAGGATTTCATAAAGCTCAAGCTGGCCTGGGATTTGTGATCTCCTTCCTCAGGGCTGGGGTTACAGGCATGCACCCCTACGCCCATCCAGAGTATGTAATGAGAGTTACTACTTCAGGAATCTGAATGCTTGAACATCTGCCTATTTGATAAGATCCCTTTTGGTCAATGTACTGTGTCCATTGGCAGTGGACTAGCAGGGTCGGTTCATAGCTGCTTGTAATTCCTTGGCTTCCAAATGTTTTGAGAAAAGTAAAAGATGAAGACTGTGGAAAGAAACCTAGGAAGTATAAAAATGCCATTGGCTGCATCAGGAAAAGTATGTAAGTGGTCTTTGAATGGTGAAATTCCTAAATGAACAAGATGGCTCAGAGGGTAAAGGATCTTGCCACCAAGCCTGTGACCTGAGTTTGGTTCTTGGAATCCACATGGTGGAAATAGAGAACTGGCTCTTATAAGTTGTCTTCTGGCCCCCATATGCATGTTGTAGCACACATGCACACCCCTGCACACACACAAATAAATGTAAAATTTAAAAGTGTGAGAGTGTGTGTGTGTTTGTGTGTGTGTGTGTGTGTAGAGGCAGCATTGTTTAGCCTAAAAACTAGGACTTGACTCTGAAGTTAACAAGTACTGTGGCTCCTGCTTAAGTCTCGCCTTGACCTCTGATCACCCTTAATATCACAGAAAGCAAGAATTCTCTTCCTCACAGGGAGGATTATGATTAAATAAGGAACCCAGCAACCTCTCACTGCCCCTGACTCCTGACTAGAGCCTCAGCATTGATGAAACTTCACTCTCTCTGAGCCAGCTGACAGCCTTCATTGACCTCTCTCTTTCTAATGCATCTTGCCCTCCTCTGCTTACCAGTCCCAGTGTCAGCATCAGCGTAGTTGAGCAGGGGAGGATGTCCCTTCTAGGTCAGTTCCTACCCGCTCTGGGCCTGAAGAAGGAAACTTGAAGAAAGTTGAATACAAATTGAGCCCATGCACTAATTTTAAGCCATTTTCCTGTCCGCCTTTACATTATCCATATTAGTCCCCCTTGTGAGCACAGAGAATTACCATTAATGTAATGATGTGTGATCATGTGTGCTTCTGTTTAACTATCTTCCCGGTGAAATTGTTTCCAAGTGTAGCTCACCACCATATTTAATAGAACAGCAAGGGGAGAAAGACACAATCATATCTAGAGTTAGGGAGATACCTTCACCTGAGCTGCAGCCAGTTAGATTGCTCCCTGGATTAAGATGTTTGCTGCTGAGCAGAGGAAGTGAGATAAGAAGATCCCTAGGGATCCCTAGCCTGCTTGGCAAACTTGATCTTATTCAAAAAACAAGGTGGACAGCAACTAGAAAACCTGGAGGTAGTCCTCTGGCCATCACATCACATCACATCACATACATCACATCACATACACAGGGAGAGCTTAGTAGCACTTGGAAATTTTTGTTGGGCCACCTTAGCGGGTCTGACTGGTGGAAACAGCAGTACAGGGCATGTGTGGGGCTTTTGTGAACCCCTTTCTACTTTCTGAGTTGTTAGTAAGCATGAGTTCTGCCCCATCTTTTCACAAATGCTCTCCAAGCAGTGTAGGCAGTGATCTTTCTGCTTGCTTTTGAGGCAGTGTGTTGCTATCTAACCGTGGCTGCTTAAGTGGTGGCCTTGAACTCAGAGCTGTCCCCATTCTGCTTCCCAAGCACCTTCATCTTGATAGTAATGGCAGAAATAACTTACCTTTCTTGTTTGCTTCATTTCTCACTAAATTGCAGGGTTATAGACAAAATATTTTAGAGCTGTAACAGTCACATTGTAAAACTTTGATTTTAAATCTTTTAAAAAGCATGTATTCAAATTATATATTTAATTTCTGAAGTTTTGTTCTAATTAGAAAAAGATTGTACTTTGTAAACATCTTTAAGCCAAAGTTTGTCTTTTGAGGCCTGGAGAGGTGACTCAACAGTTAAGAGCACTTACTGCTCTTGCAGAGGACCAGCGTTCAGTTTCCAAGTATAGTATCAAGTGGCTCCAGGAAATATCAGTGCCCTCTTCTGATTTCTGCTGAAATATGCACATGTGTACACATAGACACACACAGATAATAATACAAATCTATTTTAAAGTCAGGGGTGCTGGAGAAATGACCCAGCAGTTAAGAGCACTTCTTATTCTTGCAGAGGATCTTGGTTTAGATCCCACAACCACCTGTAATTCCTGTTTCACAGAATCTGACACACATTTATACACTCATATGTAGATTTTTAAAAATTTATATAATATAGATTAAATTTAGAATTGGAATTATTTGAAAAAGGACTAGTGGGTTAGAATTTAAATTATTGTATACTTTCTTTCCACTGAAAATTATATTCATAATAAATAGTGAAGAATTTGCACATTGTGTAGAGCTACAGGCCCATTGTTCTTAAAAGATGCTGCTTTTTAATTAGCATCATGAAAAATGCAAGTTAGTTTGTGGTGTTCTATAACATCACCTTGGGAGGAAATATGGTCTCTTAAAGACAATGGCACATTCTCACATGAAGATAAAATATAGTATTCAAGAATGTCTTAGGGCTAGGGCTGTAGCTCAGCTACTGAGTAGAGTATTTGCCTGGTATGCACCAGGCCCTGGTTCCATCTACAGTGCCTCATAGTATGGGTACAGCAATACACAGCTGTTATCTTGTTATACTGGCCTTTAGAAGATGGAGGCAGGAAAACCAGAAGTTCACAGTCATTGTTGGCTACAGCTTAAGACTCCAAAATCAAGAGTGATTGTGTAGTTTTCAGGTGCCAGTTTCTGAGTGTCTGCTTGCTTATTGCAGTGATCACACATTGCTGTTCTCTTGCTGAAATTGCAGTCTCCTGCTTGCTTTCTCTTTATCATGGGATTTTTCTGCATGTGTGTCAGGTTTTCCTAACATCTAGGTATGGCTTCTAACTGTACATGTTAATTAGCATATTGTTTGAAGTTAATTTTGTTATACAAATCACCTTAACAGTACCTTCATTTGATGGGAAACAGATAATTTTGGATGGTGCTTAAATCCAGGAAAGTATGTTTTATCAGTAATGATGTTTCTTGTGTGTGGTAAGAGTACAGTGGCACTGTGGTCCTGGAAGAAAGGATAGGGACTGATTTCAAGATCAGGAGAGGAAATGGTACCTGGTGTTTTTCTAAATGAATGATTCCAATAAAAAATATTCCTCTTAGTTTTTAATTTGAGCCTATGTTCTGGAAAAATATTCCAAGTATTTGACTGCAATCCTAAAAATTAAAGTCTCTGAAAAGATGTCATATATCATATAGTTAGTTAAAATGAAATGGGATAGAAACTATTTCTAATAAATATAGAGAAACAATTGTATCTTCAGAAATAGTTTTGCATGATACCTTTTTCTTTTTCTTGACTCTTAGAAACTAACAAGAAATGACAATTGGCATTTGCCAGAAGCGTCTGTCAGCTTAGCTTTTTGAGGTTTTTTGTCTGGTTGTTGTTTAGTACAAAGTCTCTCTCTTCACCCTTGACTGATATGGAAGGCTGCCCTGAACCTCTGCTTAGAGTGCCGGGATTAAAGTGTGTGCCACTGTGTCCACCTTAACATTTATCTGTCAGCCGCCTCAGTAATTCCTGAGTCTGGGTTTTAAGCTCAGACTGCATATGGCTATCTCCCTCAGGAGCACCTTGTTTGTGGGAAAGCCCCTGCCATGTGCCACTATCATTGTAAATGGCCCTGCGTTGTTACCTCAGTCAATAAAACACTTTTGTCTATCATCAGTATCCTGTTTGTTTCTCCAAAGTCTGTGTTCTTGGTTCTTGGGCATAAAAGAAAAAATTTTCACGCATATTTAAAATTTGTAGTTTGTTAGTCATGTGCAATGGGTGGGGTGTCTCAAGATAAACCCAGCAGTGGTTTACCTGGAAGCTCCCACTTCCCAGGATGCACTAGGGTGCACTGCCAGCCTGTCCAGCTCTCACTAGAGTGAGAGCAATCTTAAACATGTAGTATGTTTTTATTGTTCTGTTCACTGGCTTCCTACCCAGTAATACAAAACAAAAGAACCGTGTCAAGGCCAGGGCATTAAAAAGGAAGCAGGGGATTTTCCAATCAGGCTGTGACTGAGGCTCCTTCTCCAGATTTCAGTTATACAGAAATGCTCTCCTTGTGAAAGAGCTTTAGTAAACACTGGGTTGTGACATGCTGTACAGACATCTCTAAGCCATGCCTTCTCTTTCTAGGCAGCACAGATTGTGCTCATCTCTCTGTTTGAATTGAACACGCCTGAATTTACAATGTTACTTGGTGCCTTGCCAAAAACATTCCAGGATGGTGCCACCAAACTCCTGCATAACCACCTCAAGAACTCCAGTAACACCAATGTGGTAAGTGCCCTGGTTTTGTCAGAACCTCCAAGTGACCCTCTCCCAGCTGCAAAGCTGATGGACAGCCAGCTTCCTTGTTCTTTGTTAATAGCCTGTGAGTCTGTGGAGGTTGGGGTCCTTTCTGATCCTGGCATATGTCCTGGAAGTGAGTGGACTTGCTGCTCATATGTGGTCTTTTCCTTAGGGTAAGGTTGTTGAGTCAGCTAAATGTTTACTAAGCTGTTTTATTATCCATTCATTCCGTCATTGAATCTTAGATATTTTAACTCTGTAGTGAAGTACCTAATTATGTATATCACTCTAGCACAGCTGGGTTAGTTCCCTTTCTCATTGCTCTGACAGGAAGGGAGGACACACTTCCAGGGTGGTGCAGTCGTGACAGGGATGGCAAAAGCAGCGGGCATTGTCATACTGCATCTGTAGTTAAGAGGCAGAAGTGTGACTCTCCTTGCTGGAGCTACACTTATCTTCCTTTTGTTCAGGACGGATCTCCCACCTTAATTGATCCAGCCTCAGGGATTCCTACAGAAGAGTTATCCATCCATGCAACTGATAATTTGCAAGGGCGGGGTCTGAGGTTTCTTGTGAACTGCTCCTACCCATTTACACTTGGCTTAGAGACAGAGTGGGGCTAGATTTGGATTTTCGAGAAAGTCTTTGGACAATGGTGGCTATATTCCTTTGCTCTAGGGATCTCCAAGCAATACAATTGGCCGGACGCCTTCACGACACCCCAGCAGCAGGACCAGCCCCCTGACCTCACCCACCAACTGTTCCCACGGGGGACTATCTCCAAGGTAAGCTCATTCCAAAGAAGTGAAAAGTAAAGATGCCCTATGTTCAGTGCAGCCTGCCTTAGACCTCAGCTTGATAGCAGAGCGCTAGGCGTTAGGAGGTAGCTTCCACTCTGCTCTCTACTTGTAACTGCAGAGTCTCTGGCAGCTAACTCCTGTGCTGCAGTGAACAGCTTGTGCTCCATGTTCCCTGTACTTCTACCATTTCTAAACACTGAGCATGGCACCTCATAGATTTTAAAACTGAGGTCATACGAGCCCTTGGGGAAGCCTGTCAGTTGTCTCTCTAAGAGATGAAAAATCCTAATAGTATTTATTGAGTTATTCATAAACTTTTTAGACTCTCCACTGAGCCTGGTGTAGTTTTCTAGTCAGGGAGCCGCTCCAGGCCTGCCATGTCCTATTTAAAGTGGATGCTGCTCAGAAAAGACAGTGGCTGGGGACCTGAGCATCACAAGATTAATTATATACAGATTCCTGTTAGGACCATGCACAGTGGCCTTATAGAGTCAGGGAGATAACTTCTTACTTGTTTTTATTTTAGTTTTTGAGACAGGGTCTGCTATGTAGTCCTGGTTGGCCTAGAACTTTCCACATAAATCTTGCCTTGGCCTCTAGGTGGCTGAGATTACATCATACACCACTGTGCCCATCAGTGAGGTATGACTAGAGGATAAAGTGCTTCATCTCAGGCCTTATTGGAAGTCTACAGGGAGACTTTGCTGACTCTCTTACGAGGGTTGGCATTACCTAGTCCCTCAGACTGGTGCCTCTGTGAAGCTATAGATTTTCTAGACCAGCAAGGGCCACAAGTACTGTGTTCTATCTATGAGAAGTCAAGGTCTTTGGGCTGTGACAATCTAGAAGACTTTTGTCCTGAAGTCTGTCACGAGGTCTTCAGATGTAATGAGCATATGCCAAACGTGCCCTTATCTGGTAAAGGTCTTCATCAACTGGAAAGATAGCCAAATCTATCTTTGTTTTCGACTTGTGTTTTGGATTTTGTTTGAGACAGGGTCTCATTTAGCCAGATTGACTGTGTAGAGAAGATGGCCTTGAACTCCTGATCCTGTGCCTTCACTTCCCCAAAGGCTGGGGTTATAGGCATGCCTGGTGCAGTAGTACTTTTAAATATAACTTTATATGAATTTCTTTCTTACCACGAGAGTTTTCTTCAGGCCCCAGTTACACTATCAGTATTATGGAGCAAAAGAAATCTGTTTTCTCCTGGGGAAAATATGTGGGTTTTGTTTGTTTGTTTGAATGTGTGTTTTATAAACTGTTACGGCACCTTGCTGTTTTTGTATTGCTTTGTGTGTGCTCCCCGATGCTCCCCGATGCTCCCTGATCTCTAATACCTAGTCTGATGTTACTTGTCCAGATTCAGTCTGTGGTGTCAGGATTTTAGTGTGTTGTTAGAATTAGACAGTTGTGACCAGAAACTGGTGAAAATACACCTTACTAAGATCTCGGCAGTGTATTTTTTTCCTGAGTGACTAGGCTTCAGTACAGACAGTAAAAACTTTCTGGCAAATGTATAGTCTCTATAAATTGTTACTTTGTCTAGACGTGATGCTCTGCACTGTTAATTGAGATGTCTTCCTAATGTGCAGTTCACATGTCATGTCTTATAGTTATTGTATTAATAAGTAACAGAAAAGATTATATCTCAAATTAAGTATTTTATTAGTTTGTTTATTAAATGCCTAATTTTAAAAACATGAGTGGGTGTGCCAGTAGAATTTATCAAAGAACTGCATAGAAATTAATTTTTGTAGATCTCCAAATTATTAACAATTTTCATTAATTCTTAATCATAGCTTTTTTTTTTTAATTCTTAGGTGAAAGAAATGAAGAGATTTATTTTCAATATCAAAAGGTCTGGCCGTGGTCTACATATTTTCTTATGGCCAAATCTTTTCTTTAGGGAATTACTTAGTTAAAGTTCTTTCTTTCTTAAAAGTCCCCCGTCAACACTTAAGTAGCTGCCCAACCTGCCAGCCTGGGAAGACAGTTCATCTGCTGTGAAAACTGCCCCACCTGGCTGTGTCATTGGAAGAAAAACTCAGTGGGTGGCATGCTTTCTACTAGGGAGATTATAAAGGAAATGAAGTTCTAGACAAAGCAGAAGAGGTGAAGAGCTTGCCATGTGTCTGAGTGGTGCTCTTGAAGCATGATCTATAAGGTGTTAGCTTTTTATTCTGAAGGAGGAAAAAAGCAACTTTTTCATCAGTCTGAATTTGTCTAAAAGTTCTGTGATTTGATCGTGGTGATAATAAAGGTTGGTTCAAAAGCAGTGACAGCTCTAATATGGTGGCTTTAGATTTGTCCAATACCCAGTGGTATCAGAGATGCCAACAGGCTAACACTGTACAATATCTCATTTCGGATTAGTTGTAAGAGGGATGGCTGCCAGCTACTCCCATCTAATGAACAAGTATAAGATAGTTTGTGAACAGAGATTTATGACCTATGTTTTTTTCATCATTTAACAAATACTTCTATTTTAGCTCATTTTACCAATTATGATTTTGTGATGAGTTGCAGTTCCAAGTGTCTGGGGTCTTGCTCCAGTCTGGTGGATGCTCCTGATGAGTGTGTCCTAGAACAGAATGGTGAAACTACATATTGACCTCTAGGTGCCCTGGCTTTGCCACCCTGTAGATGGCTCTTGTGTACCTCCTATCAGAATGAAGTAGCACCTATAGAATATGGCAAGGGTTCATAACAAACCCAGGTCTCCCCATCCCCCCAATGGAGCCAGTCTTGAGTATTGCCTCTATACATTTTGTGCCCTTGCCCCCAGCCTATACCACAATGACCCCTCATCTCCGAGCTTTATTTCCCCTAGCAAATGGGTTCTATGACCCTCCAGGGATATTAACACCAAGGGATACCAGTTGTAAGATCCATGTTGGTGGGCACTGAAGGCTCAGTTGGTAAAACACGGTGCCTTGCAAGCAAGAGGTCTTGAGTTCAGAACCTGCTTTTCAAAATGTTTTTAAAAGGCCAGGCCCAATGTCACACATGTGTATTCTTAGCAATAACGTGATGAATGAGCATGCAAGCTGACCTGCCTAGACTTCCTAGCCTACTTGGTGAAGTTCCAGACTAGAGTGAGGCCTTGTCTGCAGCAGGCAGGATGCTGTAGACTCTGCCCTGTCTTCTCACTCATCCTCTGACTTGTAGCAGAAGGTAGAACTTTCCCTGGGGACCTCCAAAAACCCAGGCCAGCTAGTGACACTGGTGAGCAAAGAGATACCTGTGTTCTCAGATGTAATTTTGTTTCCTTTGGATGATATAGAAGCAGAGGAATGCCATTTCATTTCATTATTCTATTTCCTCCTCTGAGCTGGCCAGCTGAAACTTACTGCCCCCATGTACCCCTTTCCAATGGCATTCTGTCCTCTGAACCCTTACCACATCCCCAGCTCAGGAGCACTGTCAATCTCTGGAGTGCTGAGTCACAATAGTGTGGTCTTGGAGCATCTCCTTGTTTCTGTTGAATTAAGTCTTGAAAGTGCCCCTTGGTTCTTCTGAAATAATCACTAGGATGGTAACCTGAGCATCCTTAATTTCTCGTAAGTGCTTCTTCCAATGCACATCCAGCCCAGGCAGGCAGGTGTGCCCTCTCACAGGTATGTACACTACACTTGGGATCTCAGTTGACTCTTAATGAAGTCAGCTCGGCCCATAGTTGGGAAAGAAAAAAATAAGAACAGTCTGAGGAGAAAAGTGTGAAATAAAGCTGTTCTTTCCCTCTGAGTGTGAAGTAGTAATTTGGTCCAGCTGATGTGATGGGACTCTGGTGGAGTCTTCCTCCCCTCCCTCCCCTTTGCCCCTGTGTTTCTCTCTCTGATTTTCCTCTTCTGATCACTGCAGTCGGTTGTGGGGTTGGAGTGCCGATGGGCTACCGAAGCCCCCACCTCCCTTTTCTCAGCCTAACTCCACTCCCACCGCTCCCTCCCACAAGACTCTCAGGCGCTCTTACTCTCCCAGGTAACATGCTACCTGTTCAATTTGTTGAAAATGTCACAATATTATTGTGTTTCCAAGGTTGCCCTGGGTCTTCTGGAAAGTCTCTGAGCTCCTCTGGTGTGATTCTTGCTTCCATTGCCTTGTAGGAACGAAACCTGGGTGAGCTATGTAAGCAGGAACAGGCTTAGGAGCCAGGCTGCTGCTCTGTCTCAGTAACTGCTTTATCCACCCAGCCAGACTCATCACCATTTTACTCTCTCGTGGGCTGTTTGTGCTAGCATGGCATTCAGGACACATCATGCTGTCCAGGTAGCAGTGGGGGGTGCAGTCGCCTTAATAAGAATGTCAGGTGCAGAAGAGCTCTGCTAAGGATCGGGTAAAACCCAGGCTTTCCACAGTTGCTATTCCTGCTCCCAAGGCACAGGCCAACTACTTTCCTTATATATAGCAACCAGACAGGCTGCCCTAAGAGCTTTTTACTTTTTACTGCTGTGATAAGACACCATGACCAAAAACAGCTTGGGGAGCAAAGGCTTTATTTCAGCTTATAGCTTGTAATTCATCTTCCAGAGAAAGCAGGACTAAACCCCAGACAAGGAAACCTGCAGGCAGGAGCTGAAGCAAGAGGCCATAGAGGAGCATTGCTTACTGGCTTGTTCCTATAGCTTGCTTAGCCTGCTCTCTTATATCACTCAGAACCATCTGCTCAGGTCATGGCACTGCCCATAGTGAGGGGCCCTTCCACATCAGTCATTAACAAGAAAATGCCCTCCAGAGTTGCCTTGGAGGCATTTTCTCAATTGAGGCTCCTCTTCTGAGATAATTCTAGCTTAAGTCAAGTTGACAGCAACAAACTAAGGCACTAGGCTAGGCTAATGTCATTGTCCCATCTCCCTAAAGATGTCCTGCCTAGGGCTGAAGCTATAGTGGTGGTGCTCCTGCCTAGCACACCTGAGACCCTAGGTTCAGTTTCCAGTACTGCCAAACAAACACATTAATTGGGAAAGATGCCCTACTTTCAGACAGGACATTATTTGTCCCTAGCAAGCATCAGCTGCCCACCACGTGCTTAGTGACAGTGTTATAAGTCTAGAAGGACATGGCTCTGTCAGGTTTTAAAACTGTTAAATTTGTGATCCTAAGGAAGTCCTATGCATTCCTCCAGACACCTGTTCCGGGTCTCTTGGATGCTGTCGTAAAGATCCAAACCTAAGAGCATGTCTTTCTTAGAAAGTCTGTCATCACATGGGCAGAACACAGGAGGCCCAGCTGTTATTGTGCTCTGTATGAGGAGTCTATACCCAACTATGTGAAAGGATAAGAGTTAGAAAGAAAAAGAAAGAAAGAAAGAAAGAAAGAAAGAAAGAAAGAAAGAAAGAAAGAAAGAAAGAAAGAAAGAGAGAGAGAGAGAGAGAGAGAAAGAAAGAAAGAAAGAAAGAAAGAAAGAAGGAAGGAAGGAAGAAAGAAAGAAACGAAAGAAACGAAAGAGAGAGAGAAAGAAAAGGAAAGAAAGAGAAAAGAAAGGGCTGGAGAGATGGCTCAGTGGTTAAGAGCACTGACTGCTCTTCCAGAGGACCCAGGTTCAATTCCCAGCTGCCACATGACAGTTCATAACTGTCTGTAACTCCAGTTCCAGGGACCCAATACCCATAATAAAATACCAATGCACATAAAATATTTTTTTTTTAATTTAAAAAGAAAAGAAAACCAGAGGGTCTGTAGTAAGCTGACTTCAGTCTCTGAAGCCCATGTAAAGATGAATGTGACACCAACTCACAAAGTTGTGCTCTGACTTCCATGTGTACACACAGACACACACGTAGACACATACACTTGCACACACACACTAAATTTCAAGAATTTAAAAAGCAAACCTGGAAAACAAAAAATAGCAGCCATGGGTTCCATGACAGCTGATGCACGAATTTGTTTCTACTTTTTAATGATAACTGTACTTGTCACTTTTTTTTTTTAGATTAATCTTATCACTCAGTGTAGATCTGCTTCACTGACTGTCCCCTAAGCATGCTGGCCTGCAGGCCCTTTCACACACTGAACCTCACTTCAGCCATCTTCCAGCCAGCCATAAAGATTGCCATCTAGAGGACACCCCTCTTCAGAATCATCTTTCCTATAAGCACATCAGTCTAACTCACCAGTGGGTATCAGTTAATACATGGGGTGTGGCTCAGTAGTAGAGTACTTTCCTGTTGTGCACAAGGCCGTGAGTTCGAAGGGTTGGGATAAAGACATAAGGAGAACTTCTAGTAAACAGCTGAGGAGAGAAAGCCAAGTGGAAATGAGTCTTTCTCTGGATGGTATTCAGCTCCTAAAACTGCAGAAAGAAAAAGGTTCAGAGAGCAGGATTCCTCTCTTGCCGTTTGGTTTCTTGGCATCCTGACCATCCCTTCCCACCACCTGGTTCTCCACAGGGCAGTCACTGGACTATTCTAGGCTTCAGTGTTGGGTGACAGGGCCTTAGATCGCTGGCTGCCTGAGCTACCCCTCCTACTCTAAGACACCTAAGGAAGCCCTCACTGTCCAGTCAGAATGCTTACAGGTGACCAAGGCCTTTAACCCTTAAGATTGTGTCCCAGCATTGTCTCCAAGCTAAAACAGGGCATCGTGTCTTACATGCACATTCACCTCACCAGCCTCTTCACAGTCTGCTTCTGGTCCCTCCCCCTGGTCCCCATGTGTCCCTCAAGTCTCAGGGCTGGGGACTTTTGTCATTTTGAACCCTAGTGCCTACTTCAGGTAGCTCACAAATGAGCTCTAGGGAGCTGTCACCCACTTCTGGCCTCTGTGAGTACCTGTGTAAGCATGCACACACACATAAACATGTATACACACAAATAAAGCAAGTCTTTTAAAAATAGATTTAGGGTTGTTTGTCCCGCCCACTTTCTGATGACAGCCTTCTTGGAAAATTCTTTTTTCCCTAAGAAAGCCTTAAAGGGCATTGATCTTAAAAAAGACTAAATCGTAGATATCACAGAAAAGGCAAAAAAAAGGGTGGGGGAGGAATGATGCTCATCACTAGAAAGCAGTTTTCTCTCACACCTAGAGCTAATGATTTCAGCTTCCTCCTGAGGGGCACTTGAGCATTAGTGCCCAGGAACAGCCTTGGTGGGTATAGACACGCGTGCTGCTTGCAGGGAATCCGTTTGTTCCTGGAGAGTGAGAAGGAGAGCAACAGCTGGCCCAGTCTCCATTTTCTTCTCTTCACAAGAGGCCACTGGGATGGTGCAGTCATTTGAACTGAAATGAAACATTCTAAGGGAGTTTGGGTTCGGGTTGAAAATCATGGGGCAAATTTACCTGAAAGCCAATATTCTCTGAAGCAACACATGGAAAATAATATTGTGACATTCCTTAAAAAATTAAACGTTCTTTCAGACCACCCTCGTCCATCCATCACTCTTTCAATTTTTTTATTTTTTTTTATTTTTTTTGCATGGGCTATGCTATTATCTTTGGTTGTTGTGATTAAAAGTATTTAAGGCATTCTTTTACATCTTGTATATATATTTTATTTGAGTCATAATGCTCAGTTTTTCTATATAAAAGTAGTGTACTGGTCAGATGTATAAACACTTCTGAATATAAGCTGGTATTACAGAGTGCCTAGGAAAAGAACATGGAACTCCTCTCCAGCTATACTTTCAACACTTCTGGAGAGTGACCTTGGGGGCATGAGAGCTGAGAATACCTAGAACCCTTGAGTTCTGCTCTGTCTAGTTTTTAACATAGCTTCTCATGGGTACACTTTGGGCTTCAGCTGCAGGTGTGTTCAAGGCTCATGTTTCTTTTCACTAAGTGCCAAGGCCCCAGTCTGAACTGGTATGTGTTGTCTGAACTCTCCTAATAAAGCAGATAAATGCTTTTTCCTTTTATTAGGAAAGAATGATTCTTTCTGGATCAGTTGTGCAGTGCTAGACCAGTGATGTCCACCCATGAGAGTGAGCTTGAGGCTGGTGTTGTAGCCAGCATTAGAAAATACTTGGATCATTGCACCCTCCAGTGGCCAGAGATGTGGCCACTCCTGTGACACCTACCTGGGGGAGGAGCTTAGTCAATTCTGATTGTGTTTAATTTAAAGGAAGTTTCCTTCTTGGGCTGTGCATGGCTTGGTGGTTTTTCCTTTGGGAGCAGATCTCACCAGTAGACATCTTGTATTTGAGTCCTTAGTGTGTGGAAGAACTAACCATGCTTGTTCTGCACTGCTTCTCAGCTAGCTCACAACTTTGTAGAAGTGAATTTACTTTACTTACTGTATCTCATCCTTTCTTGAATGCTGTGTTAGTTACTTTTCTATGGCTGTGATAAAATAAGACCAAGGAACCTCCGGAAAGAAAAGTTAATAAGGGATTGTGTCAGGGAGTAGCAGGAAGCTCATCCTCAGACCATCAGCATGAAGCCAAGTGAACAAACCTAAGGCAAGATTATAAATATGAACACTCAAGCCCCCAGTGATATACTTCGTTCAGGACACACCTCCTGAACCTCCCAAACGATGCTGCTAATCACTAGAAATCAAATGTTCAAGTATCATGACTGACATCTCCAACATCTTGAGGTCTCTCTCCACTGTAACAGACTTTTCCAGCTTCATGAAATGGTGTCTCATAGCCTTTTGGCCTCTCTGGGCATCGTGTCTGGATTCTCACAGTGCACATTGTTGTCAATGCGAAGTCTATAGCCCTTTCCCTCTAGGGTCCTTCATGCCTCTAAGTACCACATGGGCATCCTTACCTGGTTGAGCACAGCAGCACTTTCGTTTCGCTCCTTAGACTTTCTGTTACAGCCTGCCAGCTTACTGGGGTGGAGTCTTGACCCAGAGCATCTTTGCCTGTTTCTGTGCAGAGCAGGGAGGGGCCTCTTCTGCCTCTTTGTCACACAAGTCTCAACTACAGCATGGAGTTCTTGGCACTTTGTTTCTCTCCACAATGTACACTTTCCATTTCTGTCTGCCCTGCCCGTTCTTTTTCCTTGTAGACTGCACGAGTGTTGACAGTAACAGCCATTCCACAGATTCAGTGCCATCCAGTCTTGAACTTTCCTCCACCAGAGAAATTAGTCCATTACTTTTAAATTTAGCCTCGGGCAGGTTCTCAACAAGGACAGCTAGATTGTTTCCCAAAGTATCACTAGAAAGTTCTCCAGCCCAGTTCCTAATACTGTTCCCCCACACAACAACCCAGCCAGCTTCTTCAGTCTCTGGCACCAAGTTCTGTGTTAGTTACTTTTCTGTTGCTGTGATTAAATGCCATGACCAGGAAAGATGCTTATTTGGATTTACAGTTGCAGAGGGATAAGAGTCTGTCTCAGTAGGGAGGCATGGCAGTAGGCAGGAACAGAAAGCTGAGAGTACACCTCTTCAAAAGCAAAAACTGGAAGGTTGGCAAGGCCTTTTATTCTCAAAGCCCAAAACCAGTGATAAAGTTTCTCCAGCAAGGCCACACCTCCTAACACCCACTCTCAAATAGTGCCCCAGCTATGGACCAGAGCCTTCGGGGACAGCCTCATTTAAGCTACTACAAATGCTTTATTAAAGCAAGCAATGTTTAAAGTGCCCTTAGTTGACTGTCCCAGCATGCTTTGCTTTCATTGTTGTCTACCCATCTTGTGCTTCTTGGTTTTTGTTGTTGTCTTTTAATTCTCAGGAGAGGTGTGGGTGTTTTTTCTCCTGCTGCTCTTTTTAGCACCCTTTTTACACATTAAAGAACACTTGCCAACAAACTGCGGGACACCAAAGGCTTTCTTTTTTTCTTTTTTAAACCATTTGATTCATGTCATATTATTGTTGTCTCAAAGGACAGCAGTTGCTGTCACTTTTCCCAGAACAAGTGTTGTTTCTAGAAGTGCTTTTAGATGCTCATCAGGAAGGTGGCTCTCATCGCTTTAAGATGTCTTTTATAAAAGAACCTGCTATTCCCAACAAACCGCTGGGTTAGACTACGTGGGAAGTAGAGCCCAGGAGGGGAGATCTGACTTTGACTCCAGAGCTAGTGTCTTGTGCTCTTTGAGGTAGCATCTTATTTGTTTCTCTAAATTGGATTCTGGTGTGCATAGCCTGGTCATGTGAAGTGGTTTGCTTTACTCTTCACAAGCCTCTCTGTAATCTGAGCTTGTTTCCATGTGCCTGTTCCTCTAGAGTTTGTACATTTGAGACCAGTAACAACCAAACTACTTTTTTTTTCATCTCCAAGATAAGAAAGTTCCTTTTCCACCTCCATTACCTCGTGTATTCAGTCACCAATGTCACTCCTGAGTTCTTGCATCTTTATGGTTTTGTTTCTCACTGGTTCCTGGATGCTGTGTAATATGTCTGGGGCCAGCTTTGCCATGAAGATGGACAGTGACAGTGCTCTGGCGAGAGCTGTCCCCTTTTCATCCCAGCTAACCAAAGGCCCCAAGTATAATTAGTCTTACTAGAACTTACTAAATAATTTAGACCCATGTCTTAGTTTTATGTACATACCTTAGTTTTTCAGAAAATGCCTTTTTTTCCCCCCCTTTTAAATTATAGCATGCTGGACTATGATACAGAGAACCTGAACTCTGAAGAAATCTACAGCTCTTTGCGTGGAGTTACAGAAGCCATCGAAAAATTCAGCTTCCGAAGCCAAGAAGACCTGAATGAGCCAATTAAGCGAGATGGCAGGAAGGATTGTGATATTGTGAGTATCCTGGGCCAATGGACAGTTCTGTCAGCTTAGAGGCAGTGGACAGGGTCTTTCCCACACCAAATGCCCTGGTGATAGTGTTTTCTACTCTGGTGTTAAAGTAATAACATTTTTAGAGGCCTAACGCAGTTTAAAGACAATTCAGAAGAGTGATTATCAGCTTCTGCTCATTTCTCCTGGATGTGCTCTTGCCTCTGTGATGTGATAGCATGATGACTGGGGCTGGAGTGACGCTCAGTTGGTAAAGTGCTTATGAAAAACATGAGAGCCTGGCTTCAATGCCCAGAACCCCATTAAAACTCAAGAGACAGAAACAGGATGACCTCTGAAAGATCATGGACATCCTTACCAAGTTTGGCACAGCAACACTTTCATTCAGTTGCTTTTTAGTATCTGTGTTTGAATGTAGTGTCTAACTCCTAGCTTGTATTTCTTTATATCCTAATTAGTTGGTAATAAAAACTTTCATGGACTAGCAATTTGTATTACATTGTTAGATGATCTGAATAAGTATAATACCTTGAACAAGGATAGAGATATATGTACAATAACAAAATTAATCTCAATATACACAATTTGTATACAATATACAAACATCCAATCCAATGTAAAATATTTAAAGCTAGTAAATCCTTTTAAAAAGAAGATTCAATAATCTATCTACCCTTATATCCTATAGATCTGTATCCCCTTTTTCTTTCTTTCTTTTATTAAACAAGAATCTTTAATCTAATCTCTCTAGTTTAACTTTTTTCTAACCATAGCCAATAACAGTTTTTAACCAATTACCTTAAACAATGACAATCATTGAAAGAACAAAAACCACCCACCCCACTTCTTGGGAATGTGGGTACTGTGTTCTTAAATTTACATCCTGCTGACTGGAGGCAACAGCATCTTTAGGGAATCCTGAAAAGAAAAGTTTGTTAAATGTCAAGTCCTGAAATAAGTAGCTGTGTCATTTGTTGTCCAGTCTCTGCATAACAGGAAAGTGCATGGCTTGTCTCAAGTCCTGGCTATAGGAGTCTGTGAAGCTGGTTCATCTCAGTGAGCTGCCTCAAAGTTGTCCTGAGCAGTTTGTAGTCCAAATCTGATCTTTAGTTGGTGTTTGTCAGCCTAGTGGCTTTGTCAGAGTCCATGTGAAATCATCGTTGTGGGGCTCCATCTTCCTTTTGGATACTTCAAGTTCACAATTAGGCCTTGTCCTGGATCACTGCAGAAAACCGATAAGAGACTAAAAACCAACACAATGTACAGGAAGCTAAATATATAATTATTTATTGAGCATAGGATTAGTAACAATAGAATAGTCCTTTATTTTTTGTTATTCTTCTGTCCTGTATCAAGTGGCTCTTCTGATATGATACAGAGATTTTGTATTTTCCTTTAGCAAGTATGCTTGAGTCACACTCCAACAACAACAGAAAACATATAGAGGTTAAGCAATGAGATTTTATCTTATAGAGTGTCCTGGTACCAATAGTTACGATATTCTTTTGCTTGTAAATTTTTCTGGATAGCCTTCCTTCTTCTTTAGACGTCTTAGATGTCCAAGATCTTTTTAATTTCTTGAAGATGGGGAGTTCCAGTTTTCTGTAAAGACAAAACAAAAACCTGCCCCAACTCTTTGTTTTTTCTTTCAACTTAAAGTATTATAATATGGGTGGAGGAGTCATCAATTCTTATTTTCATGAAGTTTCTCTGGTTCAATATTAAATGTGAAACATACCCCATACCCCAGGGTGAGATCCTGGTGGACCAGGGACAGAGCTTTAGGGAGACAACATCCTTTCCTCATGTTCCCATGTGAGTTATCATGGGATGTGCCATAAGTGTTTTGTTTGGGGTCATTTCAACACTTTCTATGTTTGTACAGAAATGTCTTGATAAGAAGAAAGGAGTAAAAATTGATAAGAGAAGGAAAGACAGCAAGGCCCAAGACACCTCCAGTTTCTTGTGGCCCCGTGAAGTGGAGGGGACAGGTGTCACGGCTGTAGTGCTGTTGGTGCTATGGATTGAATTTTGATCTGTATGCTTATGCATGGTACCAGAAATTGAACTCAGGGCCTCAAGATGCTCAGTAAGTGCTGTACTCTTGAACCACATGTAGCTCTTCCTCTGATGTTTACTCCTGTTCTACTCTTCTGGCCACATTATCCATTATAAACAGCTCCTCCCTGAAACATAGTCATCCCTTCATATACACAGGTCTTCCTCGGGGGAGTCAGTCAGATGTGCACCAGAATATTCATTAAAAGCCCCGTAGTCTAAATGTACAGGCTATTATTTATTGATGGTTTATGTAGGATGTCCCCGCTCACTGTGGACAGTGCCACTCCTGGGACTGTTGGCCGTGAGTGCTCTAAGAAAGCAGCTGAGCAAGCCCTGGGGAGACAGCCAGTAAGCAAGCAGTGCTCCTCCATGGCCTCTGCTTCAGTTCCTGTCTCCGTGTTCCTGCCCTGAGTTCCTGCCCTGACTCTCTTGGTGATGGAGTGTGACCCGAGAGGTGTAAGCTGAAATAAATTCTCTCCTCCCCCATTTTGTTTTTCTCTTGGTGCTTTCTCACAGCAACAGAAAGCCGAATCAGCACAGGGAGACACGATTATCTCATCTGACAACTTAGAGTCAATCATTGCAGGAAGCCAAAGTAAGAACTGGAAGCAGGAACTAGAGTGGAAAACACAGAGGAACACAGTTTGCCGCCTTCCTCCCCATGGCCTTTATACAGCCCGAGTCCTGCTCAGCAGTGGCACTGTCCATGGGGACTTGTGCCCTCCTTGTCAGTCTTTAAGTAGGAACGCCTTACAGACATGCCCACGGGCCAGTCTAATAGCAGTTCTTAAACTGTTCCCTTTCTCATCACATCTTTGCCATGTGATGCTATTTGATGTAAAAACTAACTAGCGCAGACACATTTTCCAGCTAAGACACTGAGGTGAAAGTCGGAGCCAGTGTATAGATTTCCCCACCAAGACCAAACAAACAGAAACACGAGACATTTTAACCTCTTTCAATCCCCACGCATCCCCAGGCCTAACAGATCCACAGACTTTATTATGCAGCTAGAGTCCTAAAACACACACACACACAAAACCAGCTACCCTAAAGTTTATTAAAGTACAGACAAAGCCTAACTTAAGGCTGTACACGTCCCCATTTCAGACCTTCTTTCTCTCCCTCTTTTTCCCTTTCTCTTAATCTGACCTTCAGACCCCATAATTGCAGAAGACCCTCATTATATATGTCAGTCACTTCTCAAAGTTCTCTTACTAACTCAGTTTTTTTCTGAGCTCCAAAAATTAAAAATTCATCATCCCATGCCTTAAACTCACCCAGACTGCAAACAATTAGCTACCAAACCCAGCAGACCGACCACCAAAAGATACAGTTCTCATCATTCAAAAAGACAAACTTTGCCCTTGAGACAGCTTGAAGCAGCCTTAAGAGATCTGTTGACCCTGTTCTGATCGAATCCATTTTCCTCTTGCCCCCCCCCCATAAACATGGCCTTTTTCTAATAATAAACATAAGGGTGAGATTTAAGGATTCCTGGCATGTAGTAAACCCAACATGGCGCTGGCAGAACACGCCACACCAGGCATGGCTATGTAAATCCGTGCCCACCCACTCTCTTAAAAGGAGCTGCCACATGGAAGTCTGTCTCTCTCTTCTGCTTTTCCTTGTACCTACTGGGCATCTCCCCTGAATAAACTCTAGTGTGGCATCTGGTGGTGTGTATGTCTGACCTCACACATGAAACCAACAGTGTATCTGTTCTTAAAGTGCACAGGTAGGCCTAGCTTGCTAAGGCAGAGCATAGATGCAAGTCAGAGCTGGTGGGCGATGGTTCACACAAGAAATGACAATGTTAAAAATGTTGGGAAAGTCCATTCTGAGAAGTTACAGAAGTACAAGGACCAGGTCTCCAAAACATTGAGTGTAAGAGAGATTATAATGCTGTAGTGAGATTCAGGTACTATGGGAGGTTAATGGAACTGTCTGGAAGTCAGGAGGGTTACATTTGACATAAGTGAATTCAGCTTTACCAGTAATTTATTCTAGGTAAAGAACTCAACAAAAGAAAAGAACATTATTTCCACGAAGTATCATATTTCAGTATTAATCTACAACCTTTTGAAAAAGAACAGAGTGAATTTTATTAAAGCATGAGTAAAAAATATGGTGTGGTTACACACAATATCGACAGAACTTTACTCATAAAGTGTTTATGCAGTGAGGAAAACAAAATGTCAACTGTGTGTCTATTGGAATCCCCAGCTTTGCAAAATCTACATGTAAAGAAGGACAGAAGAAATAGTGCACAAAAAAAGTAAGATTCGGGAGCTGACGAGGTGGTTCAGAGGGTAAAAGAAAGGCTTTGTGCCCACTTCAGTCTGTCACACAGTGGTGGAGAGAAAACCGACTCGGGGAAGTTGTCTTCTTACCGCCACACTTATCTGTGCCGTGTACCCACACATGGGTGCACACACGCACTAATAATAAGAAAGTTACAGTGTCACCCATGAATTACCCTCTACTCAGGAAACTGCTCTTGAAGTATAGTCTCCACCTTGTTGGTCTGAACTTGTATAGATCTGTGCTTGTATTATTCTTTGTATATTAAATATAGTATAGAGTCTTATTTTGTAGGTGCCAATGACAAATGTATTCTAGAACTCCTGTGACGTATATGTGCAGAGAGTTGCAAGCATGGGTTTAGACAGCTGTCTGTACACTAGCATTTACAGTAGCATTAGTCATAGTATCCAAGGTGAACAAAACCCCAGTGTGGATCAGCAGGGGCAGAGATAAAGATATGAAAGACAGCCTTCCAAAGGAAAGAAATCTGACCTGTGCTATAACCTAGATGAACTTTAAATGCCAAGTGAAATAAACCAGTTGCAAAAGGGCTAGCATTTTTTTTTTTTTTTTAATTTCCTTTACCTGAAGTATCTAGCATAGACAGATTAGTAGAGAATAGAATCAAGATTTGGGTGGGCAGGGGAATTGTTATGTATTGGGTGTGGGGTTTTGGAGAGAGAATGAGAAAGTTCGGTGTATACATGGTGTTGATGGTTACACAAAATAGTCAATGTATCTAATGTCACTGAACTATGATTATGGATGGTTGAAATGATAGGGCATTTGTATTTACCACAACTTCTAAAAACATATAAACATAGAATGTAAGCTGTATCTTGTTAGCAGCACAAATACAATTTTGTGGGAAACACTGGTATGTTCCAGATCCCTGGAAATCATGTTCAGGTAAGGAAATAGGCTGCCCATTGCCAGCACTAAGCCCAGACTTGTTCTCATGGTGCTGTCATGTGGGGCTGAACAGGCTAATGTGCCAAAGGCCTGTTACCAGATCTTGGTTACATTGTTAGTGCTGTGATGGACAAAAGCAACTTGAGGAGAAAAAGATATGTTTCTGCTTACAGTTCTGTGTCATCCCTGAGGAAAGTCAGATGATGCAAAGGCCACAAGGGAGTACTTCTTACATGACTTACTCAGCTTGTCTAGTACACTCAGGGCCACCAGCCTAGGGGTGGCGTCACCTACAATGGGATAGGTGCTCCCATAATAATTGTTGATTGAGCAAATGCACCACAGGCTGCCTACAGGCCAGTCTTTTAGGGGCATTTTTTTTTTGCCTAATTGAGGGTCCCTTTTCCTAAGTGACTCTACATTGTGTTGTGTTGACACAAAACCATCCAGCAGAACAAAAACTATCAAAAGCATGCCAGAGACCATGGAAAGCCAACTGCTAAGAAAGATGCAGGAAAAGAAAGTTCAGTACTAGGTATCCGAAAAATGGAAGAGCACTTGCTTGTGGCCTGGGCGATACTTACTGTGTACATTGAGATAATCTAGCAAACCCTGATGTGTGGATATTTAGACTGCTTTAGACTCTGCATGGTACTTGAGCTTTCTCTGTGGAGCTATTATTAAGATATATTTGAGAAGCCTCTACTGTTGGCATTGGAGCCACAAGCCACAGTGGTTTGAAGCAGGCTTCTTAAGAATGGACAATGAAAGACAGACTCCTCCATTTCCAAGGAGCTCTTTAGACTGCATGGTAATGATCCTTCAGAGAACTCCTTGAGTATGGTGAATCACCAAATAACAAAGAAAAATAGGCTAAATATGTAAGTAGATGGGGGAATGTTCTATTCAGATAGAAATGCCAATAGCACACAGAGCTGGACAGATGGCCTCATGATTAAGAGCACTGGCTATTCTTTCAGAGTTTGGTTCCCAACACCTATATATTAGGCAGCTCAGAACTACCTATAACTCCAAGAACCCCTTCTTCTGGCCTCTGTGGGTACATGTGCACACTTTTAAAAAATGTTTTGAATAAAATTAAATACCAGTTGCTGTTCTTTTGTCGGGGGCCAGCTCTCAAATGGAAATTCCTGGCCCTTCTAAGAAATTCCTAAGCACCAAGGAAAAAGTGTGGGCCAGTAAACGTCACGTGCCTTTAATCCTAGCACTGACAAGGCAGTGTAGGCTCTGAGTTCATGGCCATGCTAATCTACCTAGTGAGTTCCAGAACAGCCAGGCTTACAGAGTGAGACCCTGTGAAAGAGAGGTGAGGGGAGGGAAAGAAAAGAGACTGGCAGGAGGAGGGGGGAGACAAATGAACAGGGGTGCTGGGAGCTCCCAAAGTGACCCTGTGCTGTGTTCCAGGTGTCCCGAGATGGAGGAGCAGCCTCGCCTGCCACTGAAGGCCGGGGAGGTGGTGAGCTGGAAGGAGGCAGAATGGCTTTGGACAACAAGACCTCCCTGCTCAACACACAGCCTCCACGTGCCTTCCCGGGGCCTCGAGCACGGGAGTATAGCCCATATCCCTACTCAGACACCATCAACACCTATGACAAGACGGCTCTGAAGGAGGCGGTGTTTGACGATGACATGGAACAGCTCCGAGATGGTCTGTGCTTGCTCACCTCATCTGTGTCTGCTACACACTGCCCTCTGTCATTCTAGCCCTGTGGGTTCTGTCAAACAAACAAACATGGGGTCTGCCCTGCTCTACCATTTTCTCAGAACTGCTTATGGGACCCCTACTATGTGCTTAGGCCTAGAGGGTCCCCAGTGAGTAGAAGCCTATTTGGTCTTACCTTATGTGAGCCTGAAGTCTGTCCATGGAGGCTCTGCTACTGGGACTTTCCTAGAATGCTGCTGAGTAGTTGGCCAGGATGTGCAATGGGTTACAGGCATCTAATGCTTGCTCTCTGAAGACTTTGACCTACACTGTCGCAGCTCTGTTAGCCATGAAGGTGAGGTCCCAAAGCTATGCAGATGGCTTCCCTCTTCCTTTAGCAGGATGACACCCAGGGTCTTCCAAGACTGTGCTCTGCTGTACCAGAGAAAGGAGGCAGGGGATCTGATGGTAGTTAACTTTCCTACCTCATGCTGGCACTTTGCTAAGAAGCATATACCCATTAGCTCCTGAGATTAGAGACAGTTGTTCTCATTTTACGGTTAACAAATACATTCTGAAAGATTAGGATATTTGCCTCCCAAAATAACAAAGAGATGTGTTCAGGGATTTCTTCTGAGTCCTACATCAAGACCAGTATCCAGGGACAGAGAATGTGACTCAAGGATTGAGTTGTGCTTAGTACATACGAGACCCTGGATGCAATCTGCAGGACCAAAGCAAAATCTTGACCTGTGTCCTCTAGCAGGTGTCTATTGGTCTGATGGTGTTTGTGCCAGCAACTTAAGTTTCTCTTTTTCCACCTTACTACCTTTGTTTCCCACAGTCTCTCAGGACTTTTTGCAGATCTGTTTTTTTTTTTTTTTTTTTTTTAGTAGAGTTTGAATGGAGAATTATGTAAATATGAATTCTAATAATAACTGCTTGGGTGTTTTTTATAAACATGAAGTAATTGGGTTGTTCTGCAGAAAGGTTCACTTCCTGGCATGATTGTTGGGTTACTAACTCAGAATGAGCACATTTTGGAGGGGACTGCTACATGAGGCAAGAGGCAGGTTCAGGGCACAGAAGGAATAAAGGGCCTGATACTGTGCAGCTCAGAGGTAGAAGACAGTTTTCCAAATGTTAAAAACAGAAGAGCCATCAAGGGGCTAACACAGTCCTGGAACTGCTGTTTCCTGGATTTGCTGAGTGCTAGACCCCCTGCTATAGGCCTTGGGTGGCCAGTGTTTGCTGTGACCCATGCTCTCTTCTCCTTTATTACTCTTGATCAGAGATTAGGGTGTCAGTTATTCATTATCTACCACCTGTGAACTAAAAAGCTTATGAAGAAGGGGGTGATGGATAGCAAGGAGAAATGACAAGTGGTCAGTGTTTTAAACATCCTCATGTGCTTGCCTCCCAATCTCAGAAGCTAAAGAAATTTGCAAATATGCCTTAGGAGAGTGCTTGGAGTGATTGGTCTCCACAGTTGGTTCCTCATGCACCCTGTTTAAAGTTGAGTTTTCAGGGTTGGGGGCTCTTCGGTGAATATGCACAGGGAAAGAGGTACCTTTGAGCCATTTGTTGTAGTTCAAAGCCCTGCTGGTAACCATCAGTGGAGGCAAGCAAATCTTCCCATCTTTGGATAGTCCAGACACTTTGATTGGCGTTAGTTACTATGTTGGTTCCCAAGCTTGCACGTCCAAGAACAGAACAGATGTTAATCAGTGTGATAGTGAGAAGGACTTGAGGGAATGTTTGCAATTGGAATGGGACAGATGTCAGTCAGCAAGAGGATGGGAGGTCCTGGGGATCCAGTCTGTGCATTGGAGTGGCTCTCCTACTGGCAAGTGGCTGTCTAGTAGAAAGCCTGACTCAAAAACGATAGTAGGTAGAAGAGTTTGGGGGGGGGAATCTTAAACACTTGGATTTTTATTTTTAAACCTCTGTGTAAAAATAGAAAGGGGAAAGTGGTAAGGAGCGCTCACAGGACTCACAGAGGAGCCTGGCAGCAGAGCAGGGTAGGGTAGGAGTCATGGCGGGAACCTTATAGCCAGCATCTCCTGAGGTTCCGTTCCGGTGTGTTTGTTTCCCCAGTACCCATTGACCATTCGGACCTTGTGGCTGACTTGCTGAAGGAGCTCTCTAACCACAATGAGCGTGTGGAAGAGCGGAAGGGAGCATTGTTGGAGCTGCTCAAGATAACCAGGGAAGACAGCCTGGGCGTGTGGGAGGAGCACTTCAAGACCATCCTGCTGCTACTGCTAGAAACTCTTGGTGACAAAGATGTAGGCATTTACAAAGTCCCGTTTACATGGTGCCTTTCCTGATTGGGCTGACGAGCTTTCCTTTGTGGATTATGTGTCTGGCTTAAACCAAATCAAATATTCAGCCGGTTTCCACATTGTTCCTAAGCACTCACTGCAACAGCCACCTCAGCTCACATGTCCATACCCAAGTCTCTCTGTAACTGGATGTGCATCTAACCAATGAAACCTTCCTGAACTTTGACACAGAATTTTGCCCAAACCCCATTAGTATAGACTGGTTCTTCCAGGATTCATCTTCACATGAGTTTCATTACTATTTCATGTGAAATAAAGAACTAGAGAAGCTTATTTTTAAATTTTTTAACTAATTTGCCCAGCGGTGATGGTTTAAGCCTTTAATCCCAGCACTCGGAAGGCAGAGGCAGGCAGATCTCTGTGAGCTTGAGGCCAGCGTGGTCTACAAAGCAAGTTTGAGGACAGTCAAGGCTGCACACACACACACAAAACCCTGTCATGAGAAAAAATATATAATAATGTATATGTGGTCATATATAACGTGTATGGAGGAAAACTTGTTGGAGATACTTCTTTTCTGACTCCATGTGTTTTTTGGGTTAAACTCAGATCATTGAGCCATCTTTCCTGCCCAGAGTTTATTTTTAAAAAGACCTTAGTAAGTGCTATATCTCAGAAAATGTTATCTTAGTACATCTTGTACCTGTGTTAGCAGGGCGGATGATAGGTACCCAAGGTGTATAAAACAAAACCTTCATGCTGGGACATTTGAATATGACAGACCAGGCTTTATGCCTGGGTTGTGATTATACCTGGTACTTAGTGGCTGACATTGGTGGAGGTGAGTTCAGGTGAGGGAAGTGATCAGTCAAGGTCATTCCTCCTACCTGTGAAGCTGGCCGCTAATACAGATTTGGGAGGGAACAGCTAGGATTGAATGCTCTAAGTAATGGTCCATCTTTCCACATTGGCTTTGCATGGCCTATCAGCACTGGGCTGGGAGGAGTTCCAAGAAGCAAGCACAGTGTGAGGTCATAGGCCAGACCCAGGGTCACAGTAGTGGTGACAGATGGCAGCAGGCAGTGGAGGAAGGGGAGTGCAGTAAATGCTGCCCTGGAACTGTTTTCTAACTCTCAGGACTAAATGTCTGGTTTAGGGGTAAGTAAAGATGGGGAATGTTAATAAAAGCCACACTAACTTTTCTTCAAAGTTCTGCATATAAAGGCAAGTACACTTGGCTGGGCTCTGTGGGGGATGGGATGATGTCATAGAGAGGGCAGGTGCTTTCTGTGTGCGTTTGCACAGTACACAGTTGAGTGACAAGGAATCAGGATGTGCTTCTTGGCTCTGTTTGCAGTAAACTCCACTCTTTTCTTGAGATTAGGCGTCTGTTTGGAATGGCTTTTCTCCAGGCACATGACTTGGGCCCTAACAGCTTGAGGCCTGTTGCTTGGGTGACCTCATCACCCAGAAGGTCAGGAACAGATACAGGTCTCTAGCTGACCTCAGAGAGTTCACAGCCTGGCAGACCTTGATCACAGAAGGGTCAGATGCTTTGGGCTCATCCCTATGCGTGTCTCACAGAAAGATGACTCATGAACCCAAGCTTCCATTAAGGCTAGAAAGGCTAGGGAACTGACTGTGAACTTAGGTGTGCCATTGTCATTTGATCTGCAGTACAGGGTATTTAGAAGTCTTTGCCAGCCTCTCCAAGTGCTGGGTCCTTGAAGATGGCACCATGCATCAGTGCCTGCCCTTTTGGAGTTGACTGTCCAGGAAGCCCACATTGAATAGACTTTTGTCATGCATGTCATCCATGGCTTGTAAGAGGCCAGACCACCTGGAACAGGACTTAGCGTGTGGGCCCACGCATGCTATAGGCATGGACGAGGGTCACAAACTATTTGATGACATGTCTTTTCCTGTCATCCTAGCATTCCATTCGAGCTCTGGCACTGAGAGTCTTA
The DNA here is from genome assembly GCA_033318265.1 of Phyllotis vaccarum. Classification (NCBI taxonomy): domain Eukaryota; kingdom Metazoa; phylum Chordata; class Mammalia; order Rodentia; family Cricetidae; genus Phyllotis; species Phyllotis vaccarum. The sequence goes on along the minus strand of JARWLC010000016.1, from coordinate 34,934,639 downwards.
CGGGAGATTCTGAGAAACCAGCCAGCAAGATTCAAAAACTATGCAGAACTGACTATCATGAAGACTCTAGAAGCCCACAAAGACTCCCACAAAGAGGTAAGCTAGCCCTGTGTGGCCATGCACCAACAGGACTTGGTGGGGGAGGGCAGGGCACTGAATGTTAAAGCTTATGAGCCTTTCCTTTCTAACTTGGTCTGGGTTATATGTAGTAAAATTCCTACTGTTAACATCAGAGCTAAGGAACTACATGTCTAAAATGCTCACAAAGTGCCCCTGTAGCTCCCAGGTCCCATCTCTGCTTTGTACATGTGGTATAAAGCTTTCCAGCTTGTCACTAGCCAGTTGCTTTTTGGTGTGTTGAGCTCCTGTGGTTCCCTGTTGTGTGGAGAGGCTAGAGACCTACAGAGGAGCTGTCCTCAAAAAGTTGGCCTGGGCTAGATGCGTGGTTTAATTACTTAGTAAAATGTCTACTGTACAAGCATGAGTACCTAATCCATCTCCAGAATTCACATTTAAAAGCCAGTAACCCAGTTTGGGGGGGAAGGGGGGATGGACAACTCATGAAGAATGACACCAAAGATAGACCTCTGTGTGCATGCACAAATGCACAAACAAGTCCAGCAACAGCCTCCATCAACAGACATAGGGAAACCAGAATAGGGGATTTCGAACTGGAGCAAACTCAAGATGATGAAGAGTGGGTGTGACTCCAGCAAGCCATGACTGCTTACCCAGTGCAGCCTCTTGGTTCTGCATAAGTGCTGTGGGAATACTGGGGTGATGGCTTATGAGTAGGAGCAGTTCTTCTGAGACCTTCAGGATGGTTTTTCTCCTGGCCGTGGTTTGGCTGCTTGGGCAGTTAACTGCTTTGACCTCATTTCATCATCTGAAGGAGGGGTGTCTCTATCTCTCTCTGCTGGACTCATACAGTACACAGCATTTAGGCTCTAGGAATATTTCCAACAAGTGACCGAGTCTTTAAAACCTAGCTTGGTGACACTCATGTTTGAACAGAGGGTCTTCCACTTACAGCAACTGACTTTAGCATATGAACCAGACAGGCTATATAGTCAGCTTCATTCTTCCCAGATGAAGAAGAAAGGGCCCAAAAAACCTGCCCATTAGTTGATAGCAGAACGAGTGTGGACCAGGTTTTGGGTCTCTTATGAGCTATCTTGTACCAGCTTCGTTTTGTTTTGTTTTTCAAGATAGGGTTTCTCTGTATAGCTGCTCTGGCTATCCTGCAACTCACTTTGTAGACCAAGCTGGCCTCAAATTCACTGAGATCTGCCTGCCTTTGCTTCCTAAAGGCACTCACCACCAACCTGGCTCCAACTTTGTTTTTTAAGTAGCTTATCCTTAGTGAAAATCAGTAAGGGAAAAATTGAAGTGAAATTCAGGTCCAGCAGTTTGGATCTAAGAGTAGCTATAAATGAAATCAACACAAAATTGTAAACTTACTGAGTGAGAGAGAGGAATTTTTTTTCTTTAATTATACTTTGTTTTGTGTGCGCACATGTGTATATATGCATATGTAGCGATAAGACAGTTTCTTGGAAATCGGTTTTTATCTTCATCATGTAGAACCCAATGGGTCAAACTCAGACAGGCCATCAAGCTTCAGCAAGCACCTTTACCTGCTGGACCTCAACTCTTTTTTACAACACAGTTATGCAGTTCTCAAGCGTGCACGTTGTAGGTAACAAAATTAAATATGTCAGAGTCAAAAGGTTGTCCACAACTGACAGGTGGTGGTGGCTATTTTGATGACAAAAGACAGGCTTGAAATGAGATTAAAGTGGACTAAGGGCTGGAAAGTTGGCTCTGTAGTTAAAAGAATTGGCTGCTCTTCCATTAGCACAGGTTAGATTCCAAGCATCTATCAACCATCTGTAATTTCTTTGCTAGGGGCTCTGAGACTCTCCTCTGGCCTCTGAGGACACTAGGCATGGCATAGGGCACATGTACATATGCAGGTGAAATATTATACACATACTTTTTTTATTAAACGTTTAATTAACTAAGCTAATGTGGTGTCTGAGCACTTACTCACTATCCAGCTGGAGGCTGTTTTTAACCTGGACCTCTCAATATTGGAAGCCTTTACAGTGGACTCTTAAATATAATTTAAAATTTACTGCTTCATTTGTCTTTTCCTTGAAAATGCTTTACAAAGTATGAGGTTCTTTTAAATCTCCCAGAGAAGGAACGAAAAGATCTTCTGCCTCAGATACATTCTTAGATTCTGCCAGCACAGGAGTTCTGTAACTGAAAGGGTCATACTGCCATCACGGTGACATGAGGTTCCAGCAGAACATAGTGTTCTGAGGTCTGTGTTGGCAGGCCCTGTCTGCTTTGCATGTCTCGGCTCACCTTGACTCTATGCCCTTACCGCTTCCACCTGCAGTCTCAGGCTCTCATGTGGCCAGGAGCAGCTCAGGCACCTGTATATTTAGGTTTGGATTTTGCTTTTTTTTTTTCAAAGTTCAACTCTCTCTCACACTCTCTCTTTCTGTGTGTGTGTGTGTGTGTGTGTGTGTGTGTGTGTGTGTGTGTGTGTGTGTGTGTGTGTGTGTGTGTGTGTGTGTGTGTGTGCGCGTGCGTGTACATGTGGAGGCAAGAAGTCACCCATGGTATTCTTCAAGTACTGTCTCCCTTTTATTTTGAGGCAGAATCTCTCAATGACCTGGAACTTGACCAATAAGCTAGGCGGGCTGGCCGGAGAAGAGAACCCCAGGCCACCATCTCCCTAATCCTGTGACTAAAAGTGCCACTTCTGGCTTTTTTATTTTTAATGAGTATATGCCTGTGGTAGAGGTCCTAGGAAAGTTTCAGAAGTCACCTCTCTCCTTCTACCCTGGGCTTCAGGGACGAGCTAGCAGGCGCTTTTACTCGTTTGAACTGTCTTGCCAGCAGCCCATGCCTGGCTTTTTATGTGGGTTCTGAAGACTAAAGTTAAGTCCTGTGTGAGGCGTTACCAATAACCCTCTCTGTCTCCTTCATTTCAACCAACCTGTCTTCATCCCTGGTCTCTTGATTCTCAGGACTCTTCACAATTATTATCCACATGATGTTCCTGTGGTGACTACACTGGTGCCATCATTTTTGTCTAGTTTTATTATAATTTCTATATTTAGTACTTGTGACTCCAGACATCTCAGAAGGGATCCATGGTGCTTTTAGTTCCTATGTCCATCATCCAAAGGCAAAAGTCTGTTTTTCTGTCTGATCAACACTTCCAAAAGTGTGCATCCCAGAGGTCCTCTCCAGAGAAAGAGGTGGTTGTCCATTCCCCAATAAAATCCAGGTCTTAGGAGGTGAACACACCTCTGGACCGGCTTACAGAGAACTGTTCCAAGAGACTGGAACACCAACCATCTTCCCATCACAGAGTCAGTGACACTATTGCTCTGGTTGGAATTTTAGCAGTGAAAGACACTTCTAGAGACCCAACACTTTGAAACTGAGATACATCTTAAAAGCTACCAGAGGACTAGAGAGATACATACCTGAGTCCAAGTCAATGTGACCCAGGCTGCAAGAGCCCAAATGGCACTCTTACAGTGTGTGTGCTCCAGTTCCAGGGGATCCAATGGCCTATTCTGGCCTGAGGGTGCTGCATACATATGTTGCACATATATAAATGCAGGTCATACACATAATTTTGACTGGAAAGGTAGAACTGGTGACAAGATGACTGCTTTCCTTATCCCTGAGCCAAGGTCAGCTCTACTAGGTTCTCTCCCAAACAGCTGTGAGTGCAGGACACACTAAAAACGCCACCTCCGGGTAGTAGCTTACCCATCCACAGCCAATGGCCAAGTCTGCAGAGGAGTTAGAGCCCAGCTTAGAGCTTTTATTTTAAAAGCTGGTGTTTGTCATCTTAGACATAGTTCCTATCTAAGTAAGTCAATCTCTGCCAGGATCCCAGCTGTCTACTTAATAGACAGTACTGAGTTTTCATACCTGTAACATTCATGAAGTTCCTATGTGTTGCGGTGGTGTTTGTATTCAGCAAACATTTTGATATGATGGCCTTTATGATAATTTCATTCATATAAACATTCTTCTCTTTTTCCATCCTTAATCTGTTTGGGGGCCAGTTGAGAATCTCTCCTTTGACTAGTCAGTAGAGGGGTTAAGAGAACAATAAAAGGACCTGCTTCTGAGGCTGTGTCTCCCCGTTCCCGGGCTAGGGCCCATGCTTTCTTATACAGCCTGCATATACAGGACTGTTTTCAAGAATGGGGGATAAAGGCGGGGCAGTTTCTGTCTGTCTAGATGTTCTGTTTTGTTTTGGGGCAGAGTCTCACTGTGTAGCCAAGTGGGCCTCAACATGGCTTTCTGAGTGCCCAGCCCCAGCTTTAGTTCTGGAAGCCACATGGGTGAATATTTGATTACATTTACCTAGTAAAAGAGAAAAATGTTAGCTGGGCAGAAGCTGAAGCAAGGGGATCACATGAGCCTGGAGTTCAAGGCCAGCATAGGCAACATGAGATTCTGTCTCTTAAAAAAATGTGTGTGTGTGTGTATTTCTCGTTGCAAATCATAAGAGTTGGTGTCTATCTAGGACATCAGAATCTTACTTTAGGTGGTATGGCTTATTTGAGGAAATTAGATTTCTTAGCTGAATACTAAAAACCGTCTATGGAGGCTTTGCTTTTTAATCTTTTCCAGTTAAATTTTATATTTTATGATTTCAAGGAGTCAGAAACTCAAAATCAAACTAAAGTCACTTGAAAATACAAGGGAAGAGAAAGCGCCCTGGCTGCCTGGCCTTCCCCAGCGGTGGGGTGTGTGCCATCAATTCTTTGAACAGATAACTGTGGCCAGAGAAAAGGGGAGAATGCCAGAGGAATCTTTCCTGAGGGGGAGTCTTCCTTTGGGTACCTATTAAAATTCCCAGCCAGCCCTTTCTCCATTTCCTGTGTTGGGGAATGACAGTCTGCAGTCTCCAAAGCAGCAGAGCAACACAAGAACTTAGAAGTCACCACCCCTCCCTAGACTTGCCTTTTCTTATCTGGTAGCCCCAGGCCCAGACAGAGGGTTGTCTTGGTTTCTCCTGAGATAATAGCCCCAGTAATAGCTGTGGCTGTTGAGTAACCTAAATCCTCACAGATATTAAATCTCTAGCTTTCCATAATCTGTGGATTTGACCAGAGGTCCCATTCCTTTAGAAAAGTCTTGCTTTTTAATAAACAGACAAAATCAGGAACTTAGATAACATTGTTGTACCTTCCCTAGTTGCCAAGCCAGCAGTCTTCCGCTGTGACACCAACTCCTCTAGTCACTATCACGACCAGGGTCAGGAGGGAGGGGGCAAGACAGCCTTCAGGTCTGTGGTGTTAGTTCAATACAGCAAAGACCACTGTGTGGCTCTAGGAACTTGGAGCTGGCTAGAAGGGTCAGGGTAGTCAGCCTGGACAGCAAGACGGAAGACGAGAGCTGGGAGTGTGGGCTGGGATGTGCAGACAGAAGGATCACCCAGGCTGAATCCCACTAACAGAGACGGCAGGAGTGTCCCTGTCAAGGAGCCAGTACAATTTCCATGTCTGGGGACAGACCTTTTCCACCTCTAGGACTATTATAATGAGCCAGGTGGCTCTGCTCATGCTACTGCTGTTGAGGACAGAATAAAGTCTTCATTGACCCCTTGAGTGGCTCCTACCCCTTAGCTGACACCTTTCATTAAGCTGCACGGCTTTCGAAGGCAGGCAGCTGCTGCTGGCTGGTAGATGGGTTTGCACACTGCTCAGAGGCTGCTAAGTCTCCAAGGCACTCTGATGGGAAGAGTGCCTGTGCCCCTCCCTGTGGGGCTCATATTGGTGAAGTGAGGTGACTGGTCCCAAGGAAACTTTAATGTGTGTCCCTCTTACCTTCTCCTGTTGAAGAAAGTATGCCAACTTAAAATAAAAGAAGGGTTATTGCATTTGTTTATTTACTCATTTTGTGTGATACACATTCACAATAAAGTAACATTTCATTAACTGGATTCAAGACGTCATTTAAACTCAACTGGGGGAAAAAAAGCCTCTAAGTTAAAGTGACTTCCATCCAGGAGCTGCTTGCTGCCTGCTTTCGATATGTTCTTTTTGTGCGAGCATTGCCAGGCAGTCAGCAGCACTGGACTGTAAGGTTTTAGAGATGGACAGTGGAGTCAGGAATGCAGAGAGAGCAGTCACTTCACTGTGCATCTCCGGGATGGATCTATACCCTCCCACTCCCCACCCTACCCTTCTAGGGCCCTTCCCATTCCACACCATTACCTCTGCTGACCCCAGTCTAGCCAATGAGATGAGTAGGTAGGTCTCCTGTCTATTACTACAGTTAGTGTGAATGAGGGTGGGGTGGGGCATGTGATTGCTGCTGTGACTATGTAGAAGGCAGAGGACAAGTGTGTGGGAGTCATATCTCCCCCACCCCCCAAGTGGGTCCCAGGAGCAAACTCAAGTCATCAAGTTTGGCAGTAAATGCCATTACCCACTGAGCCACCTCACTCACTGGTCATGAATACACTGAGATTACCTCCCTTCTGAGTGAGGGTATTGAAGCCCTTATTTATATGTGTGCATTTTTTCTGGGAAAAACACTGGTTGGGTTGTGATGAATGATAAGATTATACAACCCCAAATAATTTAACAATTCTCCATTCAGTCCTTCCTATAGTTTTCTGATGAGAAAATCAGGCATGGGAAGGATTTTACCTCAGCATCTACTGGCTGCTTAGTAACAGAATTAGCTCCAGCCTGGAGCTTCCAGAGCCTGCTGAGCTTTCTTTGTTTCTTCCTATGATCTCGGCTTAGCTAGGTGGCAATCTGTTGGGGTTGACCCATAACTGCACTCTTAAGTCCCAACTCCTGTCTGTGCCATTTTGCCACATTAGTTTTTTTATTATGGCATTGTTATTATTAGCAGATTGTCTCTGTATTCCTGGCTGAACTGGAGCTCCATATGTAGAGCCAGCTGGCCTCAAACTCACAGAGATTTGTCTGCCTCTGCCTCTTGAGTGCTGGGATTAAAGACATACACGACCACGCCCAGCTCCCTCCATGTCTGCCAGCCCCAGATGGTGGCATCAGTGAGCATTTAACTTCCAAATGCTCCAGGAGCTATGCTCCAGGTGTCTGGGGGAAGAGCTGTTGGATTCCTGCCATGGTTGTTTTTGGATGACTCTTTTTTTTTTTTTTTTTTTTTTTTTTTTTTTTTTTTTTTTTTTTTTTTTTTTTTATGGCTCCCGGTTGTTCCTGTGCATCTGAGATAGAGCCAAATCAAACCTGGTGCACTCCAAACACGCAGTCCAAATGTCGAGAACTTCTGTGTCTTAAAATTAAGAAACCTAATCTTTAAGCAAACACTCACCAACATTTTGAGTCATGATCTCATTTCCTTAAAAAGCTGGGTGTGCAGGAGATTCAAGAGATCAAGAACAGCCTGGGCCATGGATGGGCCGTGGAGTTAGATCTCATTGTACAAATAGCTACATGTAACAATTGCCTTTTCCTAGCTATAGAGAGGAAGAGTTCCTGTGTTTCCAACCAGACAGAAGCAAAATCAAAATATAGATGTGGGCCTTTGTTCCTGCTGACCCTGCCTGCATCCCGTCCCTTCTCCCCCACCCCCCACCCCACACACACACTTTTACAACACCTCAGCCCTGGTAGCTACCGTGTCAGTTAAGAGCGCTGCCTTCCTTTCCCTCAGTTACTCGTGTTTACTTTTGTTCTCTATTTGCTTACATTATAATCTCATGTCTTATGTTACAGAGAAGATAGGGCAGAACCTAAAGTTCACCCTGATACAGGCAGCCTGCCAAAGGCAGGGTTTGGCATATGGAGGGAAGTCAGAACACTACCTTCCCTGCCAAAACCAGTGTCTGTCTTGGGGAACATCCTCTCAACCTCAGGGAAAGAGAGGGTCTTCAACTGCTCATCTTGATGTGCAGTCCCTGGCAGTGTATTTCCAGACTCTTCCCCAGAAGTCATGGATGACATGGATGTGCTTTATGCCTGCACCCTCTAGAATCCCTGCGTATCCTAAGAGGACACTGCTGAAGCTGGGCTCACTTCAGCAGACCTGAAAGGCTGTTTTCCCAGCAGCTCCCTGCGCGCACTTCACCTGAACCTGCATAGCACCAGCATGAGAGACAGACAGTCTTCTCACTGTGAGGCACCAGAGGCTGCTAGCTTCTCTTGGGACTGACTTTTCTCTCTGTCTTCAAGTCTCTGCTCCTGGTGAAATCTCCAGTTATACTTCCACACATCAGTGTCTTTTTACTTAGACATACCAGCCACATATAAGTCTGAAGCTTAGTTTCTGTGCTGGTGATGTGCCCAGTGGTTCATATATGAGGCCCCAGGTTCAATCCCTTGCACCACCACCACCACAGCAAGGACAGCGCTGAGGCAGCAGAGGGCATCACGCCTTTGAATGTACTGTGGTAACTGTGCACGGTGGTTTTCAAAGTACAGAACTAGTGTCTCCACAGCCGCCTTACTGCTGGGCCAAATTGGAAAGAGAGACCTGCTTCCCGTCACAGACCTCTAGACCAGTTCTCCCCAGTGAGCTAGTTTACTTTAGCCTAAAAGCAACCTCATGGATAGAGGGAAACTGAGAGATGAATGGGCCCTCTCCTTTTCAGACAACTGGTTGCTGGGAAAATGACCTAGGACTAGTCTTTTTCCTAAGAAGTAATTTACTGTGCTTTTGCTGCATTGCCTAGGATGCATTTCCTGGACCTTTTTGTTATTGTTGTTACAGTGTGTGTGTGTGTGTGTGTGTGTGTGTGTGTGTGTGTGTGTGTGTGTGTGTGTTAGCATGTATGTCATGATGCACATGTAGTAGAGATCAATGGACAACTTTTAGGAGTCAGTTCTTGCCCTCCACCATGTAGGTTCTGGGGATTAGATTCAGGCCATTATCCTTAGCAGCAGGCTATTTTAATCACTAGAATCATCTCACCAGTCCACTCCTCAGAGGTTTTGTGACTTATTTTCATAAGGCCATTGGAAAATGTAAACACAACCTGAGGTGATTTGTATACTATGGGAAGAAAAACGTGTATATTACAGAAAGATGAATACGGTAAACCTATAACTGCTGTGTGTACACTGAACAGTGTACCCAACCTGGGGTGAAGAGATGGGATCTCTCCTTCAGGAAACTCTTTGTCTAATCGGAGACACATGTTAGCAAGAAGATTGCACAGGCCTTGCAGACTTCTACAGTCAGGAGTCTTAAAAGATGACTTGCCCAGTTAGGTAAGAGATTGGGGGGGGGGGGGGAGGCGTGTCAGGGATCAGCTGCCCAGGAAGAGCCAAACCTCACTGAAGATGCAGCCTCTGCTACAGGGTGTTATTTTAGAAGTCTGGGGAAAAGATCACCCTGTCTTGATCTAGCACTGGCTGTATGTAGCACATGTCCCTTGGTATTCAGACACAGGGATACGAAAGGCCTTAGTGTCACATTCTAGCACCCAGTAGCTCTGGGTTAGTTTCTTAGATGTGCTGGTTGCTTTTCTTGTTCTCTGACAGACAACTTAAGGGAAGGACTAGGCTCACCATTTGGGTGTGCACAGTCCATCATGCAGGGAAGGCATGGCAACAGGAGGCTGGGGTGCAACTGCTGTCACATTAACAACAGATGAACACTGTGCTCAGCCCCAGAGACCTTATCCTCGATGATCCTAGACCTGTCAAGTTTCCAGTACTAACTAACAGACTGCCAGGTCACACTACACCTGGATTCCAGCTGTGGTTGGTGCGTTTCAGAGCTAGTTACATGATGTTCACACAGCTCAACGTAGAGAGGTTTTTTTTATCCCAATGCAGAGTTTGAGACAGTTGAGACTGAATAAGTATCTTGACAACTAAGGCCTGTCTGACACACACACACACCCTGCAGGCCTTTCTAGATCAAGGGGCCACACAGCTTCCAAAACACTTGTGAATGTCTTTTCCACTTCCCAACCCTTAACCAGCCTCCTCCTAACACTACCCTGCTGCACCAGATAACCGCTCAGGGCCTTGTCTCTGGGCCTTCACATCCTGACATCGCCCCTCTGAACTAACCACCTTTACTCTTCCCTGCACAGTGAAGGCACAGACAGGTCTCTCCTCCCTGACTGGATCCTGGAGCTCAGTTCTCGCACCTAGAAAGCAACTAGTCAGTACTGAGTGAAAAACACAGCCTGATAGGAAGGATGGGAGGATGAGCAGCCACAGGCCTCCAAGTCCATAGCAAAGAGCACAAAAGCCACAAATTCATAGAGGAAGGCCCTTCTTGAACCAAGAACATGTTCCCAAACTGAGAATAAGAGACAAGAGAGTGACTTTGCCCATTAGTCAGTGCCAAACACCTGGGAGGGTCCAAGTTGTGCCTGGTTAGAAAGAACTGTATGTGAAAATGTCACCAGGATCAAAAGCATGCTCTGGTGTGGTGTGAGTTGGTCAAGGAGAGGCAGGACATCCATGTGAGCCCTGTATGAGGGATACTGCAGGTCCTGGATCAGCCAGCCTGGGGCGATGGCCAGGAACAGTGGCGATTGTTGCAATGATTATAACAATATTAGCACTGTGCACAGCACTCCACCCCCATGCCAAGACTGCTCAGGTGTGGCTCTGCCCCCTCCCTTCCAGAGACTGCTGCTTCTCTGACCTCATAAGACACTTCAGGTATATTTTATCAATGTCTCCTTGCCAGGAAGGTTAATTCAGTGACAACTTTTCAAGATAAGAAGCATAAAGAAGAAAAAAAAAAAAGATCTTGTAACCAGACCATTCTATGGGGTATGAGTCATTTATGCATCGTGGAGATTTTTATGTGTATGTGTTTGTTTATCTGTGTGGACACTAGAGGTCAGCTTAAGTGTTGTCCCTCAGGTGCTATCTACCTGTTCCTTTGAGACAAGAGCTCATAGAGCTTGTCACCTGCAACAACCCTAGCAGTCCCCTTGGACCCAAGTCCCAACACTGAGATTACAAGTGTGTGTGCCACCTCCCAGCTGTTTTACATGGGGGTTGGGAGTCAAACTCAGTTCCTTATGCTTTCACAACATGCACTTGACAAGCTGAGCTAACTCCCATGGGAAACTTCATGATGAAAATCCCACCACCAACTGGCCAGTACTGAGTATATTAAGTGAGATGGCCATGGCTGTAACTATGGTAGCTTAGAAGGATTTTCCTTGAGAGCTCTGGTGCTGAATCTACCCAGGGGCTGATTAGGCAGGCTCCCTAACAGAGCACAGTTAGCAGAGAAGGCAAAACCCAACCACTGATGGGGAGCCAAGAGGTCTGTTCCTGTCCCTTCTACAGAGAGGGTGTCACATGATAGGCAGCATCTAATTCGAGGCCCCAAAGTGACTGAAACCTGGACTTGTAGCCTTGGAGCCCAAATATGGCCTGTCTGGGTGCAACTATGTCACTTGCCCACCCTGGTCTACCATGTGACTTCCCAGGTGATTCAAATGCAGTTTCCAGGGCCAGTCACTTGTAAGAATGGTGGGCCAGCAAGATGGCTCACTGGCAAACGAACTGAGCTGAAAGGCAGCAGAACAGGCTGGAGAGATGCTCATAGGCTAAGAGTACTTCCCATCCTTGCAAAGGACCAGCATCTGTCTGTGCTGTAGTTTTGGGGAGTCTGATACCTCTGGCCTTCATGGGCATTCATGTGAACATAACCACACAGACATATGCATAATTAAAAGTAACTTTTAAAAAATATTTTTAAAGGCTATAGATTTCTCAGCTGGGTGAAGCACACCTTTAATCCTAGCACTTAGGAGGCAGAGGCAAGTGGACTTCTGTGAGTTCAAGGCCAGCCTGATCTATAGAGTTAGTTCCAGGACAGCTACATAGAGAGACAGTGTCTCAAACAAACAAAAACCATGGTTGGCAGGATAGTCCAGCAGGTAAAAGGACTTAATGACCTGAGTTGTCCTGTGACCATGCTGGCTCAAAACAACAATAACAACTATATATACATATATATGATATATGTGCAACTATATGAATATATATATACACATTTTATTGTAAAAGTGAGGATGATTAAAGCTTTGGGTTGACTGCTTGTCTTGTTACTGTGAAGACTGAACTGAAGGATTAGCTGCAGAGAGGAGGTTGTGGATGAATGTGTAGTTGAAGGCTGGGCTTGGAGGAGAGCAGTGCATTCTCATACTTGGTAGGAAAATGTTTGACTGTGTGCAGCCCACGGTCTTTATTTACATAGCATTTAGCTAAGGTGCTTATGAATATCTGCTGTACCTTTGCCGTTGTCCTTCCTTGCTGTGAGATGTCCCCATTTTACAGATGAGGAAGTAGAGTACTAGTTCTTACACAGGGCATGACTGAGATGTGTCCATGCAACACACTAAGTGCTCTCTAGCTCTTCCACCACAGCGCTGGCATCCCTCCCTCCTTCCTCTTCATGAGAGAGGATCTTCTGTGGCTCCAGAGACCTGTGCTACTCCTTCAGCCATGTAGCAGTCATTTTATGAATTTCCTAAAAAACTGGTTGGAGTGTTTGCCTGAATGCACTCCTGGGCTCCATCCTCAACACTGTATAAATTGGGTTGGTGAACATGTGTGTAATCCCAGCACATGGGAGGTAGAGGCAGGAAGATTAGAAGTTCAAAGTCATCTTCAGCTATGAGTTAAAGGCCAGTCTGGGAGACAGAATTTTCTCAAATAGATGGATGAGTGTCATTGATTAGTTAATTAAAAATACAAGGTAAAGAGCATCATGGGTTTAGATTCCTAGGCACCAGCTTCCCACAAGCGATTACTAGGCAAACACAGCCTTCTCCTGGAGCCAGCCCACCACCTGCCCTTCATCCCTTCCCAAGGGACATCAGTACAGAAGACACAGTGATTTATTTTCTCCAGGCTTTGTGGCAGAGGGTCCTGTTGGCCTGTAAAGTGTTTTCTTTCAGGTCCTAATCTTCCAGAACAGAGATTTTTCCACTAGTTGATAAGATAACATCCTGTGGAAGACTGTGAAGCCATGTTGCTAAGGAGATCTCAAGGTTGTGGTTTCAACTGTCAGTTTGGGTACAGTTGCTGCTACATACGTGGGGGACACATGAGTGGTCTCCACTGCTCTGCCGAAGTTCTGACCCCAACCCTGAGGCCTGTACTGCCTTGTCCCTCACAACAACCCAGGTTGCTTGTAGGAACTGTGCTATTGTAGTTGGCTTCTGGGGCCAGGCAGGAGTGGTCGGTCTTTTCAAAACTCTTGAGGCAGGCATCACTCAACTCAGTGGATCCCTTTCAGGTGGTAAGAGCTGCTGAGGAAGCTGCATCTACGCTAGCCAGCTCAATCCACCCTGAGCAGTGCATCAAAGTGCTGTGCCCAATCATCCAGACGGCGGACTACCCCATCAACCTGGCTGCCATCAAGATGCAGACAAAGGTGGTAGAGAGGATCACCAAAGAGTCCTTGCTGCAACTCCTTGTCGACATCATCCCAGGCCTGCTGCAGGTATGCATCCTGTTGAGGCCCAATTCAGGCTGCTCACATGAAGTGGGGCAGACTGGGAGCCAGAAGCCTCTGTCCTTGGGACCTGCATCTTTTCTACTGAAGTGTTTTGTTAGCACAGTATAGTAATGAGCTTCATTGTGGCCGTCTCATGCTATGCTTTTTGTCGGGTCCCCTTCCTTCCCTCTTTCTCCTTTCATGTCTCTATTTATTCTTGCTAGTTCTTTTGATTTTAAAAGCTCAGATTTTATACAAGAGAATACTCTCTAGCTGACGCTTGTTTTAATGTAGTACAGTCTAGCAAAGCCTTTTAGTCATAGCCCATTTGTGTCCCTTGTCAATGAACCAAAGAACCTCAAGACACAACCACTGGTGACTAGACTGGAATCTGTTTCTAGTCCTTGACAGCCTGGCAAGGTCAAGGGTTGCTTACAGGAATGTGCATGAGAGGGTTATTCACAGGAAGATGAGCACCTTGCCACTGCTGTACCACTGAAGAAAATGTCTCTCCTAGCCACCATTGAACTTGAGGGCTCAGGCGTGGGCCCATCTCTTATCCCCATGACAGGCTGCGTCTTACACAAACACATCTTCTTAGCCCGCTTGCTTCTATGTGCAGTAGAAGATAATTGATAGTCCAAGTCAGCCCCTGTGGTTCAAGGAATGAATCCCCTGTTTAATGTCAATATATGCTGTTCATTGTTTCAACACCTGTTGTATACCTCCTGTGGATCAGCCCTGGACCAAATGGGCGTGTGGACTATACATCATGCATGCTTTGCTGTCCTGTGTCTGTTCTTGGTGAGCTCTCCTGCCCAAGAGGCATGAGCTGGGCAGATTGAATAGGCCCTGCTTCAAAGGTTTCCCAGCCTTCTATGAGACATAGAAGCTACAAGCGACAGTGTCCTGTGCTGCATCACATAGAGAGCAGGCATCGGTGAAGAAAGGTAGAGAAACTAGCTTTCCATTCCATGCGTGCTACTGCTTGCTGTTTGTAAGGGTTTGTTTGGACTTACTGTTGAAGACTTGAGTGTCCCAGATTTGGGGGTGGGCACAAAGGCTGTGCAGTTGTCAGGCCCCTATTTTAGGTAGGAAATGAGGGACACAGGAAGCCCCTACAGTCCCTGGACAATAGAGAAATCTTGCTTTTAGGAATAACTGGTGGTATTTTCTAAGACAGAGAGAGAGAGTTGGTCAGAGAACAGCTTGAGGGGCTCCACTTTCTCTTTCACCCTGTGAGTTCTGGGTATCAGGCTTGGCAGTACATGCCTTTGCCTGCTGAACTACACCCCAGGCCCCCTCTTTTAAGCCATTTCCACTCTGGCAGTTTGCTCCACCACCAGAAGGAACTTGGGTAGGGCCTTTCTCCAGAGCAACCCACTCCCAGGAGGGGGAGGGTCTCTTTCCATCCCCCCTCCCCTCACCATAGTTTCAGCACTTGGTAACAAAGCAACCCGGGCACGCCTCTCATGCAGTCAGTCATTTTTGACCCTCCGAGGCAAAAAGCTCTCTGGATTCACTTGCGGTCAGAGATTTACATCATTGTTACTGACAAGTCCAAGGTTGTGCTCCGGAGGCATCTGGGAAAGTGTTGCTGAAGCATTGGCTGGGAGGCACAGCTTTGATCTGACTTCCTCTCTCTGCTCGCCTTTGACTCTCTAGGGTTACGACAACACCGAGAGCAGTGTACGGAAGGCCAGCGTGTTTTGCTTAGTGGCAATCTATTCCGTAATCGGAGAAGATCTGAAACCTCACCTTGCACAGCTCACGGGGAGCAAGGTATGTATAATGTTACGTGCTGTTGCCCGCACCTGGCCTGCCAGCTCATGGTGAGCCCCTTGGTAGCAGCTCTCTTCAGTGGGTGTGATTAGCTGTCTTCTCAGAAGGCATTTTCCCTAAGGTAAAAATAAGTGGCTCTGTAGTAAAGCCAGGGAAGGTGCTGCTGAATGACACACATAGGCCATTCTAACTGGTTTTGAGAAGATGACAACCTTCATGGAATCACTAAAGAAATTTACCTCAGGGCGAGCAAGTGAGTTCAGTGGATAAAAGCACTTGCTATGAAACCTGACAGCCTGCATTTGATCCCTGGAAGCCATGTAAAGGTGGAAGAAGAAATCCAACCTCCACAGGCATTCTGTGGCATGCACATGTGCACACACACAGTGACAAATTATTTTATGATTACCTCATCCTTGAACAAATTGCTGAAGTAGAGTTCAGTGTCTCATGAACATCAGTAGTAGGAATGACAGCCCCTCCCTTCAGGCACTGCTCCATACACTTGACATGCCAGTAGAGAACAGAATCCAGGGACACAAGTTCCTTGTGAGAGGAATTTTCTAATGAGGTATGTTTCAAGTTGGGCTGTCACTTTGATGTGTTTGGGGAGCACCATAGCCAGAGCCCTACTTCCCCAGAGTCTGGGCAGCTCCATGCCCTACCACAAGACAGGATTCCCTAAGGGGCAAGAATGGTCATTCCCTCCAGCCTGCTCGAGGGTGCGCACTGGTAAGAGCCCCCTGCTCCCTGTCTAAGAACTTGGTAGGGCAGCGCTTCCTTTCAGTTCAGCTGCTGCTTTGAACTGCTGGAATGCGTCATAGCCGGGCCTCTTTACCAGTCGACCCTGGGGGCCACTTGCTTATAGAAGCTCACCTGTACAGTGTCCAGAGTTTGATGGCAGCAAGCCCAGCCACTATCTTTGTGCCAGTAGCTCTCCCTTTAATTGTAAGGTGATTGTTCTACACATGGTCAGAGAACAAAACTGTCTATAGCTGAGAACCACTGGTCCAGAGTACATACTCTGAAGATAGATGGAAAGATGCAATAGAAGCAAGTGGGGATAAGTTAGGATGAGGCTGGGGAGTGTTTGCCTAGCGTGCACAAAGCCCTGGGTTCCACCCCCACACTCCATAACCCGGGTTTGGTGGTTTTCACCTATAATCCCAGTGCTCAGGAGGAGACAGAAGAATGAGAAATTTAAGATCATCTTCAGCTACATGGTTAAAGGCCAGCCTGAGTTACATGAGACGATGGATGGATGGATGGATGGATGGATGGATGGATGGATGGATGGATGGATGGATGGATGGATGGATGGATGGAGTTAAAGGCTAGCCTGAGTTACATGAGACGATGGATGGATGGATGGATGGATGGATGGATGGATGGATGGATGGATGGAGTTAAAGGCTAGCCTGAGTTACATGAGATAGATGATAGGTGGGTGGGTGATAGGTTGGTAGGTAGGTAGGTAGGTAGGTAGGTAGGTAGATAGATAGATAGATAGATAGATAGATAGATAGATAGATAGATAGATAGAAAGAATGATTGATTGGTTGATTGATTTGATTGATTGATTGATTGATGTGCCTTACCCGACCCAGTCTCCACACTCTTCCACTTCCTCTTCCTGCTGCCAGGACTCTGATCAGATCGCTCCCCACACCACCACAAGACAGGGTCTCTCTGTGAAGCCCTGACTGTCCTGAAACTCACTCTATAGACCAGGTTGGCCTTGAACTACCTTTGTAGACCAGGCTAACTTCAAACTCAGATCCACCTGCCTTGGCCTCCCAAGTGCTAGGATTAAAGGTGTGAGCACTACACCTGGCTTCAGTTGCTTTCTATTAAAAATGTTGTGTTGGTCACACGTCTTTCCCCACCTCCTTTCCTTTGGGATTCAGAGGCGGCTTGGCTACAGTGACCACCATCAAGGCCCTATTCGTAAAGGGAGTTGGACTTACAGACATTAATCTAAAAATATCACCCAGCCCTTTTTGATATATATGGTTTATGCGTGTCTCTTCTCTCACATGACTTAGATTCGTGTGCTTGGTGCCCAGTTTTTAATTTCAAGGACTAATTTCAGACAGATTCTGTCTGTGTTTCTTGTTTCCTGGACCTCTGGAGTCCTACCCAGAAACCGTTCCCACATCCACTGTCGTGAGCCTGTTATCCAGCTTCCATGTGAGTTTCAGATTGGAAGTTCTTAGACCCTTAGATTCGGGAACTCTGCCCCATTTTATCCTGTCTGTCCCTTTGTCCACCTGCCCCAGGCTGCTTTGCTTCTGCCTCACTGTCATGCTTTATGTGCATGATGTCACACTCCCGTGTAAGTTCCAGGAACCACATATGAGAGAACGTTGTTTGCCTTTCTGAGACTTGCTTAATTCCCTTAATATGATTATCTCCAGTGCATCCATTTTCCTGCAAATGACATAACTTTGTTATTCTTTATGGCTGAAAAAAATTCCATTATGTGTGTGAACCACATTTTCTTTGTGATTCCTCTGCTACTAGATACCTAGTTGGCTCCATTTGGGTTAATTTTTGTATATGGTGTGGAGTAAGGATAAACTTGATTCTGTTGGAAATGCTGGGATTAAATGATGATGCCCAGCATCACTATTTGCTATAGAGATAATCTTCTTTCCATCACAGTCTTGATACTGTTGCCAAAGTACCTGTGAAAAGGATTCCAGTGATGCACATATGCACACGCCCTTACACCAATACCACATTCTCTGTGTGTGTTTGTGTGTGTGGTTCTGCATGTGACATACCATGTGTGTGAAATCAGAGGACAATTGCTACTTGGGTCTCTCCTTCCTTCCTCCATATGGGTCCTAAGAATCAAGTTCAGCTCGGGCTAAGGAAAAGTGCTTTTATCCACCGAGCCATCGCCCTGACTGCAGTGTTTTGGGATTTTTGAGATAAGATCTGGCTCTACAGCCCAGGCTGGCTTCAAAATTGTCCCCCTGCCATAGGCATGAGTTACCATACCAGTCTTAATTTTATTATTTCTTTTTCTTTTTGCAGTGCTGGGGAAAATGAAAACCAGGGCCGTAATAGGTTTCATGGGGTCAGTCACAGTGATCGCAGGTGTGCCTGGCATTAGTAGATGTGTGCAGGAAGGTCCTGGAGGAAAGAACAGCTGCAGCACAGGCATCTGGTCTGTATTCCTATGCTGTGTCAGCTGCACTCCACACGCCTTCCTCAGCAACCTCAGCAGCCCAGCCTTCAGGTCACTTTTCTCTTCAAGGTCTCCCCATGCATCTAGACCCTGAGCTAGTCAACAGCACCGCAGCCAGAGCATCTGGGTACCAACTGTCTTCAAGCATTGACTGCTGCACTCTCTCCCGCTTGCTGGTTCCCCGCTCACTCAACTCCTCTTCCTTCTCTCTACAGATGAAGCTGCTGAACTTATACATAAAGAGAGCCCAGACCACCAACAGCAACAGCAGTTCCTCCTCTGACGTGTCCACGCACAGCTAGTGGCTGTGCCAGTCTGTGCAGGACACAGTGGTGCCTCTGAGAAGCCCATCAGCTGCCCAGTCCATTCGAGGAGGCCGCACATAATTTATTACAATCAGTATTTTGGTCCCTTCCAGCTTTTGTGTAGAATTTTGCTGGTGTTGAATGTAAGGAAGCAAGACCTGTTATGCAGTCTCCCTAGAAACAAAAGGACGGAGAAACGAAGAGCCATTCTTACACATGACTTGTACCACCTGCTGGCCTCACCAAACCGTGGAGGGCACAATGCTTAGAAACCAGAGCTTTTCAGCCAGTGCTTGGTACACAGTAACATAGTTCTTCAGTCCATACAGACTTGGGGTGGTTTGGGGTGTTGCTGTGTGTTCTTTATGGTTATGTTGTTAGAGTGTGTCAGATGGGACAGGACCCCCACCTGTTTTCTACTTGACACTGAGAAAGGCTGTGTGTTTAGGTTTGTCTTAAAAGACCTTGTCAGAGTGGGCTGCAGTCTGGGCAGGACAAGGACAACAACCTGTAGCTGACCTCTGACCTCGTGACAAACAATGGGGTTGGCCTCTCTTGCGAACAGGAGCCAGCCTCCCTGCCTTTGGGAACGGAATCAGAAATGCCACCAAAGTTTTCATGGTTGCATTAAATAAAAGGTGACTGCAGAATGCCAAGATTGGAAACAGGCTTGCATTTCCTTCCCAGGGAATCACTGTCCTAACCTCTTGAAGGTTTTCTGATGCAGCAACTAAGGTAGAGTCTGAATTATATTTTGAATATAATTCTTAAGCCAAATGTCAGTTCTTAATGCAATCATGCAAACTTTCCTAGGCTGGCCTTGGACTTGGTATGTCCTCCTGCCTCTAGCCACCCGGATACTGGGATTTATAGATATGGGCCACACGCACAGGGAAAGACTCTTTGGGGATGTTAATTTTAGCAAAGCATGAGCTCTCCAGTACAGAGCCCATTTTAACTACCAGTGATGAAAGGTGAAAGGAGAGGTGGAGCACTTGAAGTCTTAGCCCTGATTCCACACTTCTTCTCTGACCCTCCAAATGATTGGGGTGGCCATAGTGGCACATACCCTTATTCCCAGCACCTGGGAGGCAAAGGCAGATGGATGGATCCCTGTGAGTTCTAGGCCAGCCTGGTCTAGAGTCAGTTCCAGAACGGCCAGGGCTACTCTGTCTCAAAAAACAATCAGAAAGAGAGGGATGTTTGGCAAGACCTAGGCTGTATTTGGAAATACACTGAAAATGAAGGCCCCTAGTGTGTGTGTGTGTGTGTGTGTGTGTGTGTGTGTGTGTGTGTGTGTGTGTGTGTGTGTGTGATCAGTGGCTCACACCTTTAACTGTCCCACTGCTGCTGTTTGGAGAACTCAGGGGTGCATATTAAGGGATTTGCTATTATAGACTGGCCTGGAATCAAAATTTAGCAGGACCAGACCTTTTTGTTAAAAAACAAATCCTATCTGTTAAGAGTTCATTAATGAGATTCCTTTTTACCCTCCACTAAGGTCCCTTGTTGTAGCCACTGCCTGTAGAATTGTGCAGCCTGGTCAGGTTACCTAGGATTTTTCTTATGCCTAATGCAGTTAGAAAGACCCTTTTATGGAGATCTCTGCTTCACACTTGGTCACCATGACCCCACAGTTCCAAAATATTGCCTGATTTCCTCACAGCACTCACAAAGGGCTAGCCTCGAATGTCACATGCCCTCTTCAACCTGAGTAGAGAGAATCAATCATTTCACAGGTCTCTTGGGCACAATCTGAAGACTACTGCCCACAATGCTGAGGAGACTTGCACTGCACCGCTCCCGGAACCCTGATGGCTGCAGCTGCCTTGCCTTGCCTCTGCCTCCCCAAAGGATTCTCTTCAAAGCACCTAGACCCTGAAGGACTCTTCACAGCACCCAGAACTGTGTTGCCTCCCTGTCTATCTGACTACCCAGGGCCTTGAACCCCCTAGCCTGTGTCCAGGGGACTGCTCATCTGACTTCCTGCTTCCTGGCAAGCTGCCCCTCCCTCTACTGGACAGATGCTCTCCAGGTGCACTGTGTGCTGTGCGGACCTGGTGCCCACACATGGCCTGGGCTCGCCTTATCTATGGCTCACTACTAGCTTTTCAATACCTGTGCAGGTAACACAACAGGTTTGTCTCAGACATCTTCTGTTTCTTTGCCACCCTTATGGAACCTCACACTTTAAAAGACAAGATTAGAACTTCGTAGATCCCCAACCAGGACTCTGCTAACAATGTTCGGAAGAAATAAATGCTCTGAAAACAATCAGCCACCAAAATAGTTCACACGCATGGTCCCTGCGCCCCCAGGTTGGGTGTTGTTTGTTTTGGGTTTTTTGGGGGGCTTTTTCATGTTACATCCATATCTGTATTTATATCATATTTGTTTCACCTTCTAAGTGTATCATGGCAAATGTACAGATTTTTTGTTGTTGTTGTTAATAATGTGCTAGGATTTGCTAAAAAAGAAAATTAAAAAAAAAAAACAAAAACAAAACCCCACAATCTCTTGAGTTTGCCATAGAATATGAGCCAATTCAGCTAAAACTGTGTGAGAAGTTTTAGGTCACCTGCAGTGTCTTTCCAGATTGTCATCATCCTGCTGTTTACAAAGGCACTTGAGAGAACATTATGTACACTTTGTGACATTAAAGGGTCAAACCTGAGAAAGCCAAGAAGCTCACCCGTAATGGTACTTGCTTTGTGGTCCCAACCTGAATTTGATCCCTAAATCCACGTAACTGTAGGAGGGAACTGACCCCATCAAACTGTCCTCCAGCCTGCCCGTGAGGACTACAGTCTGAACCTCCTCCTACCACATGAATACAATAATATATTTTTAAAGGGAGTGGGGGCAGACATGCCTTTAACCCCAGCACTCTGGGAGGTTTTTCCTGAGCTACATAGTTCCAGGAGAACCACGAGCTGTTAGCAAAACATCAAGGTCTGGCTTACAGGTGCATACCTTCGATCCCAGCACTCAGGAAGAAAATGGATCTCTGTGAGTGACTATGTAGACCTACAGCTTGGTCTACATAGTGAGTTCTCTGCTAGCCAGAACTACATAGGCAGAAACTTATTTCAAAAATATAAGCCAGGGAGGATCTCTGATTTCCAGGCCAGCCTGGTTTACAAAGTGAGTTTCAGGCTACACCCAAAGAAATCATGTCTTGACAAAACAAACAAATAAATAAATAATGGTGGTACATTCCTTTAATCTAGCACTTGGGTGGTAGGGGACAGCCTGGTCTGCATACTGAGTGCAAGGACAGCCAGGGCTACATAGAGAGACTTTGTCTCAAAATTAAGAGAGTTCCAACTGTCTGGGAAATCTCCATCCACCAGTATCTCCCATGAGTCCCTGCTGTGTGGTGAGACAGAAAACTGGGGGGAGGGATGATAGGATATGAATCCACAGCCATTCTCCAGAACAGCTGTGTGTGCATGTGCTGGTCTGGAACCCATTGTCTCAGCACTCTGCTAGAGGAGTTTAAAACGGAGAGAAAACTGACTCCCAAGACTGGACGGGACCTGATGAGAGCAAGTGCTACCCCCCATACTGTCTCAGTCTGCAGCCCTCAGACCCAGGGTAGGGCCTAGCCCTGGCTGCTAGGCACCAGCAGTAGTGTGGCCTTAGGAGAGGACACAATGCCACATCCTTGATTTCTGAAATTATTGTTAAAAATGGAACATTTGCCATCCGGCACATTGCGTGCGTACGTTTGTGTGTGTGTGTGTGTGTGAGTATGCGTGCGTGTGCATATATGTGTGTGTTTCTGTGCAGGCATGCATGCGGTAGACTCAGTTCTCTCCTTCCACTAGGTCAGTCCCAGGCATTGAACTCGGGCCATTGGGTTGGTGGCCATCACTTTTACCTGCTGAGCCATCTCACCAACCTCCATCTGGGCTCTTGTTTTAGCAGCATTAAGTTTACTCAGTGCTCAACCATCAGCACCATGGTGGGATAGTCTATCTCTGGAGCTCATCTAGTGAAACTATCTATTACCACTGACTCCAGTCCCTGCGGGATGCTATGTGTGGGGGTGTCTGTGGTGTGCATGCAGGCCAGAGGACCACCTCAGGTGGTATTCCTCACATGCTGTCCACTTCGTTTGTTTTGAGACGGGTCTTTTATTGGTTGTACTTCACAAGTAGGCTGGATTGGCTGGCCAAAGAGCCCCAGTCATCTCCATTTCCTCTGCACTGAATCACATCTATACAGTATGCATTTGACTTTTGAATGTGCGTTCTGGAAACAAACTCAGGTACTTTTGCTTGCAAGGTAAGTACTTATCACCTGAGTGGTGACCCTGCCCTGTCTCTGAGTGTGACTTCTACATTATTTAACTCTCAGAAATAGAGTCAAACACAGAATTTCACCTTTTTATAACTCTCCTAATTTTTCTGATGGGTCATGATGCCCTCACAGTTTCTCCGTGATATAGCAAGTGTCACAATTCCCTTCTTTTATAAGGCTGAAAAACACCTGGATAGTCCCCAGTCTCACAAAGGGTTTTGAGGGCTCAGTTCTGAGAGGCTAAGGTAAAACTTGTCAGTTCAAGGCCAGGCTACATAGTAAGCGCCCGTCCAAAGAACAAGACAGGAACCACGTGGCTGAAGTGCCGTGGAAATTTAGAGGTGGTGTCAAGTCAAGCGATTCTTGGCTGCTGGTCACCTACTCTGCTCCTTCATGGACTGGAGTACACAGGGTGGTGACATCACCCACACCCCTCTACACATACTTGGGTTCCATTATTCATTAGCAAGTATGGAAAAAGCCTGAGAGAGGAAGGATGGACTCCGTGTTCTCCACTGGGCTCTTTGAGCCCAGTGCCACTGCTACTCCAGTTCCAGGAGGCAGCCAGTGCCTGTTCTAGGAGGGTGGCAGCCCGGAGCGGGGACACAACCTCCAGCTGAGCTTGGCTTAGGGGGTTGAACTAGCTTCCTACTTGGCTTTGAAGGAAGCATAAAAGAGGTCTGTATTGCACAAATTCTATTTGGTGTTTAAAAACAAGCAAAGAACAAAACAGAAACAAAAAACCTGGAGCCAGGTATTGGGGGAAAGCTGAAATACCAGAGAGAGAGAGAAACAAAGCAAGCCACTTCTCACCCAGCCAGTTCCTCGGGCTCTAGCCTCCCTGCCCTCAGCCCAAAAGAGAAGTGGCAGGCCAAAGGAGGAAATTCTGCCTCCTCCGGCCTTCTCTTCCATCCCCAGCTATCTCCTTCCCTAGTGCTAGGATTAAAGTCGGTGCCACCACCACCTGGCTCTGTTTGGCCTTGAACTCACAGAGATTCAGATGGTCTCTCCCCCCTCTGGGAGTGCTGGGATTATAGGCATGAGTCTCCACTCTCTGACCTTCCTGGCTTGGCTCTATCCTCTGATATTTCAGACTATCTTTATTAAATATACAATATATCACCACAGGTGTGAAACTGCTGAGGGTCTCAAGATGACGCCTCTTCATGCTTCTGACATTCTCACATTAGCAGTTAGGAGTGACTGAGGACTCAACATCCTTTGTGAGGCATTTGATACTTTTTAGAAAGATTTTAATTAGGATTGATGAGATGACTCAGCCAGTGAAGGAGTTTTCCACAAAGCCTGGGACCCACAGGGTGGAAGGAGGGAGATGATTCTTGAAAGTTATCATCTGACTGAGAGAGGGGAAGAGAGAGAGAGAGAGAGAGAACACATGCTACTCTTTCAGAAGACCTGAATTTAATTTCCAGCATGCATATGGTAGCTCACAGCCATCTGTAACTCCAGTTCCAGGGGATCAGATGCCCTCTTGTGACTTTCAGGACATGCACAAGCATGCACGTGGTGCACACACATATACACATACAATATGCACATAAAATATAGATTAAAAAATAACTTTACAAAATGGAGGTAAGGTACCTTTTGGTATTTCCAGCCAATTCCTTTGCCTCTGGACCCCATCTTGATGTAAGAGTGTTGAGATGGCAGGCCCGGGGCCACCACATTGGCTTTTTGAATCTAGGAGTGGAATTCAGGCTATCTGGCTTTGCAGCAAGTATGTTTTACCAGCTGAGAGCCATCACACCAGCTCATCTGATGTTTCTGAAGAATTCTCATCTGTGGTTTATTACAGATCTGCAATAATAGGACTGTTTTCCTGTTCCAGTTCCAAATGAGGAAACTGAGGCACAGGAAAAACTCCAGCTAGAGAGTAATAAATGCAGTCAGGACAAGCCCTAGGCTCCTCCCTACCAACTTAGCAGTTTCCTTCACATCTCAGGTGCCATTTACTTTCCCTGCAGTTTCCTGGGTCCTTACATACATCAGAACCCTGGGGAACTCCCACCCTTGCAGTGATGAGCAAGTGCCCAGGCTAGGCAGAGTCTGCTGGTCTGTTTCTCAACCTTCATGAATGTTCTAGAGTCTGGAATCTAGACAGTGGCAGAAAATAGCACTAGGGCTCAGCAAACTTAGCCTGGGGACCGACCACCTTGCCTGATATTATGGGTCACTATAGCAACAACCAATAATAACATAACTAGGACCATTGAAGGTGAAATAGTCTAGGCTGGGGAGATAGCTCAGCTGGTAAAATGCTTGCCAAGTTCAATGCTCAGAGCCTATGTAAAAAGTCAGGTATGATAGTACACCCTTGTAACTCCAGTGCTTTGGAGGATGTTTTCTGGCCAGGCACCCTCACCTAATGTGTTAGCTCCAGACAAGGTGGGTAACAATCCTGTCTGACATCCACATATATATGCACAAGTATGCACACACATCCACGTACCAATACGAACATGCATATATACACACAATTCTTTTAAGAAAAATAGGTACCATGTTAGAGAGAGCCCAAGCAGAAGTGCCCAGGCATGCTGGGCACAAAGCTGTCCATTCAGGGATGAACTTCCTTCATGAGCTCAGCCCAAACCTCCCTGACCTCTCTGATTCCTCCTGTATTTATTAACTCACACTTTGGAGGTTCCAGGCAAGAGCGGACAAAGGTCATGTGAATGGGCGTCTAACCCTGGATTGCATGTTGAAAGACATTGAAATGTCCTCCTCCGATATGGGTCCTGCTGCTAGGCTATGGCCCCAGAAGCGGACTCCTCCTTAGGTCCCTTCCTGTAGGTCCTAGGAGCAGACCAAGGATGCCCTGCCTCCTTCCATGTCCTACTAAGGCCTGAATTCCAGAGGGACCAGTCAAGGAGGCATGGTGTGGAGCAAGAAGGCACCTGGTTCAGGCTCTGAGGCCCTTCAGTGCCCTCTCCTATAAGAACCTAAAAAGCTCCCAAGGCACAACTGATGGTCAGTGTCTATTGGTCTTCCATTTCCTGATCTATGCCTGGACACCCCAAGCTGCAGTATCGGTAATGAGAGCTTGCTATCTGTCAGGCTCTGTTCCAGAAAGCTATCTGCAATCAGTCTCTGAGGCAGGAGCCTTGATTACTCCTATTTCATAGACTGGAGACAGGCACAGCAAGGTCAAGTAGCTAGTAAGAAGCAGAGCTGGGACTCAATGCATGAAGTCAGGCCAGTGAGCAAGAGTTCGTCTATCCCTGGAACCCATGGTGGGAGGAGAGAACCAACTCCTGCTAATTGTTCTCTGGCCTCCCTCCACATGTGCATGATGACACACACATACACAACATACACATACATACACACACATATACAACCTACACATACACACACATACCTACATACATATACACACACATGCACATATACATACATACACATATACACACATACATAAACACACACATACACAACATACACATACACACATACCTACACACACACACACACACACACACACACACACACACACACACACACACACACACACACTGAGGCGGCCTCCTCTCACTTTCCCTAACCCACCAGTCCATTTTCTACCCCTAATACTTGTTAGCAAATCCTTGATCCCTGACTGGTCTTAGCATCTCAGTCAGGCCACCAAGTTCACAATTAACTTCCTGCAGAACCTCTAGGAATCACCAGCATGGCCTGGCTGGAAAAGGGGAGCACATGCTAGTTTGGAAGATGATGGGCTTGGAGAGCAGGGAAGGACACTTATTTCACTCTTTATTTTGAGCCTGGGCCACTTGTGTCTTGGGTAGTCTAGAACTCAGTACCTAGTGGAAATGATATTGAACCTCTGATCCCCTTGCTTCTCCCTCCTGAGTGCTATGATTATAGATGTGCTCTGCTACATCCTGTTTATTTCGTGTTGGGCTGGAACCTGGGACCTTATGCATGCTAGGCAAGCATTCTACTGAGTTATAACCCACGCTGTAATTTCATTGATGCTGATGGTTGATTTCCTAATTTGAGTTCATGGTATTTTTGTTTTGTTTTGCTGTTGAGACAGAGTTTCTCTGAATAACAGTCCTAACTGTCCTGGAACTCCCTTTACATACCAGGTTGGCCTTCAGTTTACAGAGATCCACCTGCCTCTTCCTCCTAAGTGCTGGAATTAAAGCTGTGTGCTGCCTGGAGGTATTCTTAAAAAAAAAAAAAAAAAAAAAAGATTAATACTTATTATGTAGACAGTGTTTTGCCTGCATGTATGCCTGCCGGCCAGAAGAGGATACCAGATCTCATTATAGATGGTTATGAGCCACCATGTGGATGCTGGGACCTGAATTCAGGACCTCTAGAAGAACAGCCAGTGTGTTCTTAACTGCTGAGCCATCTCTCCAACCTGATTCATGGGTATTTTATGACTGCTTGTAATAAGTGTATTCTTTTCTTTTGCATATAATAATTTGTATAATTTATCATTAAAAATTATTATTATTATTGGTATTTGGCATATGTACACATGTGGGGGTTGCCCACCCATGAAATCTTCCACAAGAAGACACTGGGTGTCAGGGCTCTCTCATTCTCTCCCTTAGTCCCTTGAGACAGGGTCTCATACTGAACCTTGAGCAAGGTTACCCACCATCAAGCTCCAGCAAGCTTCCTGTCTCTGCCCTGCACATTACCTGTTACAGGCAAGTACAGAGCTCTACACAACTTACTGCACAGGTGCTGAGGATCTGAACTCAGGTACCCAAGCTTGCATAGCAAATGCTCAGGCTCACTAAGCTGCCTCTCCAGCCCTCAAGTTCAAATTTAGTTGATGGTGATGGCATTAGGACCACATCATGCATGGATCCATGCTGTTTTCTGACCATGGGACAGGTAGAGAGAGCTGGAGAGAGAGAGAGAGAGAGGGAGGGAGAGAGAGTTGGAGAGATAGTTCAGTAGGTAAGAGCTCTTTGTTGCTCATGCAGAAGAGAGAGCTGGTTCTGTTCCCTGCACCCATATGGTGACTCAGAACCACCTGTAGGTCTAGGTCCAGGGGACCTAAAGCTTTTTTTTCTCTCACATCTTCAGGAAGCTGCACATATGGCACACAAAAACTCATGCAGGCATGCACACATACACATAAATAATCATTTTAAAGAATGGGATTCTGAAAAAAAAGGGGTGGAATTGGCTAGCTGTCTGCCTCCTGCTTCCCGCTTGCTGTCTGGTACAGCTTGTCATGTAATGCTTCCACGTATTACGACACAACTGTCTCCAGACTGCAGATACCATGTTCTTGACTCCCCAGCCTCCAGAACTATAAGAAAGAAATCTCTGTTTGTCATAGGGATGTACATGCACAAGTGCATGTGGATAGAGGCTAGAGGTCAAGTTCCAGTGTCATTCCTCAGGACACTATCTACTCTGTTCTGTTTTGCTTTTGAAACAAAGTCTCTTAATGGCCCGAATCCCAGCAGTATATTAGGCTGACTGGCCAAGGAGCCTCTAGCATCTGCTTTTCTCCATCTTCCTACTGCTAGGAATATAGGCATATGCACCACACCTGGCTTTTAAAAAAAATAATTATTTTTAATTATGTGTGTACATCTGTGTGCAGGTGTGAGCACATACATTAGTGCAGGTGCCCAAGGAGGCCAAAAGAGGGCTTCAGTTACAAGAGGAGCTGTAACCTTCAGTTACAAGTCTGGAGCTGGAGTTACAGGAGGTTGTGAGTTGCCAGTCCTGGCTGCTGGAAACTAAATTCAATCCTTAGTCTGCTGAGCCATCTCTCCAGCCCCAGACCTGCCTTTTTTTTTTTTTAACATATGGGTTCTAGGGACCAAGCTCAAGTCCTTGAACATATACTACAAGCATGTTATCAGTAGAATCATCCCCCCCACCACCACCACCACTAAATGTCCGCTATGGTAGCAGAAAACAGACCAGACAGGCCCTGAACAGCTATGCTATGACAACTTGTCCCCTTTAGCTCCTATCCTAAATCTGTTTCTCTCCCACATGATTTGCCTCCTTGTAATAAAGGCCAAGGAGAAACAACCCTGTTGTCCAAGATGTTACTGGTCACAGAGGCTTTCTCAGCCAAATCTGAGGTAGAGCAAAGAGAACCCAAGAGAGACCCACTGAAAGAGAACTCACCAGCTCTTGGAAGTAACCAGATGCACAGGGAGAGACCGAGGAGGCTTGCTCAATGCATTTCCCAGCCAGGATGCTTCTCTACCACTGAGCCCAGGCAGCTAGTGGCACATTTAAGAAGAAAGGAATTTTGATGACTACAATTATTCCAGTACTCAAATTCTACTCCTGACTCTAGATTATTATTTTTAAGGTGTGTTCCATTTGTTTAGCTCTGTGAATCTGTGTTGCTTTGCTTGTCTAGAACATCTGATTATCTAATAAGGACCTGAATGGCCAATGGAGAGGCAAGAGAAAGGTTAGGTGGGGCTGTCAGGCAAGAGAATAAATAGGAGAAGAAGACATTAAGGACCCGCCACTCAATCAGCAGCAGAGAAAGAGTTAAAGCAAGATACACAGAAGTAAGAAAAGGAAAAGCCCCAGAGGCAAGTGGTATATGGAATAATTTAAGTTAAGAAAAGCTGGCAAAAGCAAGCCAAGATAAGGCTGGGCATTTATATTTAAGAATAAGCCTCCTTGTGTGATTTATTTGGGAGCTGGGTGGTGGGCCCCCTAAAAGAGTGAGCAAAAATAAACACTGACCCACTGTCTACCTCTTTAAGAGTTTCCTGACTGAGGGCTGGACTGCAGCTCAGACACTTGCCTAGAATATTCAGGCCGAGTTCAGTTCCCAGCAACACAGAGGGACAGACAGCAGAGGCAGGGGAATTCAATATGAGGGCCCACGGAATGTGAGGGTGCTGTATCAAGTCTGTAACAAGTACTAGGTCATTAAAACAACAATAACAACACAGGTGATTTATGTATGTTTTTATTTACTCAGGATGCAGTACTGAGTCCTGGGAAAATAACCCAGACCTTGTGTGCTTGGGCAAAGTGTTCTATCACTGAGTAGCTACGCCAGTAGTCAAAGCAAATGTTAAAGGGGGCAAAGCAAAAGAGATGAAGACTAATTCCCAGAGCCCACACAAGCCAACTCCAGTGGATCTGACACCCTCTTCAGCTTCTGTAGACATTGCACTCACTCACACATAGTTAAAATATAGCCTTTTTAAATGTTAAAAAAGGAGTTAGTAAAAGCTTCATGGGATAAGGTTATTCTGAATTTTATTTACACGTACCTGTATGTGAATGTATGTGTGTGTTATATGTGTATATATGTGTATTGTGTATGTGTTTGTGTATATGTCTGTGTCCTGTATGTGTGTATGTATGTGTGTTGTGTATATGTCTGTGTGTGTATGTGTG
This sequence comes from Phyllotis vaccarum, assembly GCA_033318265.1. NCBI lineage: Eukaryota > Metazoa > Chordata > Mammalia > Rodentia > Cricetidae > Phyllotis > Phyllotis vaccarum. The sequence continues at coordinate 34,904,189 of JARWLC010000016.1, read as the reverse complement.
TGTTGTGTGTGTATGTCTGTGTGTGTATTGTGTGTGTGCATGTGCGTGTGTGCATTGTATATTGTTTGTGTATGTCTGTGTGTGTGCATGTCTATGTGTGTGTGTATACTATGGGATGTTGTAGAAGTTAGAGGGTCTTTCTTCTACCATGAGGGTCCTCACATCAAACTTAGGTCATTGAGGTTGGAGGCATCTTTACCTTCTGAGCCATCCTTCAAGCCCTTATTACATTTAAAAACACTGAGACAGAACCACTATGAAATGCAAGTCCCACTTCTGAGGGAACCTAGAGGGACCACCCAAACAAATGTTGTCACTTGTTAAGTCATAAATACAAGTTTTCTATAAGGTGGCTAGTCAAATGTCCAATCTTGGAAATAAAGCTAGTTGTAGTGGCTCCCACCTATAGATTTAGTGTGTGGGAGGCTGAGGCAGGGGTGTCTCCAGTGTAAGGACAGCCTGAGCTACACAACAAGATTGACTCAAAAAGAAGTAAAGAGGGGCTGAAGAGATGTCTCTGTGCTAACAAGCACTTGCTACTATTGCATAGGAACCAAGTTTGGCTCCCAGCACATATCACATGAATTCTATTTTATATCATAATGAAAACCTACAGCCAGATATTGAGGGAAAGCTGGAATGTTAGCGAGAAGGAACAGATCACAGCAATTCTCACCCATCAAACTCCTCAGGCTTGAACAAGGTAAGCGCTATCTTCACGGGTCCTCCAGCCTGACTGGTTACTCAGACAGAATGGCTGTTTTCTGCCTTCTCCTGCCTTATACTTCTTTCTTTGCCCAGCTATTTTACTATTTCCTGGTTCAAGTCTCCTAAGATTGAAGATGTGAGTTACCACTGCCTGGCTGTTAGGTCTTGAATTTACAGAGATCAAGACTGCTTTCTGTCTCCCAAGTGATGAGATTAAAGGTGTAGGTCACTGCACCCTAACCTTCGTGGTTTGACTGTGGGTGATTCTGTCCTCTGATATTCCAGGTTCTTATTATAATACCAAATAAAATTTGTGAAATATCTGGCACCCAACGTGGGGCTCAAACCCAGGACCCTGAGATTAAAAGTCTCATACTCTACTGACAGAGCTAGCCAGGCAGTGACTCTGGCCATGTGTAGCTCTGGCCTATGTGATGTTTTCGAGAATTTGTGCCCCCCCCAACATCCTTTGATATTCCAGACTAATTTTATTAAATGTACAATATATCACCACTAGCACCCACAACTGGTGGCTTACAACCTTCTGAAACTCCAGGTCCACACTGCCTTCTGACTTTTGTAGGCTCCTACATAAACATGTGCACATACACTCACAGACACATAATGATGATAACAAATAATGGTGATGGTGTTAATGATAAATCTTATTTTAAAAGAAAGAAAATATTAAGTAAAATTCAATTCAGTGGTCATTTCAGATTTTCCCTTCAAAAAAGCAAAACAACAGCTCTGAGGGTCATCTTGAGCTACTTCCTGCCCTAACTTCCACAGAGGCACTGGCCAATTAGTGCTCAGAGTCACTGGGACCTGCAGAGTAGTTCTGGTTCAGGACTCAGGGCAGAGCCAAGAACAGCTTCATACCCTGTCTACCTCTGTGCCCATATTCTAATTCCAAATTTGTATTTCAGGGGTGTGATTTTGATTTTAAAGCTCCCTCCCCTGAATACATGCCTCATGCAATGATCAAGAATAAAGTTATAATCTTGCTTTAGAGGATACACTGAGTCAGCTCACTTTTGGCAGGATTTTGCTACAACTTCCACCATCAATGACATAGTCAGAATTGCCTTACATATCTACCTTGCTCTGAGAGGATTCTGGAAATGTAGTTTTCATTTTTTATTATTTTTAATCTAGATAAATATTGGTTACATCCCAAGAAGATCAAGGTTTTTAGCTGGGGTCGTAGCTCTCTGATGGAGAGCTTGCTTAGCAGGGGCCAGGTCTTGGACTCCACCTTCGGCACTACCCACAGGGCAGGAATTCCTTCCAGGGAAGACATGACATCTACACCCACCTCACAAGGTTGTAAAGACAAACCAAAGTACAATTCCACCAAAGTCACCCTGGGAACAGGTGCAATTATTGGACGTACTTATGAGCATAGGAGGGTCACCAAAATGAGTGTGGGGATCCCCAACGCAACTCCACTGGCAAGTGTTCACCCAGCGTGGATGATAGCATCCTCCCCAGCAGTCATACCCTAACAGCTCCCAAGACCTGCAGGCTAATTCAGGCAAAATTGCATATAAATGGCTGGGAGGAGTGACAAGAATCTCAAAGAAAGTCCAATGATTACCCCACCCCACCCGCTTCTATGAAGGAATGTAAACAAGTCCCTGATTAGGATGGACTCTGGCAGGAACAGCTGACTGGAGTTTTTTTGGAGAGACCCTTGTTATATAACAACACCCCAAAGAAAAATCAAACACCTCTGATAGAAAGGAAGCCAACGCAGGAGACGTCTTCTGAGGGAACCTCTAACCTTCCCAAAGGACTTTATCTCGCATAGAATTTCTAGAAAGAGAAAGAGGGTCTGGCATGGAAGCCAGGGTGCTTCCTTCTGTAAAGGAGAATGGGAAATGTAGTGGGGTTTTGTCTGTTTTGTCTTCTGTCTTCCTCTTCCTCCTCCTTCTTCCTGTTTTCATTTAATTTTAAATTCATATTGAAGGCAAGGATAAAGCTCAGTTGGTAGTTGTGGCCTATTATGTATGATGCTCTGGATTCGGTCCCTAATGCTGCATACATCAGACATACTGATGCACACCTGTAATACTAGCACTCACAAGGGAGTTCATGGGTGCAATGGCCATGTTGCATCCAGAAAACAGCCTTTCACAGCCTTCCTCCCATCCTCTGGCCCTTACATCCTCTCTGCCCTCCCTTCCATAATGTTCTCTTCTCTGAGGCTAGCAGAGGATGTTGATAGAGATGCCCCCCCCTTTAGGCCAGAGCACTTAACAGTCATTTGTTCTTAGTGCTTTGGCCAATCATGTTTCTCTAAATTAACTGTTGTTCACTGTAGCTCATGGTTTTTGTTTTGTTTTGGAGGGGGCGTTTTTTAGCCCATAGTGGCCACTAACTTAATTTATTAAAGAGCCAAAGCTAGTCTTAGACTTCAGATACTTCCACCTCTCAAGTGCTGGGAGCACAGGTGTGTGCTATAAAGTCTGCATCTTCTCTCCTTTTCTCCTTCTTGTCCTTTCTTTGCTGAGATACAGGGTCTCACTCTATAGCCCAGGCTAGGCTGAATTCACAGGGAGCCCCGTGCCTCAGTTTCCAAAATGCTGGCATTACAAGAATGAGCCACCACACTTGGCTCCCCCGATGCTCTTGATGGCTCAAAGCACAGCCCAGTTTGCAAAACTAGCACTAAACAGGGATTGGGAAGATCTGGGCACTGATCTGAACTTGGTCCCTCTGGAGAAGTTTCAAATGCCCTTTATTTATAGCTACTCTGTAGTCCATAAATGATATCTTTTAATAAAAACAAGGTGCTGGCCCAGGTACTCCCATGGGTGGAGTGCTTGCTCAACCCACACTAAAACAGGGTTCCATCTTCAATACTGCATAAACTGAGGTGGTGGTAGTGAGCACCCATAATCCCAGCACTCAAAATTTAAAGGCCTGAGGGTCAGAAGCTGAAAGTCATCCTTGGCTACACAATAGAGTTCAATGACAGTTTAAATTCAACTTGAACTAAGTAAACATCCACAGTGGGGGTCAGGGAGTAAAGATGCACATTGAGTAAGAATCTCTCTCTCTCTCTCTCTCTCTCTCTCTCTCTCTCTCTCTCTCTCTCTCTCTCTCTCTCTCTTCATGACAAGATGTTTTGTATTCAGGCTAGCTCTGACCTTGCCACCCTCCTGCCTCTGTCTCCTGAGACCATGACTGCATACAGTGTTTTCTCATGTTGGTTCATACACAGTGGCACAGCTTACTTACCACTGAGGGCAGGCATCTGGGATGTGCTATGCAAGCATGGATAGGTAGAGACAGTCCTGTTACTTACTCTCCTCATTGTTGAGATAAAATATCTGGCAAAAGCAATGAGAAGAAGGATGAAGACAGAAGAGAAGAGGGATGAAGGAGAAAGGAAGGAATACTTCCTTCCTTAAGACCTAAAGGAAGGATTTCTCTTGGCTCACAGTTTGAGATGACACAGTCCATCATGATGGCAGAAGTTTGATACATCTGGTCCCATTGTGTCTGTTGGGAAGTTGGAGCAGCAAAATACAAATCCAGGTGCTCAGCTGGCTTTTTCCCAAGGCTTCAGCTCATGGAGTAGTACCTCTCCTACAGCTAGGGTCTATCTTCCCACCTCAGTTAAACCAATCTAGAAAACTCCCTCACACGTGTGCCAGAGTTTTGTGTCCTAGACCCTGCCACATTCACAAATAATATTCACCATCATAGCAAGTGCTTACCATAACGTTTTGAACAACACATTGAAGAATTGGACCCCCTGACCCTGACCCTGCAGATGTATGATGCTGGGAGCTGGAACCCTGGGTGGGTGTGGGTGTTTTGTTCTTCTGGGATCTAAAGTCAGAGTGAACAGGGCAGGGGCTATCCAATGGGCCAAGATTAATTTCCAAGACTCCCAAAGAACAGAAGAGAAGTGTTGTTCCTTGGGAGCTCCAGAGTCTTGCAGAACCCCAAGGTCTTCAGCTGAACTGTGGCTCAAAACATCCATTAAGAGCACTTGCTGCTCTTGTAGTGGACTTGAGCTCAATTTCCAGCACCCACATAAATTAGCTTACAACCACAAAATTTAGCTCCAGGGGAGCTGACGCCCTCCATAGACAAACTTTCTTTTCTGCCCCAGTCCCCAAATAGCTTCTTATTAATTATGAAAGTTTGGCATTTAACTGAGGCTTGTCTCAACCAGCTCTTATAACTTAAATTAACTAATTTATATTAATCTACATTCTGTCATATGGTGTTACTTCATCTCTCCATATTGCTTACACTGCTTCCTCTGCAGCTGGTTAGCAACTCTGCCTTCTTCCCAGAGTTCTCTCTCTGCCCAGAAGTCCCGCCCATACCTCTTGCTAAGCTATGGGTGGTCATTTTTTTATTACACCAATCACAACAATATATTTTCACACTGTGTACAAATATCCCACAGCAGCCCTCTTCTGGCCTCTGTGGGCACCTGCACTCACATGCCAAACCCACACCCAGGCATACAAACATACACATAATTGAAAATAAAACTGTCACTGGAAAGTGATTTGGTTTAGTCTTTGGGGAGTCTCCATGACCAATATCTTCCAGCTTCTTCCTAGTTTCTTTTCTCAGCTGGGAGCAGCAGACAGGACCTAACTTTTCCAGCTCAGACTTCACTAGCTCAGGTGCTGGCTGCACTGCCCTCAAGTCTTACAGGTCTGGACAAGCGGCAAAGTCTCAGAGCTTGGGATTTCTCATCAGTGCTGTGGGACAGTGATACCCTCAGGTATGTGAGGACATGTAAGGGAAGCTTGAGCCTTCTGTCCCTCCTCCTGTGACCCTGAGAGGGGGTTACTACTGTCTCCTCAGATGTCCCTCCCACTGCTCCCTGTCCCTGGCGCTGTATATGGTCCCTCTCAGAAACTGGCACTTGAAACTAGAGACATTTGCAGAAGGAGGTGTGAAGCTGTAACAAGCTTCTTGTTTGGCCCCAGAGGGAAGGCATTGTGCCAAAGTGTGAGTGGCCAGCTCCACCCAGCACTATTTTCTGGGTCTGCTCGGGAAGGCATGGCAGCCCTGTGAGCATGAGACGTTCTGGGCTGAGGATGCAGGTAGAGTACACTCTTGTATGCTTGAGGCCTCGGTTTAATCCCCATTCTATAAAGCTGAGTGGTGACAGTTGTCTGTGATCCCATTGGGAGGTGGAGGCAGGAGGATCAGAGGTTCAGGATGACTATTGGCTATATAGGAATTCAAAGCAAGCCTAGGCTACACGAGACCCTTTTCCTCAAAATAATTATCTTTTTTTGGTTCATCAGGCTGGGGATGGACTCGGAGCCCTGTGCATTCTCAGGCCACACTGTCCACGTCTTAGCCGCTCCTTTATACATGCCTTTGCAGTTCCTGTGTTCTTCACTTTACCAGCATGCAACTGCTCAGTGGCCCTTTGTGGCCAGTGGGACTATAGTGAGTGGTTTTGACTACTGACCTCTAAAACTTTATGAAGGGATATTTTTCTCTGTCATTTAAACTTTTGTTCTTTTTGAAGTAGCGTCTCATGTATCCCAGGGTGGCCTCAAACTCTCTGATGATGAGATTACTTCTGATTCTCCTGCCTTCACCTCCAGTGCTGGGATTATAGCCATGCGTCACTGTGAGTGCTTTTATGGAGTTCTGAGGATTGATTCGGGGCTTTGTGCATGCTGGGCAAGTACTCTATCAGCTGTGCTATGTTTAAGTAAGTGTAACTTAGTAACTCTCTTTTTAATACACGAATTTGTAGTTTCTTTTTTAAATTACATTTTATTCTTTATTGTGTATGTATGTGTACACACATGTGCATATACGTGCTGGTGTACTCATGTGTGTGCATGTGTACACACATGTGCATATATGTGCTGGTGTACTCATGTGTGTACATGTGTACACACATGTGCATATATGTGCTGGTGTACTCATGTGTGTGCATGTGTACACACATGTGCATATACGTGCTGGTGTACTCATGTGTGTGCATGTGTACACACATGTGCATATACGTGCTGGTGTACTCGTGTGTGCATGTGTACACACATGTGCATATATGTGCTGGTGTACTCGTGTGTGCATGTGTACACACATGTGCATATATGTGCTGGTGTACTCATGGTATGATGACCATGTGGCAGTTGGAAGATAAGTCACATGATTCAGTTTTCTCCTTCTACCCTATGGGTCCTAGGGATCGAACTCAGATACTTAGGCTTGGCAACAAGCCCCTTTTTCTTCTGAGCCAGCTTGCCAGCCCTTACTTTGGGTTTCTTTCCCTTACAACAGGAGCTACACTGGAGATAACTGTTGAGGGAATTAGACAAGAGATTAGAGGTCATAGCCAAGAGGAGGCAATGGCAAAGTTTGCTCTACCTCACAGTTGCACCTTTACCCAAAGATTCTTAACAGCTCCAAGAGGCTTCATCATCTTTGTCCTAAGTGAAGGACTCCAAGATTATGATCCAATAGCATGGCAGGTGCCAACATGCTCAGCTGACACGTCTCATCCAGGACCAGGGCACTTGGTGTCCCACTGCTATTTGTCCCCAGAGTCCCATAGGCATCCACTGGGAGGCTTTACAGCTTGACTGGACTCCCTGCCCACCACTTTCCCAACTCCCTCGTAGCTGCTGGCCCTTGAGCGCCTAATACTTTCAAACAAGTGCATGCATATTCTTCCTCCAGCCAAATCCCAGCCCTTCCCAGGCTGCCATAACCCCCATTTGAATGATATTCTTAAGGGCAGCCTTCAGAGTCCTGGTGATGTCCAAGAAAAACCGGGAGACCCTTGTGGAACTATTAACTGGGTGCCTCCTGAGGACTCTGCAGGAATGAAGGAGGGCTTATGTTGTTTTTGGAGGACCTTGGGGTTATCAGTGCAGACATACATGTTGATCCTAACAAGCCTTTTCCAGTACCATGTGAAGAAAATGAACTCAGGGCATGAGGACAAGGTGGTGTTTATCAAACAGCAGGGCCATGGGTGCACAGACCAGTCCCAAGTCCTGGTAATGGTGTCCAGACTTTGTAAGTCAGGAAAATGTGCCAAGAAGATCTTAGTCACTGGGCTGGTGAGGTGGCTCAGTGGGTAGGGGCTAGCTCCCTGGGGCCCACAAGCTGGAAGGAGAGAATTAGCTCTATGCAAGTTGTCCTCTGAGAATCACTGGAGGGCTATGCCATGCCCCCTCCTGCAAATAAATTAATTTTTAAAAAGCAATAAAAAGTCAATATTCCCAATCACATGCAAATCATAGACATTTACAAAACAGAGACGGGGGGGGGGGGGGGAAGGGTGTTTCATCTGCATATCTATAGCAGACTAATTGTGTCCCAAAAGACTGATAAGTCAAAAGCTCAGAAATTCATCATCTCTGGTCTCCAGAGAGAGGTTTTGTAGTCACCTGCCACGCACTTGGACAATAGGATCTGCATTTTCTTTCCCCCAAACTTGTGACAGTCCAAAAGTGAGCCTTATTATTCTGATTTTTAGGTTCTCAGGGTCAGTATTCAGCCAGCCACCTCAGCTTGCTGTTTTGAGGGTGTTTCTATTGGTCTTTGTGTTTGTTGGAGCACCAAGGGGCTGGAATGCCTAAAGGCAGGTGAGTAACCATCTTGACTGGAACATTTGCTGTTATTTCTGAGCTGGCATAGAGGGAAAAGCTTCTGGCTGGTACCCTCGGAGTCTCATGACTTCCAGGACAAGTCTTAAGGAGCCCAGTTGGAAGAGGAGGGAAGAGAACCAATAGAGAAACAGGATACAAATAACCTGGGGTAAATTAACCCCACACAGTCACACCTGACAGCTCAGCAGTAGCATCCTAGCCCTGGCCCAGTGTTTGTCTTTGTGGATTCCCTTTCTCTAAGCATTAGCACGTGATGTGTGCTCACCTGGGGGACCTTTCTTTATTCGTTGATACCACAGTCCATTGCTGCTATGCTATTAGCTTCTCCACCACCCACCAAATCCTGGAAACCTCCAAAGACCTGTGGTTCCCCACTGTTCCCATAATATTTTTTACTTCTTGGACTTTATTTGTTTTGAGACAGGGTTTCTTTGTGTAGCCCTGGCTTTCTTAGAACTTGCTCTGTAAACCAGGCTGGCCTTGAACTCACAGAGATCTTCCTGCCTCTGCATCTCAAGTGCTGGGATTAAAGGCGTGCACAATCACACCTGGCTAGTTTTTACTTCTTTAGTAACACTGGCCAGTGGGCTGGCTACTCACCCACTGGCCTTGCTAGAATGAGAGGAACCTCTGGAAGGGCTGGCTTGCTAGCACTATGCTATGGTGCTTTCCTCCTGAACATGGTACCTAATGGGGAACTTAGTGGTAAGGATGTTCATTACAGAATTGTTTAGTATCAATATCTGTGAGGGTGGGGAGGATAGACAGGTGATAGCTTCTTCCAGTTTTGCCTTGGGACCTCTGGGGCTGAAATGGCTTCTGTATTGTCATACATCCAAAGAGATGAGTGTGATAACCACAGGAATGTTGACCACCCTCTGGAGACATGCGACTTCCAGGAGCAACCAGTGCTGCAAAAGTGGTCCCTGGACAGGCAGACAGGAGTGACACAATGGTCCCCACAGAGCATCAACCTGCAGCTGGAGTGAGAGAGCAGGAGGGCAGGAGGGAAAGGAGGTTTGTGTATCCCTGCAGTCTCAGGAGTGAAGGGCTCAGATCTCCACAGACCCATTCAATCACTGCCCATAGCAGAGTGGATGCCTTATTGAGGTCCTAGGGGACCTGAGAGTCCAGCTCCAGGAACTGTACGCCTTCCTACCTGTCCATGCCCACTGTTCACACTAAACCAGACTCACCTTTTTTATAATTTACTTTTATAGTAAATTATAAACAACATCAAAACTTCAAAGGGCCAGAAAGATGGTACACTGGTAAAGGTGCTGTTGCCTATGCTGAAGATGCTTGATCCTCAGATCCCCAGGGTAGAACAACTGAGTCCTCTGAACTTCACACACATCAACATACAATGCCCCGCCCCCAAAAGCTAGGGAGGGAGAGAGAGAACTGTAAATAACAATCTAGAGGGAAGGAGGGGGGGTAGCAGAAAGAGACCCCTTTCTCCTGTGCTTCTGTTGCCCGGGTCACTTCTTCAGCCCGTTTCCTAAGCTTTTCACACAAGCTCAGCTTATCAAAGCAGGGGTGTCACAACCCTTGTGGTCTGTAACTACTTTCTTTTCAGATGCTTCCTGGGCTCATGTGGATTGAGGATTAACTCTGAGCTCTGACTAACAGACCCAGGTGTCTATTTTGCTTATTTATAATTTTATTTTATGGAAAGGTCTCCTACCCTTCCATATCTTACTGTGTAGCAGAAAATGACCTTGAACTTGTGATCTTTCTACCTCTGTCAGTGCTGAGCTTAGAACTTAGGGCTTTGTGTATGTTAGACAAGCAGGAATTACATTTAAAAAACAAGAAAAAGCAACGGAAGAGAAAAAAGGCCATAACATCAGTGTTCAGTGCAAGGAAAAACATAAGCAACGTTAAGGTGACCCAGAGTGCCTAGGTGCTCCTGCCACTGAACAACTGCCCATGGCTCTGGGGATCTGCCCTAAGCTCAGCGTCGGGGCCGAGAGGTGAGTAGGCCGCAGCGAGGGTGGCCCTGTCCCCAGGGTCAGTGGCCGGGAGCTAGCTCCGGGAAAGGCACCGGTCGTGGGTTCAGCCAGGTACGGCCCAGCACCGCCCTCTACCGCGCCAGCCTTGGGGGCGGACCTGCAATAGCCACGCCCCCAGGACCCCACGCCCACCTGAGGCCCATAAAAGGCGCAGCCCGCTCACCGCTCGGGTCCGACTGCTGCTTGAGGGTGTATTGCTGGCGGCCAGGGTCGCCGCGTCCAGCTCGGTGCCACGCCCCGGCGAGGGCTGCGGGAGTCCCAGCCATGCTGTTCTGGCACACTCAGCCCGAACACTACAACCAACACAACACTGGCAGCTACCTACGGTAAGACCGGGCAGCACCTGCCTGCGATCCGTGTCTGCACGCGAACCGACCAGTACGGCCTCCGGGAGGTGGGGGGCGACCCTCCGGGAGGCAGCGCGCCAATGTCCCCGGGGGCGACTCTCCAAGGTCTCCGAGTCGCTCGCAGCGTCCCCGTTCGGGTTCCGCAGCCTTCCCTCTCCCTTCTCCAGTTGGAAAAATAAACTTGCCACATCCATCAGAAGCTCTTGTGTCCCCCAGGAAGCCAGGCCCCGCTCTTGGCTCTTCGCGGCCGGTGGGCCCACAGGTGGGTGGCGAGAGCCGGTCTGTGCAGCAGCCTTGCGGGCCGGGGCTCCTGGGCTGGCCATCCCTGCCTGGGTGAGCTTGCTGTGGCCCCCAGAGGGATTTCTCTAGCGTGCTTCAAAGGAAGAGGGACCCGCGGATTTTGCAAAGTTCTCCCAACTCCCTGTTTTAGGAAGTAAACCCCCGCCCCGCTGCCGCTGCCGCCGCCAGCCCTTTGCTTTGGTGACTACGGGATTCTTTTTTCCACAGTGGTGCAGTTGACTGGAGGGCTAATAGGCAGTCACTTCATTTTCTGAACTCGCCAGAACCAGCTTCAACCTGTCTTTATTTCCATCCTAGTCACAGTTTATTATGTGTGCCTACTTAACCCCAAAGGGTGGTGGACGTGGGATCAGGAAAAAGTAAACTGGCAAACAGAAGTCAATCCCAACTACAGAATCTAGCGCTTCTTTGGACCCCCACACTTCCCGCTTGCTTGACTTTTATGTTATTTGTACTTAGTAGCTTCTGATTCATGTTATGTCCAGAAGCCCTCTGGGAAGGCATCCGGCTTCTTAGAAAGACGAGGATTGACCAGGTTTCGCTAGTGTATCTTCAGTTTTTGTTTATTTTAAATCCGAGTCATAGAAAGTGGCGATCAGTCTAGGGTCTTGACTGCAAATTTCTGTCTGTACAGTTACAAGTACTACAGAGTAAATGCATGTTAACTATATAACACTATAGGGTTCCTTGTTTTTTTTAGAAATGTATCAAGTGGCCATTAGGTATCTCATCCTATCTTAAAAATAATTTGAAGGTGACCTTGAGCTGAAGTAAGCTTATTTGAAACCTAGATGCATAATACATCATCCTGTTAGGGAACAGTTTTGTGAGAGGAAAGGTGTGGGTTTTGCATCTGTGTCTGAGATGGAAGTTTGCGGAGCCAACCCAGAGACTTAGGATTTGGACTTTGCATGGCAGGAGGAAGGCAAACCTTGGAACTGAGGGTGTTACAAAGCGGAACTGCCTCCTTTGAGGAAGCAATGGGTGAAGCAGTCCATACTCTGCTCTTGGAAACTGTTTTATTCGTTTGTTTTAACTTTCAAATAAGTTGACTTCCTTAAAGGCCTGTGTCCCATGTGAGGATTTGTTGTTGTTGTTTTGCTTTGTTTTTTTTCTTTAAAAAAATTTATTTATTTATTTTTTTACAATGCTGGGATGAACCCTGGGACTTACATTTGTTCTTCCATTTTGTTAACTTCCGGCCCTCCTTTTTATTATTATTTTTGTTCTGCATGAAGTTCTGCAAGCCATCTGACTTCAGTGAGTGGACGTGAGGTTCCTCCCTCTCTTTTCTGTTTGATGTTCTGGTGACTTTTATTCCTTGGCAAATAAGGACACCAGGCCAGAAACAAGTTAGTGTTGAGTGATGGTTCTTAACAACCCCCTCTTTTTTTTTTTAATTTAAAAGTAACAGTGCATGGATTATTAACTTAACATGGTCTGGGCAAACATGATATTATGCAATTCCTAGGTGAGCAAGCAAGCTTGCTCCTTCCTGAGCTCCTTAATGACTGCCCAGGCTGGAGGAAAGAGAGGAAAGGAAGGAAGATTTGCTTCTGCTCAAGGTACAGCTGGCCAGCCCTGCTCTCCTTCCCTTTGGGCGGCAGACAGGAAGAGACCACATGGGAGGTTTCCCAGGTGTGCCCAAAGGCAGCTTTTCTGAGAATTTGTTAGACATTGTTGGGGTGTGTGCTAGGGTGTATTTTGTGGACACTCATTTATGATGCTGTACAGGGAACACCTCGTACTGGTGACTATGCAGTGAAGTGGGGTCAGCTGATCTAATTTGTGGCCCAGACCCAGGGAGGGAGGAGGGTCATCAAGATAGGGTAGGACACCTTTTAGCAGCTGTTTCTGTGGCAACATAGTTTAGAATCTTGAAGTAAGTCTTGCCTGACCCTCAGGGATCACTGTTCCTTGCAAGGATAATTCATCTGAAGTTCTGGCAACTCAGCAGACTGAGCTAAGACAGTTCATGGAATCTGTAAGTTCAAGGCTAGCCTGGGCAACATCCAACATTTCAGGATAGATACCTTCCTGAAAAAAAGTCTAGAAACCAGTTCCTCTGCCACAGGGTGACTGGAGGCTGATGTGTACATATATGTGCTGATGTGTACATGTGTGTGCATGTGTGTATGGGCCATAGGAATTCCTTCAGTATTTTTTTCTTTTTGTTTTTTGAGACAGGGTTTTAATACATAGCTATAGATGTCCTGGGTAGATCTCTGTATAGATCAGGCTGGCCTTGAACTCACAGAGAACCACCTGCTCCCTCCCAAGTGCTGTGATTAAAGGCACAGCCACTGTGGCTGACTAGCTGACATCTGTCTATGTTCCTCATGTACCATGCACTTTGTTTTGTGAGGCTGGGTCCCTTACTGGTCTGAAATTTGACAAGTTGGCTAAGCTGGCTGGACAGTGAGCCATGGGCAGAGTCATCATGTCCCATCTCTCCAGCACTGGGGTTGTTAATGTGTGCTATTACACTCAGCTTTTGGGAACGTCAGGCTCTGGGATTGACTTTAGGTTCTCATGCTTGCAAATGCTTTACTGACTGAGCTGTCTTCCTAGCCCCGGGCTGCTGTTTTTGGTATAGGGAACATTATTAGAGGTGAAGGAAACAGCTCTGTGAGTATTTTAAGGTTTGCTGCTTGGGTAAGAACTGAAAACAAGGTTTTCTATCTTCATGGTATTTTGGAGAGTTTATTGTGAGCTTTCAAACAGGAGCTATGGACTGGCAACATACATGCTCAGCAGGTAAAGGTACTTGCTATCAAGCCTAGTGACCTGAGTTTAATCTCAGGAGTCTGCATGGCAGAGGAAGAGAACCAGTTCCCCAAAGGTTGTCTCCAGATCTTGGTGTTAGCACACACATACACATATACAACTAACCAACCAACCAACCAACCAACCAACCAACCAACCAACCAACCAACCAACCAACCAACCAAGTACATGTTGAAAATTCAAAAAACAATAACAAAAAACTAAACAAAAATCCCAAACTGGGTGGTGGTGGCAGGCTGGCAGATCTCTGTGAGTTGGAGGCGAGCTTGATCTACAGGGTGAGTTCCAGAATATCTGGAGCTATTACAGAGTGAAACTTTGTCTCAGCATCCCACTTATCCACCCATCCACTCTCTCCACACACCCCACCCCACCCCTGAAAAAAAAAAGAAACCAAAACAAACCAGTTGTCCACCTTTTGGAAAAGATGAAGGTGTTTGTCCATCTGGGTGAGGAAGCTAATGTCTCTTCAGTTAAGTAGTTTACAAAGTACTACCAAGAATTGATACGTAAGAGTTGATTTCAGAGTAAAAATAGAGGCTGGTGAGGTGGCTCAGAGGGTAAAGGTGCCAAGTTTAACTCCCTGAGTTCAGTCCCTGGGACCCACACAATAGGAAAGAACTGAAATTTGCAAGTTGTCCTATGTTCTGATATGTGTATTACCTCCCCCCACACACACAATAGATAAATAATGTTAAAAAAGGAACAAATTGTTAAGATGATTATTCTCAAAGATGTTTTGAGCAAGTGCTTACGGATAAGCAGGTGCCCATGTTAGGCCTGTAATAAGCTCAGTGGTACAGCGCTCATTTAACACGCACATGGTTCTGGATTCCGTCCCTTTCTAAGAGGAAAAAGAAAAAAAATAATAGCTGTTGGTTTCTGTTGCTTAGGTTTCCAGAGGTAGGAGGAGACAATTGGACATTTTCTACTCTCTAGGAGGTGGGTGAACAGATCTCACACAAGGGCCATTGGGTGGGGCTGGGATCATGAGCTAGTGGTAGTAGCATCTGGGATTTGGCCCATGTGTGTGAGGAGCTAGATCAGCATGTCACAGTGGACTCTGAAGCCATCTTTGGTACCATGGACTGCCTCCATCTTGCCTGACATTGCTCTATCTGTGTTCCTGGGCTTTGCTTCTGACCACCACTTCCTGTGCTTTACAGTGATGTCCTGGCTCTGCCCATCTTCAAGCAGGAGGAGCCACAGCTATCTCCTGAGAATGGGGCCCGCCTGCCGCCCCTACAGTATGTACTGTGTGCCGCCACCTCTCCAGCTGTGAAACTACACGAAGAGACCTTGACATACCTCAATCAAGGTAGAGGCCTCCATGGGGTGGAACTTCGCAGGGTGGACAAGTAGGGTGGTTTGATGTGCAAGATTCTGTTGGGTCTCTGTAGCTGTGTCATGTGACTCGGGAAGGAGTATACAGGCTTAGGGGTCAGGTACAGGCTTTGATTCTGTTTCTAAGTTGTGCTGTGCGGCTGCCCACACAGGACTGCCATGGCTTCACTGGGTAAATGGAAATATTGCAGACTGAGCTGGGAGAAGGTCTTCTCCATAGATGGAGGCAGCTGAACAGCAAAGAACGAGACTCTGAGAAAGAGGAAAAGGAAGGCCACGTGCAGGCTGTCTTGTAATAGTCCTTCCTCATGCAGCCCCTACAGTCAGCGATTGCTGTTATTGCTCGGACCCTTTTGGTACCTGGTCTGCTGTCCTGACTGCCTCCTAAGTGCTGGGATTAAAGGCGTGCGTCACCACTACAGCCCTTGTTGATTTCTTGTGTCAAATAAGAGTCTAATTTGGGGTGGGGTGTTTAAAAGGGTGAAAGTAAGTGACCTGCCTGGCATGGTGGCAGTTATGTATCCACTAGCCCTTCCGATTTTTGTTTGTTGTTTCTCAAGTTGGAATCTTACTGTGTAGCCCAGGCTAGTCTGGAACTCAAGAGCCTCCTGCCTCTACCTCCTAGGTGCTGAGACTATGGATAGGCTTCTGCTCTGTGTCTAACTTTCTACTCCTTTAAAATTTTATTTTGTGTGTGTGCGTGTGTGTGTGTGTGTGTGTGTGTGTGTGTGTGTGTATGCTTGCATTATGTGTAAGTGTATGTGTGTGATTATATTTGTATATTTGTGTGTGCATGTGCACACTCAGGTCTGAGGAGCTCGGTCATTGGCTTGGCAGCAGCAGGTGCCTTTGCCCAATCATTCATCCCACCCCATATTCCCATTTTTTGAGTGTTTTGTGTTTTGTCAACACACAAATCATACCTGGTGGGTAGAGTTTCACTGGTCTCTGTCCTGATGATGGGACTGTGTTTAGCATTGTCTCTGGATTGCCTCAGAATGAATCTGGTTGCTATCAAGCAGTGCACTGGTTCCTCTGCTGTGAGGCAGCTAAGCCCTGGTAAAAAGCTGCCTCCATTCTGCAAAATTGCCTCTTGGATTTGATCTTGCCCAGGTCCCTAGCTCACAATGAATTCTACCCCTGCATGGAATCTATCCCTGAAGAAGGCAGGTTCACTCACTACTCCATCTGTAGTGGCTGGTGGCCATTGATAGCAGGTGACCAGCCAGTTGGAAGCAGTCCCTTGTGTGGTTGCACAGTGGCTTCTGTCATTGTCCTTTCTTACTTGTTGAAGGTTAAATGCTGCCAACTTTCTCTTTGAGTACTTTCTTTCCTTCCCTCCCCTTCCCCATCCCCTCCCTTCCCTCCCCCCCTCCCCACCCCCTCCTCACTCCTTTCCCCCTCCCTGCCCCCTCCCTGCTACCCCTTACTTGAAAGTGAAGTAATGAGGCCACTGAGCTGATGGGGGGTCTTGTTTGAGGCCATGCCCCAGATGAGCTGGTGGAGTGAGCAGTGTTAGGTCTTGCTGCTGAGCAGGGACATTTTGTATTTGTCTCCTGCCCCTATTTTAAGGCCTTTCTTTGGTTGTGTTCACCGTGGCCCTCCCTGTAATCGTGGGAATGGTAGAAATCATTTGATAGCAGACTAGGTCTTAACAAGTTCAAAAGAGAACATCTTTCCCATCACAGATGTAAAGGACCCACCCCCTGGTTCCATGCGCCTGCCTGTGTTAACTTGGTATATTTCATTTCCTTTGGGTATTTATAGACTTATGTTTGTTATTTTAACAACAATGGAAACTGAGTCCAGGACCCCCTGCACAACAGGCTAGTGATCTAACACAGAGCCTCACTCCCTCCATCCCTATATACTTTTAAGTTACGTGTTCTTGGTATTTGGAGACAGAGTGTCTCTGTTTCCAAGGTTCTAGAACTTCCTGTGCATCCCAGTTGGCCTCGGTCTAACTCTATTTTGTCTCAGTATTGCAAATACACTGTCTTGACTGTCTAGTAATATAAGAGATGCTCATTACAGAAGGTGTATACTGTCTAGAAGATCAAACTGTTTAGAAGGCCAGACCAGAGTGCTCGCCTAGAATGCAGGAAGCCCTGGGTTTGGTCCACAGTACCTCATAAACCAAGTGTGGTGGCACACACTTGTACTCCTAGCTCTTTTAGAGGCAAGAGTATCAGAAGTCCAAGGTCATCCTTAGCTACATAGACAATAAGGATAGACAGAAATGCTTGAGATCCTGTCAAAAGAAAGAAAGAAAGAAACGGATTTTGTCCTGAATTCTACGTATGTGCCATAGCATGGGCATGTGCACATACACATACAAATAAATATAATAATTTATAAAGAATTAAGCTTTGAGAACTGGGGTTATAGTTCAGTGGTAGAGCCACTTGTTCTAGAAATTAAACACTGGTAAACATTTTTGCATATTTATCTTTTAGTTATATACCTAATAGAATTATGACATTAAAATGTTACACATTATCTTCTTGGCAGTGTCTTATGCCACACACCCCCTCCCTGTGTAGCTTACTGTCTCTCTCAAAGTGAGGTGTTGCCAGTTTTCACACGAGATTTTATTTCATTATTTAATAAAAATCTTTTGTAGTATCTTAGTCACTGTTAGGTTGCTGTGAAGAGACACCATGAGCAAGACAATTCTTATTAAAGAAAGCATTTTTTTGGAGGCCTGCTCACAGTTTCAGAGGTTTAGTTCATTATCATCATGTTGGAGAGCATCCTTGCAGGCAGAGAGACTGGCTTGGCATGGGATTTTGAAACATCAAAGCCCACCACCCTCAGTAACGTATTTTCTCCAGCAATGCTATACCTCCTAATCCTTCTAATCCTTTTAAGTATTGCCACTCACTCTTGGTGACTAAACATTCAAATATATGAGCCAATGAGGTCATTTTTATTCAAAGAACCACATACATGAATATACGCACATCATATGACAATACTGGGTGACTGACCTCACCTTCTATCTTGTTTGAGATAGGGTAGGGTCTCAGTTTGCCATTAGCTTCTGGCATTCTCCTGTCTCCATTTCCCATCTCATCATTGGAGTTACAGGTGTTACTGCTACCTAGCTTGTGCAGGTTCTGGGGATCCAAGTTCAAGTCCTTGTGCTTGTATGGCCAGAGCAAGTGCAGAGCCCATAGAGGTGTGCACTGGATACCCAGGAGATGGTGTCATAGGTGATTGTGAACTGCCTGATGTGGGTGTTGAGAATTGAATGTGTGTTCTCCAAAAGAGCAATAAATAGTACCTTTTACATCTGAACTTCATCTTTACCTCTCAAAATGATTTGAGCTAGCATTCTTTCAATATTGTTATTATTATTATTTTATTATTGTTGTTTTACAGTGTAGTCCCAGGCTTCATGGAACCAGACTATAGCTTGATTAAACATTCTGTACTCTATAATGACTGACATGATGGAACATCAATTACAATGCCCATTGGTCCTTTTATAGTGTCTGTGTAACTTTTATTATGTGCTTTGTAAATTTCTTTGAGATATTTGTCCCATCCATTGGAAAAGGCATCATCATTTATGAACCATTTAGTGGCCATATTTTTCTCTGCCAGTAATTTAGCTGTATTTTGTGCTAATTATACCTATATGTAACATGTAAGATCACTACCTCTGGGCTATACTCCTAAAGCAATGATTAAATTTTATCATTCCATTTATTTATTATTTATTTACTCATCTATTTATTTGTGTGAATGTCTGCAAACTGTGCACACATGTGGAGAAGAACAGAGAACTTGAAGTTCTGTCCTTCAACTATACAGGTCCGGGAAGTCACCGCAGGTTGTCAGGCTTGGTGGCAGGTGGCCTTGCCTGCTTAGCAATCTTGCCTGCCTATTGCTTATTTATATATTTTTTGACCTTCATTTTAAGCATTATTTTGGGTGCCTTATGTATGGCATGTGAGCAGTAATTACTCAGAAAATGTATCTCCTTAATGATACCATACTCTATGTCTTTTAAGCATACCTCCTGTCTGAGTACTTAGCCAGGGACCAAACTTGATTAGTTTGAGATCAGATAACATTGGGTGCCTTCTGGGTTAATCTGTTTTATGGCTTTAATCTCAGCACTCCTGAGCTGAGGCAGGAGGATCATGAGTTCTGCCTGGACCATATAGTAAGATCATGATTTTTAAATGTCATTATTATCAGCAGCGTGCCATTCATGCTCATTTTAGCCTATCCAATGGCTTCTCCTCAGTTACTTACATTTACTGTGTTGGCCTATGATATTGTTTTTTGTCTTGTTTTGTTTTTTTTTCCTCAGTGGTTCCGAGGATGGAAGCCAGGGCCTTGTGTGTGCTAGGTAGTTGCTCTTTGTACCGTGTCCCCAGCTCCTTAGTGTTTTATCTGTATGAAGCCCATCCACCTCCTTCTCTTGAGGTGATGTGTTTACACAAGTTCTCTGAGAATAGAAAGAGCGCCATATGGATATCAAAGTCTCTGTTGAGCCACTGGACCTCTGCTTCCCGGCCAGTAGTCACGTTATGCCACACAGGGGTGTCCTGGTCACCAAACCTGTGGCTGGTTTTAGATGTGGGGAAAATGATTTGAAAACAATAAATGTATCTTCTGAGAGAAAGTCTTGTTAAGGAGCAGGCAGCTACAGAGTAGAATGAAGGCTTGCAGGTTCCCTGATGGGGTCAAAGGTCCTTGTGGACACAGCTTTCCTGAGTCTGAAGGCTGAGGGGAGGGAGAAGGTGCGGAGGTAGTGAAGCAGAACCCCAGGTGCTTCTGACTTGGAGATAAGAGGCTCTTTGCTGAGTGCTTGTTGAGGAGAAAGCTTTGGTATTCTCCACCCAAATAACTCTTAATGTTTTTTTGATTACATTTGTATATTTATTTGTGTGCTTCAGACAGAGATCAGTTAGAACAGGGTGCACTAATACATGTGTGTGGGGAGGCAGGCTTTTGTGTGCTGTGTAGCACATGTGGAGGTCAGAGGACAGCCTGGCGGGAGTGGGGGGTGGGGGGAAGGGGATGGGGGAATGGGGGTGTTGATCCTCTCCTACCATGAGGGGGTCCCAGGATTGAATTCAGATCATCAGGCTTGGTGACAAGCTCCTTTACAGGCTGAGCCATCTCAGCAGCCTCAAAACAACCAGGAACCTTAAATCAAGTGACAAGGTCTTGATTTCATTCACCCAGGAACAAAAATCAGTGAAGGTAGAATAGAAGGTTCTGGAAAGAGAAGGAAGCTGAACAATGGCAAGAATAGAGTGACAGCGTGGCTGACAGTCTGTCTTCTGGCAAGTCAAGGGAACCCCTCTTCTTCCTAGGGCTTACCGTAAACTGGCCAAAGAATCTTTGTAAGTAAGTGCTCCTAGGAAGATATAGTGAGCTGGACATTGCAAAACTTGAATCCGGTGCCTGGCTCCTGCCAACAAGCCCATTTCTGCCATTATTACAAAGAGGAAACATGGGTTGGTGAGTTGGCCTAACTGGTAAAGGTGTTTGCTGCTTTGATCCCAGAACTCATGTGAGTGGAAAACTTATTGTGAGTTGTCTTCTGATCACTATAGAGTGCTATGGTGTGTGAGTGTGTGTGTTTTGTGTGTCTGTCTGTCTGTCTGTCTGTCTGTCTGTCTGTGCAGTGCACCTTCTTCTGTGTCCAGCACTTTAGAATTAGAGAACTTTTTTTTGAGACAGTTTTATATACCCCACGTTGGCCTCAAACTCAGCTGAGGATGATCACATGTTTCTGATCCTCCTGCCTCCACCTCCTAAGATCTGGGGTTACCTAAACAGGCTTATGTAGTGCTGGGGATCTAACCCTAGCCTTGGGCATAGCAAGCAAGCACTCCATGGACCAAGCCATATCCCCAGTCCCTAAAACCCCTTCCTTCCTTCCTTCCTTCCTTCCTTCCTTCCTTCCTTCCTTCCTTCCTTCCTTCCTTCCTTCCTTCCTTCCTTCCTTCCTCCCTCCCTCCCTCCCTCCCTCCCTCCCTCCCTCCCTCCCTCCCTCCCTCCTCTTCTCTTCTTCTTCTTCTCTTCTCTTCTCTTCTCTTCTCTTCTCTTCTCTTCTCTTCTCTTCTCTTCTCTTCTCTTTTCTCTTCTCTTCTCTTCTCTTCTCTTCTCTTTTTGAGACAGGGTTTCTCTGTAACCCTGGCTGTCCTGGAACTCACTCTGTAAACCAGTCTGGCCTTGAACCACAGAGATCCATCTGCCTCTCTGCGCTGGGTTTAAAGGCATGTGTCACCACCGCCCAGCCTTAAAACCATTTCTAAATACTACTTTGGGTGGCAGAGCCCATTCCTTCTAGGTGGGCAGAAAGTTTGCTCACTAGAAAATCACTTTCTCATCCATCCCATGTATGGCTGAGAGTCAGGCTCAGGTCCTGCCCTGATGTACTCTAATTTAAATTGTCCTTTTTTTTTTTTTTTTTTTTTTTTTTTAAAGATGAGATCCTTATAGGGGTCTTTAAATTCCCTACTGCCCTTACTTGGTCAGGCAGGGGTCTGGGAAGTGATAGAGCTATAATGGGTCTTGAAGAACTTTCTAGAAGGGGAGAAGTCATTAGGTTTAGGCCCTGCACTTCCTATAGCTCCTGAGAAACTGGGAAAAATATCCCCCAGGGAAAGAAGTAAAAATGCACCACCCCCTCCAGAGGGAGATTAGAGCCTCACAGGTCCTGTCTCCTGCTTGTAAAATGGATTTAGCTTTTCCCTCAGCCCCTGGGAAGTCCTTTAATCTCTGGACTCCTGGCTGTCCTCTCCAGAACAACCTCCCTTATGGTTGTTGCCTGGAGAGTTAAGTGTTCCACAAACGTCTGGTTACATTTTTCCTTCTTCCCAGGTCTCTCAGGGGCTGAATTTAAAGAGTGAGGTGGATTAACCCCTCTGCTTGCTTTTCCCCACAGCTGAGTTTCTCTTTAGATTAATTTTTAGCCTGCAGTTTGGGAATATAAACTACAGAAGATAAATGACCCTGAAGCACAGTACTTCAAAAGAAAACAAAACAAATGCTTTCTCTCTTAGGTTTTTATTTTAAAAGGGGTAAATGCTCATTGTAACAGAGTGGCTGAGCAGAGAAGCATGGCTGCGTGTGTGTGTATGTGTGTGTGTGTGTGTGTGTGTGTGTGTGTGCGCGCGCGTGCGCGGGTGTGCGCGCGCTCGTGCACGCTTGTTTTTGAGACAGACTTGGTATGTAGCCCTACCTGGCCTGAAACTCACCATGTAGACCAGGCTGGCTCAAACTCTTGGAGATCTGCCTCCAGAATACTGAGGTTAAAATCACGTCTGGGTGTCTCGATCATGTATAAGTTTTTATGATGTGAACTTTTTTCCCCCTTTTTTGTTTTGTTTTTAAAGACAGGGTCTCCCTGAGTAGTCCTGGCTGTCCTATAGCTCACACTGTAGATCAGACGGGCCTTTTTTTCCTTTTGAAGATAAACAAGTTCATATTATAAACGAACACCTGGACATTGAATGTGGCCTCCAACTCTCAGAGATTTACCTGCCCACCTGAGTGCTGGGATTAAAGGTGTGACCACTGCCACATGGCTACTTTTCATTATTTTTTTTAAGTGCATTAATGCTTTGCCCTAGGTGTAGGGTACCCCGGAACTGGAGTTACAGACAGCTGTGCGCTGCCATGTGGGTGCTGGGGTTGAACCTGGGTCCTCTGGAAGAACAGCTCTTAATCACTAAGCCATCCTCGAGCCTTGTGTATTTTTTAATTTTTTAGAATTCCGTTTACTTATTTACTTTAGTGTGTTTAGGGGCAGGTGTACAGGGCACTATGATGCCACAGTGGGTGTCTCAGGACAACTTAGAGAGATTGGTTCTCTCCTCCCGTGATGTGGATCCTCAGGATGGAAACTGGGTCACCAGGGCTTAATGGGAGGCCCCTCTCACCAGCCTCTACTTTTTGAGACAGGGTCTTATGTAGTCCAAGCTAGCCTTGAACCTGTTAGTAGTTGAATCTGCCATTAATGCCAGGTCTTCCTGCCTCCGTCTCCAAGAATTGGGAGTGCAGAAGTGCACCACTGTGCTTAACTCTGTTCATTAATTAACATCTTTGAACTCACTGTGTAGCTAGCCAAAGATGATTTTGAATTCTCTTTGCCTCTCCCTCCTAAATGCTGGGATTCCACCAGGAGCAGTTTATATGGTGCTAGGGATTAAACCTAGTGCAATGTATGCTAAGCAGGCACCTTCCAACTGAGCTTCATCATCCTGGTCCCCTCCACATACCTTTTATTATTCATCTGTGTGCATGTATAGGTGGGTAGGTGCATGCACACCTGAGTACAGGTGCTCATGGAGGATATAAGAGGTAGTCAGATGCCCTGGAGGTGGACTAGGCAAGCCATCTGATGTAGATACTGAACTCTGGTCTTCTGGAAGAGTAGTAGCAAGTACTTTTAACCACCGAGTTCTCTCCAGCCTAGCCCCTCTACATATCCTAGCCTAGGAAAGACCTTTAAGTAACTTGAGGGCCACTTCTTCCAATCCCATCTAATTGATGGAAAAACTGAGGCCTGGAGGGGGAATAACGCTTTTCAACATACATAATGGGGTCCTAGTCATCTCTGTCTGTGAGTATAGTCCTGGTTCCTCTAGGGCTTAAGGGTGGCAGTCACATGACTTCTAGAGTGTGTAGTTCCTTCCTCTTGAGCCTCAAGGCACAAAGCTAGGGATCTCTTCACTGTGCAGGCCAGAAAGTTGAGAAGGGTCTATTATCTCCCTTGATGAGGACTGCTATGCTGGCTGAAGACTCCTCTGTGCTTAGAGCTCTCTCGGTGCATGAGAGAACCTGGGGTGTTGTTGACCTTGGTTTACAGAAGATCCCGAATGGGAGAAAGAAGCCAGGTGTTCTAGGAATCCAGAGTGCAAAAGTTAGAACTCCTCGCCCCCAAGCACAGGACATTGATACTTGCTCTCAAAATGTCTATGTACCAGCATCTCTGCAGAATTGGAGAGTCCTCTGGGTGTCTGCCACCAGGACAACCATCAGGGCTTGCAAATTGCTGATTATTATAAATGTATTCTACAGCCATTCATTTCATAGATGGGTAAACTGAGGCTTAGAGAGGTTGTATGACTTGCCCCAGAACATGCAGTGGTACCTTTCCTTCTTTGGAGGAAGTCCAGGTCTCTCTTTCCCTATCTCTAGGGTCTCAGCCTAAGGGCTAGCCTTGAACTACTGATCTTCCCAAGTGCTGGAATTACAGACAGGCACACTCACTTTTATGAGCTTCTGGGGATTATAGTCATGTGCTACCACACTTGGATTTTGTCTTTTTTTAAACAATTATTTTTATTTTACTCATATGAGTGTTCTCCCATGTCTTAGTCATTGCTTTATTGCTTTGAGCAAAGAGATACTATGACAGGACAAGATAACTCTCTCTCATTTTTCAAGGTTTCTCTGTGTAGCACTGGATGTCCTGGAACATCCTGGAACTTACTCTGTAGACCAGGCTGGCCTCAATCAAACTCACAGAGATCCACCTGCCTCTGCCTCCCGAGTGCTGGGATTAAAGCCTACCACCATTGCCCAGCAACCAAGACAACTCCTACAAAAGAAAGCAGACAGGCATGGTACTGTTTCTGTAGCTGAAAGCTTTACAACCTGATTTAGAGAGAGAACTTGGGGAGGGCGTTTGAAACTTCAAAGCCCATCCCCAGTGGCACCTTCTCCAAAATCTTTCCCCAGAGTTCTACTCTCTGGGGACCAAGTATTCAAACATGAGTCTGTGGGGACTTTCTCATCCAGACCACCAAACCTGAATATGTGTGTGTAACATGGTATGATGAGTCTGTGGGGACTGTCTCGCCCACCCCACCCCACCTGAGTGTGTGTGTAACATGGTATGATAAGTCTGTGGGGACTGTCTCGCCCACCCCACCCCACCCCACCCCACCTCACCCCACCTGAGTGTGTGTAACATGGTATGATAAGTCTGTGGGGACTGTCTCGCCCACCCCACCCCACCCCACCTGAGTGTGTGTGTAATGTGGTATGCCTGGTGCTGGTGCAGGGAGGGGCCAGAAAAGGGCATCAAGGCCATTGGAACTAAAGTTAGAAATGGCTGTGAGCGACCTCATAGGTAAAGCCAAACTCAGTTCTCCAAAGGAACAGCACGTGCTGTTAGCCACTGAACCATCTTTCTAGTTCTTCGTCTGACTTTTAAAACATTCTTAGAAAACAACTTTATTGGGATATAATTTCTACAACATGCAAACCACCCACTTAAAGTGTACAATTCAGCTGGGTGTGGTGGCAAATCTCCACTTGTCACTGTGTCCCAGTATGTCAATTTTCTAGAACAGGAGGCAGAGGTAGCAGGATTTATAGTCTAAGGCCAGCCTGGACTATGTAGCAAGCCTTACCTTACTTAAAAAGACAATTTAATGTTTTTTTTCCAGTATATTTAAGTGAATACGCCAATATCATTTTAATTAATTTTAGAATATTTTTGTCCTTGGCACTCATGATCAGTCTACTGCACAAATGAATTCTAATTAGTATTATAATAAAACCCAGCACCAGATGTTGGAAGAAAGAATATCAGAGTCTGGGAACAAAGCACAGCCAGTTCTCACCCAGCCAGCTCCTCAGGCGGAATGGGGTAGGTCTCCCGGAAGTTCTCAGCCTGACTGGGAGTGCAGACAAAGAAGAGAGAGAACTTCTGCCTTCTTCTCTTATCTTCCTTTCCCTGCCCTGCTATTATAATTCATAGATCAACTTTCCTAGTCCTAGGATTAGAGGTGGGTACCACCTCTGTTTGGCCTTGAAGTCACAGATCCAGATGGGATTAAAGGCATGGATCACCACTCCCTGACCTTCATGGCTTGGCTCTGTCCTCTGATATTTTCTACAGTATATCACTACAGCAGTCTTCACCATCCCCACTCTTATTATAGCTTATTGAATACATTCCATCAATAAATGGACATCAAGTTTAGTACCACCTACTTCTTAGTAATCTACATCCTATCATTAGTTGGCTTTTCTGGGGCTGGAAAGATGTCTCAGTGGAAAAGTACTTGCCACGGAAGCATGAGGACTGGAGTTCAATCCCCCAGAACCCCTTCTGGTCTGAGTGTTGTGGAAGCACAGGCTTGGCAGAGCATATCACTGGGAATCACCTTGCTGTGTTTCTTGAAGACTGAATTAAGACAGTATGTGTGCAGTGGAGTTCTATGTCTCTTATGCAACTACCTTGAGCTGAGGAAGCCACTCAGGCTATGCTTGAGGGTTCCTTCTGCCTGTAGTGGGCTAAACAATTACTGCTTTATCTGCTCCATACTGTTTGCTGTTGATTTCCCGCTTCCTACATTTGTATTAGACATGCTTCTGTGAGGAGTTTTCTCAGGCTGGAGAGATCCGATAGCTCAGTCGGTAAACCGCTTGTCAAGCAAGCATGAGGACCCAAACCCATTCCCAACACCCATGGGAGAAAAACAATTCAGGTGTGATAGTGCATAATTCCAATCCCAGTGTAGGGAGAGAAGACAAGTGAATATCTAGAGCTCACTGGCTATCCAGCCTTCCAAATTAGTGAGTTCCAAGTTCAGTGAGAGACCCTGTCTCAAAAAGTAATGTGGAGAATGATAAAGGACAGCACCCGACACACAATAAACAAAATCAAAATCTAAGTCAGGTGGAGGTGGTGCTGGCCTTTAGTCCAGCACTGGGGGGCAGACATAGGAGGATCTCTGTGGTTGATTAGGCCAGCCTGGTCTACAGAGTGAGTTCCAGGACAGAGCCAGGGCTACACGGAGAAACCCTGTCTTGAAAAACAACAAAATCTAAAAAGGAATTTTCTGTGTTGGCAAGAGGCTGGCAGGTAGAAGTGCTTGTCTCCAAGCCTGTTGACCTGAGTTCAGCCCTGGGACTCACGGTGAGAGGGAGAGCTGCTTCCCTGGCTGCCCCCGACTCCATATTTATTCTTCTACCCCATAAACCCATGTATCTAATAACGAATCTTAAGAAAGGATTTGCTTTGCTGTTACTTTCTTTTCCTGTTCTTCCTGCCCTGGTGTAGACTCCTGGCACATATACAGACAGGTTAACATGAGGACTTGGGTACATATTCAGTGCTCGTGTTGTCCTGCCAGTGCTGAAGGCAGTCCTACCTGGCTCCTCGGTCACTTGTGCCTTTAGCATTCCCTCACCCTTTGTAACCATGGGTGCTTCGTGTTCTTTTAGTGTTTGCCCTGTCCAGGCCATGTTTTTCTTTTGGAAACTCACACATAATTATCTTGCATATTTTGACTGGGGGCCTACTGTGTGCCAGACATGATACTAAGGCCTTCCAGGATCACATAGGTCATGGACCTTCTGGGTCAGGACTTGGGTCCTTGGACAGAAAGGCCTTTGTCCCTGTAGTGTACAGTCTCCTTGACTGAGTGCACTTGGCCATTGTCACGGGTGGATGCAGAGTACCATACACATTGGGGCGACGAGACAGGCAGACCCATGTCAGGCTGCATGGCCACATAGCTGTGCTTTTCCTACTCATTCTTATAGGAATCTTGGCACACTGCCCTTCTCTCTGGGGTGATAATGGCCTCTTACATTTTACATGGCATTCACTCCCCAAACCAGCAACTGTTGGAAAGTAAACAACTGTAAATCCTGGCTGGCCTGGGCAACTGCCTCCTGCTCTTGGGAACATGATGATCTGGGCAGAAGGCCCTGCTCTGGGTTCTGCCCACTGGTAGAACTACTCTGGTTTGTATGCCATTCTTGCAAAGGCACCTGGTGGGTTCTGCCCATTGGAGGTCAGCTGTGATAGGCTGCTCTGGGCTGCACTGTATATATAGGAGCTGGCTTCTGGGAGACAGTTGGCTGCTTGAGGATGGGTCTCTGCTAGGCTGCCTCCTGGCTTAGTGACCTTGAGTGCAGGGTCACTGGAAGTATAGGGTGTTGATGGTGCAGAAGAGTTTATTTGTACAGATTAGAGTGGCTAGCACAGGGTGGGGCAGGAAGGGAAGTGCTGCCCTAACCTACTGTTAGGTCTGAAGAGCAATCATAAGAAGGGCTACATACAGACAGTGTTTTACTGGCATTAAGACAGACACAGGGAGGTTGAAAAGTTGCCTTTGCAATCTGGGGAAATGGCTCAATGGGTAGAACACTTACTGGGTCAACATGAGAACCAGAGTTCAGATCCCCAGTGCACACACAAAATGATGGGTGTGACTGAACCTACACTAGTAACCCCAGTGCTGTAAGGGGTGGAGACTGGGTTTTTCTGGCTGCCAGCCTAGCTCTAGATGAGACCTCATCTGAAGGGAATCAGACATACTCATACTTAACTCTCTCTCTCCCCCTCTTTTACACATACACAACTTCACAACTTGCCTGTGAGACTAGAGTATATTTCAGTGATAGACTGCTTGCCTAACACAGAGAGGGCTCTGTTAAAAAAAAAAAATCAAAATCAGATATTGCTTGGTCACAGAGACCAAACCTGGGAGGGTCTGGACCCAAGCCCAAGGTATCTGCCCTGATCCCATCTCCCTTTTGCCTTGTAGTTTTGGTCTAGGCTGCAGGCTGCTGACTCTTTGCCACTGACCTACAATTACCCAGTAGTTCTGGGGTAGCATCCCCCCTGGACCTCCTGTCACATTGTACTTTGGGCTCTTTTTTAAAGACAGGATCTCATGGAACCCAGGCTGGCTTAGTGCAAGGTAGTCTAAAATGAACTCCTGATCCTATTGCCTCTCCTGACTTCTGGGATTACAGGTGTGTACCTTTATGTCCTGTTTGTACAGTGCTGGGTAGCAAGGAAACCCAGAGCCTTGTGCACACTAAGTGAGTGGTCTGACCAACTGAGCTATATCCCAGCTGCTGCACTGTGGAGTCTTAGCTCCTTGGGCCAGATCATCCTGTCTGCTTGATGTGACTTGCTCATGTTCTGTGCCTCTTAATTGGTTCCTCTTTCTCAAAAACCCACCTGTCTGATTAGCATTGGGTACCAACTTTACTCTGAAAGAATAAGTAGCAACCACTGTTGACCTCTGCACTGCCTGTGACCTGGAACAGCTCCAAGGCATTTGCCTGTCTTCTTGGTTTGGGTTTCTTCAGATTCTTCATAAAATATTCTAATTTTGTATGTTTTTAATTGATTTCTTAAGGCATTTGAAATTATTTTATTTAATTTTGGTATGTGTAAATTGGAAGTATACAATGGCAACAGATGTAGGTCAGAAGACAGCTTATGTGAGTCTGTATTTACCTCTGCATCTATAATAGGTAGATAAGTGAGTATATGTTTGCATATGTGTGTATGCTACATGTAAACATATGTGTTTTCCTGTGGAGGTTCAAGGCTGATGTCAAGTGTCTTGCTTGAGTCATTTTAGAGCCCATCACATACAACATAATCCTCTATTCCCTTTTACCATATGTTTCTTGAGAATAAATACTTTTTAAAATGTTTTCTTATTACTTATTTGTGTGTGGGTGTATGTATACATGTGCAGGTCAGACAACAACCTGTAGGAGTTGGTTCTGTCCCTTCTACCACGTGAGTCCTAAACTTGAACTCAGGTGTTCAGAGTTAGTGACAGGCATCTTCACCAGCTGAGCTATCCTGGCGCCCCTAAGGACATTATTTTCTATTCCCAAACTGAGGCAGGGAAGCACAGCTCCTGTCTGCATGCCTCAACATTGCTGATAAAGCCCTGGCATGGTGGTGCACACCTGTACAGTAGAACTTTGTGAGCTGGAGGCCAGCTAGGGCTGCATAATGTGACCCAGCTCTGCCACCGACCTTTTTTTTTTTTTTTTTTTTTTTTAATGTATTAGTAATCAAACCCAGGGTTTTGATCATGCTGGGTGAGTGCTCTTTCACAGGGCCAAAACCCAGTCCTTGATAGTACTGTTTGTAACAGGTTTCTGGCAAGATTTGAAGCTCCCTGGAAGATGAGGCCTTGTATTCTGTCTCTCCCATCAGTTGTTTAGACCCTCACTGGTCTACCAAGATACTGAAAGATGCAGGCCAGGTGGACTGTATACTGTTACTCCATTTTTTAGGTTTGCCTCCTCTTCCCAGATGATGCCAACTTGGATCCTAAGTGAACGTGTGTGCCTTGTTTCTGCTTCTGTATTACAGTTTCCTGGGAACACAATGGTGAATCATTTTAATATGTTTGCAGGGTTTAGCTATCAGCACTGCTGCTTCATGCAGCCTTGTGCAAGTATTTTTCTTTTGTGGTTTTGTGTGTGTGTGTGTGTTTGTGCATGTGTGTTTGCATATGGGTATGTTTGCACAGTGTGTATTGTGTAGATGTATCGTGTGTGTTGTATTATGTTTGTATGTATGGGTATATTAATGTGTATTGTATATTTATAGATTTCCAGCTTGCTCCAGGGTCTCTCTCTACCTCTCCTCCCTAGCTAGCCCTATGCAAATATTTTTAAGCACCAGTGTGCACCCTATAAACTAATCTGGTGGTGGGATATCTGAGGCCACTGGTCTTGTTGCTGTGACAAAATGCCCGATGAAAGCCACTTAAGAAGGGTTGTTGGGGCTCACAGTCCATGGTGGCAGGGAAGGCACCATGACTAGAGTGAGGCCATTGGACATACGGCCAGGAAGCAAGGACAGATGATCGTGGGGCTCAGCTCATCCTGTCCTTTGTATTCACTCTCAGGACACCCTCCCCTCTTCCACCCATGAGATGGTGCTGTCCACATTAGGACCGGCCTTCCCAACTCAGTTAGCCTAACCTAGAAAGTTCCTCACAGACATGCTCAGATTTGTTGATTTGTCTCTTGAGTGACTAAATCCAGTCACAGGTTGTTGACAATCAGTCTTCAGCACCACACTGAGGTCTGTCAAAATGTCAACGGGGAATGTGTGGCCAATCTTCCTTCAGCCTGGTGAGATAGTGACCTGTTCCTCCTGTCTGTCCCTTTGTTTGTATATTGATAACCTGATTGTGAAGCAGACTCTGTTCTTTAATTAGCATTTTAAATCATACACTGGGTAAGGAAGATTCCCAACTCCTCTTGGTTTGCATTAGGAGGTTATGGTGAAGTTGACTATGAACAAGAAACTTGGGAAACTGTTCAGGAGCACAGGTAGGCTTTTCCTGCTAGCTCTGGGACCTGTGACTTCACCATGATGCAGGAAGAATCTGCAGGGACTTACCTTTTGGTGAAGTGGAGAAGAGGAAGGAGATAGGAAGGATGTAGGATATGAAAACTCACATTGCAGGCCAGCAGGGGCCTCAGCAGATACAGGCTCTTTTCATCACAGCTGATGACCTGAGGTCAGTCCCAGGACGGCGTGGGAGAGGGAGAGAAACTCTGATTGCCACCAGGATGCCTATAATATTTTTGTTGAAATTCAGCTGAGCCTGCATGGTCTTGAGCTGCTTCCTCGTTCTAAAGGCAGGGTCCTGGCCACTGGGACCTGCTGCTTCCTGATCCCAATCAGTCACTACCTGAGGAACTTTGATATTGCCAGGGATGTTTGTTATAGCAGTGGTTTTCAACCTTCCTCATGCTGCAACTCTAAGGAAAAGAAGAAAATAAGAACCTAGCTTCCTCCCCCCCCACCCCACCCCCGCACGCTTGTGTGTGTGTGTGTGTGTGTGTGTGTGTGTGTGTGTGTGTCTGTCTGTCTGTCTGTCTGTCTGTGTCTCTGTGTTTCTCTCTGTGTATATATATGTATGTGTGTATCTCTGTGTGTGTTTCCCTTCATGGGTCAGGTCAGGAAAGGCCATCCCTCTGAGGTAGAGGTGAAGTTGGGTTGAACTTAAATTACTCGAGGGAGAGAGGGACTGTACTGCTTAGAGGCCTGATACTGAAGAAGGAAGGAGTTAGGGACTCCTCTACTATTTGAGTGGGCGGTGTGGTCCTGCCTAGGTTCCTGCCACTCCCAGGTCACCTTGGCTCCCTGGGTTGGGCTGGGAGCCACCTGTCTAGGGCTAGTTTACATCACAAAGTGACCTGGGGCTCTTTCCCTGCTAGCCTTTGGCAGGCCTTTACAGTGCCAGGAGAAGACTGGGCTGGGTCTCTCAGAATTTCCTTGAAGCTGTTTTTCTGATGTCACCTGCCTGTCTGATTTTTCAGCTACTTCCTCCTGCCAGTCCAGGACCCTCAGACCTCCCAGCACCAGACTCCTTGCTGGGCACACTGCCAGCCTTCCAACACCCTCCTGGAGTCCATTGTCAGTATTGTCCACATTTCAGAGTGCAGAAACCATGATGAGGAGGCAGGCTCCTAGAAGACACTCCCCTCCCTCACCCCCCCCCCCCCCCATAGATTAGTTTGTTGTTTGCTTTTTGAGGCAGGGTTTTCTCTGTTGTGGCCCTGGCTGTCCTGGATCTCACTCTGTAGATCAGGCTGGCCTCAATCAAAGCTCAGAAATTCACCTGCCTCTGCCTCCCAGAATGCTGGAGGTGTGTGCCACCACCGCCTGGCGATTGTGATTTCTTCTGTGAAGATGTGATACAAGCTTTAAAATATTAATTCAAGTTTAAAGTGATGAGTGACTGAAAGTATAACTTAGTTGGACCTAACATGAGCAAAGCCTGAGGTTGGAACCCAGTGTTTCATAACCCCACAAATTGAGGGTAACGTGTCTATAATCTGTAATCTCATTACTCTGAAGGTGGAGGCGGGAAGATCAGGACTTCAAGATCATTCTCAGTTACCTGGGAGCCTATGTCAGAAACAAACAAACAAATACAAAAACCCCTCTGTGTCATTGCTCTGAAATCAAAATTCCCTTTTCCCCTCCATTCTCAAATAATTGTTTTGGATGCTGGAAAAGATCTTAACTTGGCAAAAAGGTTGTAAGATACTTGGAGTAGCTTTAAGCACATGCATTCCAGATAAGAAATCACAACTAACTGTCTGACCCTGTCACCTACCTGGTATTTGAGCTTGTCCTGGGAACCTCTGTGGGCCTGTACTTTTTTGCAATGGGACTCCCGGTCCAGAGGGCTTCTACTGGCTAGTTGAGAGACCTTGGCAAATCACTATGCTCCCTTGAGTTAAGCTGTTCACTAGTGCCCCATGCCTGGCTGCACTTTTGAAACTCTTTCTGAGGTCCCGGCACCCACACCAGGGGCCTCACAACTGCCTGCAACCCTTGTTCCAGTGAATCTAACGCCCCCTATTGGCCTTGCACACATAAGCAAATGAAAATTTAAATTCAGTCTTCAAAAAGAAAGAAAAAAAGAGCTGGTGCTGGTATTCCCACTACTGAGAAGGTGAAGACAGGTGGGTCTCAGAGCATTGCTGCCTTGCCAGCCTAGCTGCATTGGTGGACTCCAACCAAGTTCATCTTGAGACTCTTGTCTCAAAAGATAGGGCAGAGACAGGCAGATCTTTGTGAGATCTAACTGAGCCTGTTCTATATAGAAAATCCCAAGGCAGTTGGAGCTACACAGGAAGATAAAACAATGCAGTCAACCAGCCAGTCAGACAAACAAACAAACAAACCAGTCAAAAAGATGAGGCAGAGAGTGATTGACTGGGAGGACACCATCTAGCTTCCATGCATGTGCACACATCTGCACTTTACTACTATAAATATACACACCAAACTATGAAATTACATTGAAGCTTTTGCACAGCACCTACTGTGTGCCGAGTAGTGCAACTGTGAACAAAACAAAACAATTAGGCTGGTGGAGCACACTTTTAATCCTAGCACTCAGGAGGCAGAGAAAGGAGAATCTTTGAGTTCCCAGCCAGCTTGATATACAGAGTGAGTTTAGGATGGCCAGGGAAACAGAGAAACCCTCTCCCCCAAACAACAACCTCAACAGTTACACCAATACCCCAGCCATGGTCAAGGCTTTCAGAGAGCCCGTTTCCTTTATCCCATATAAGTGCAAAAATGGTACAAAACAGTACTGGCTAAGCCACTCAAGGTGATTAGTTTATATGACCCTGACCTTCTGTGAAGGCTGGGAAGGACAGTCTGGTCCTACTGTGATATCCTTGAGGCACAGTGGGCAGGCCAGCTGAGAAAAAGGATGACTTAGGAGGGGCAAGGGCTATAGAGCATCCTGGCAGTGTATGTTTGAAAGAGGAAGAACCAGGAAGACTGGATGGGAAGAGCATTGGCTAGATGTCCATTGTGATGGAGAAACTCACCACATGATCCTGGCCCACAATCCAAGCAATGGGTCTCACCTCCCAGTGCTGCCTCTTGGTGCAGACTTGGAAACAATCCTCTATCTGGCAGGATTTGCCTCAGCTTGGCCTGAGTAGAGGTCACCCTGCAGAGCCTGGGGCCAGTGCTAATTGGCCCCCTAGGGCTCCTGTAAACTATGTAATGACCATTTGGGCCCTGGGCCTCTGCCAACACCATCTACATTCTTCATCAAAAGCAAGGACACTGGAAAAACCAGTTAGGGTGTGGAAGGCCCGTAGTATGTCCCGGTCTAGGAAGTGCTGGACTCTTCATTCTGGAGCCTAGAAGCAGTGCTTAAAAGCAGTGCTTCTTAGGTACTAAGAACATATCTCAGCTCATAAAAAATGCTTGGTGCTAGCTAAGTTTGGTTCCCAGCACCCACATAAAAAAGCTGGGCATGGTGGCACTGTGTTGTAAGCCACGCTCCAGAAAGGCAAAGACAGGTAGATCCCTGGGGCTCTCTGGCCAGCCAGTCTAGTCAACTTTGCAAGCCACAGGCCAGTGAGAGACTCAAAAAATAATTTAGCCAATGCCTGAGGAAGGACGGCTGTAGTCGTCTGGCCTCCACACTTAGGTGCATACACTGCACTTCTGCACACCCATACCGAAGAGCATTCACACACACAGACATGCCCACCAACAGGCACACAATTGTGAATTGAGAAGGGTGCATGACTGAACAGCCAGAATTGGGTCAGGAATCTCTGTGGTTCTTGTGTGGCTGGGGCCCTTTCACTTACTCCCAAGGTCTCAGGGTTTGCAGGCCTCTGTGTAATTGTTACTCAGCAAATATTTGCACCCAATGGTTTGATTTCCGGTTCTTTGCCCATTCCAGCATCCTTACTCTGGCTTGTTTCCTTGGCAGCTGGTTCTCAAAGCTCAGAATCTGGAGAGAAGAGTCCCAGGGCTGGGCTTTTTCTTGGGCACCTATGGGAGGTGCCACTATTGGCCATTAACCTTCCGGTGTGTCCAGACGGTTCTTGGCTTGTGGTCCTAACACTTTCCTCTACCTCTGACACCCTCTTGGCTGTTTCTGTGTGCCTCACTGTGCATGCCATTGGATTTGGGACCCAGGACCTTTCTTCTGTGTCCTCTTACCGTTAGAACCCTTGATTTACTGTCTGCCCTAATTTAAGGCCACATTCCCAGTTTGTATGACTGGATGAAGGGTGGTTTTCCTCTAACCAGTTGCTGTTCTTGTTTAAAATGTGTTATGTGTGGTGAGTGAAGGTTAGAAGACAGTGTGGCAGTCTGTTCTTTCCTCCTGCCACCTCAACAGGCCTTTTACCTTGAACTGTCAATCCTTCTGCCTCAGCGTCCCTTACACTGGGATTCTAGGCTGTAGCGCTGTTCCTGCCAGTTAGAATAGCTGCTTGTAAAGCCGTGCAGTCCTCACTGCTTGTTGCCTTTCTTTGTCTTGGGATTAGGTCACATTTATGTACATGTGTCTTTAGAGCCTTCTCTTACTTAGCCTCTGACTTGAGGCTGAGGAGTCTTTCCTTAGTAAGTAAGCAGCTCACAGCCGCTATTAAATAAAGCCTTGAGAAATGGATTGGCTATTCATTCTGAAGTAGGATCTCACTGTATAGCCTGGCTGGCTGCCAACTCACCAAGGTCTACCTGCCTTTGCCTCCCAAGGGCCAGCATGCCTTACTGAAAATTTTATTTTTTAACATTTTTTGTGTTATGTGTATGAATGTTCTTGCTGCATGTGTGTCTGTACACCACATGGGTGCCCGGTGCCTTCAGAGGCCAGATCTGAGCTATAATTAAAGATGTTTATGAGCCACCATGTAAGAGCTGAGAATTGAACTCAGGTCTCTGGAGGAGCAGTCAGTACTCTTAACTGCTGAGCTATCTCTTTGGCTCAGAGAAGTACTTTAAATTTTTTTTAAGTGAGTGTGTGAAGTACTTGCTGTGCAAGCATGTGGTCCCAAGTTCTGAGCCCCAGAATCCATGAGTAGTAAGCTGGATATGGCCAGGAAACCGAAGCAGAAAGATCGGGATTTCACGGACCTCCTTAGCTGAACAAGACCGAGGGCAGCTCAGACTATACCCAATTCTGTCTCAAAATGAAATTACAGAAGGAAATGAAAAATGTACTGCCCCCTCCCTCAGGTCAGTCATATGAAATCCGGCTGCTGGAGAACCGGAAGCTAGGGGACTTCCAAGATCTGAACACTAAGTATGTGAAGGTGAGTGAGCCTTCACATGCTAGAGGAGGAGCCACTGTGGGGGCTGAGTGCCTGGGGCCTGGGGATGGCAGGGAGAGCACCGTCCCCATGAAATGAGTAGGCAGTGGACCAGGGCAGAGTGGCTTCCGCTGGTGGAGGGTGCTCTGGGTTACTCTGGCCCTCAGCTGAGCCTTTCTTACCCGCACAGTACATGTATGGGAAGCTGTCAGAACACTGAAAGCCATGGAAGATGTCATTCCTCTCACCCATAGTCCATGTTCTTGATTCTGAGGAAAGGAAGCCCCAAGAAAAGGGGCTGGGGAGGGGTGGAAGATCCTCCCTGGCCAGGGACAGGGTTGCACTCTCTTTGGGACCTCCAGTTCCTACACACAGCCATCTTCGATCTGCCTTTCACAGAGTATCATCCGTGTGGTTTTCCATGACCGCCGGCTACAGTACACAGAGCACCAGCAGTTGGAAGGTTGGAGGTGGAGCAGGCCTGGGGACCGAATCCTGGACATTGGTGAGACTCCCCAGCCAGGACCAACTCTTGGGCCATGGTGGCGGTAGGGATTCTTAGTATTATGCTCAGGGGAAGCCCAGCCTGGTGGCATATACATGCAGTCCCAGGTGACCCAAGCCACTGGATGCTGTGCTCATGGAGTTCTCTGTAGAAGAGTGCAGAGCCTTAAAGGGTGACAAATCTGGCTGGCTTGAAACTATATAGTTTGAATTCAAACTGAATTTAAACTCACATGCTGAATTCCAACTTACAGAAATCCACCTGCCTCTGCCTTCTGAGTTCATTGTGTGTTACCATGCCTGGCTCTTTCAAGGATTCAAAGATAAGTGGCTAGGGACAGATGAACATATCACAGAGCTGGAGGGCTCAGGTACTGGCCAGCCCACTCTGCCTACAGCCCTCAGCTGTGCTTTGGGAAAAGCTAAGGTGATGGTAGGGTATATGCATCAGTCCTTTCAGATGGTAACTTTTCATAAGAAAGGATAAAGACTTCAAGTGATCCATTGCAATTCCTGCCAGGATATCTGCCAGCGGGGATGGGCAAAATTTAATTTCAGATCAGTTGCAGTTTCAAACCATAGGAGATTAGACTCCTCCGGGATCCCTCCCCTCAGTGTTTGGGAGAGGCTGACGGTTGCACTTTTGTGTGTGTGCAGATATTCCACTGTCTGTTGGTATCTTGGACCCCAGGGCCAGCCCAACCCAACTGAATGCTGTGGAGTTTTTGTGGGATCCAGCAAAAAGAGCATCTGCATTCATTCAGGTGAGCAAGCATGACCTTTTGGGAGTCAGCTAGTCAAGATGTCTGCCCCTTGAATGGGAAGTAGTTGAGGGGGAACAAAGGACCAGTGGATTCAGGGTTGCAGGTCAGGAGAGTTGAAGCAAGGACTTGGAATGTTGTAGAATTATGTTTGGATTATTGCTTACAGGATGCTGTTAAGTTAAAAAAGACTTGGTATTTCCAAGGCTTGAGATGTTGCAATTTGTAAAGTACTCATCAGGAAAGCCCGAGGAACCGAGTTCAATCCTCCACATCAGAAAGACTGGGATGATGGCGCACTATGTTCTGGGAGTGGCCTCGGACTCACAGAGATCCGCATAGGTTTGCCATCATCCGTAGTAATTAATAACAAAGTTTTTAAATCTCCAAATAAAGGGATAGAGGTGGATGATGTGTGTATTCTGTGACTAGAGGGCAGGGAGGCCTTTCTTGGCCTGATGAGAGAATGGGAAGTGAGCAGAGCAGGCAATTGAAGAAGGGATGGTCACCTCCTTTGGGGAGAGGAGTTTTAGGACCATCCAGACTCCTCTTCCCTACCTGACTTCAAGTCTCCCCCCCACCCCCCAGGTGCACTGTATCAGCACAGAATTCACCCCCAGGAAGCACGGAGGTGAGAAAGGAGTGCCTTTTCGGGTACAGATTGACACATTTAAGCAGAATGACAATGGGGAATACACGGAGCACCTACACTCTGCCAGCTGCCAGATCAAGGTGTTCAAGGTAAGGTATGCTACACAGCCAACCCTGGCCAAACATGCCTGCAAAATGGCCCTTTGCTATTACTTAGTGCATAGACCCAGCTGGGCCTGTGGCCTCCCGGGCTTCTCTCTGGATTCCAGCTTGTTGGCCTGGGCCTGTCCCTGCTATTCAAGTGTTGGAAGGAGCATCTCCCCATAATCAATACAAGGCTCTGCTTTTGTAAGGATGACCAACTTTTCATCTTTCATTCAGACTCCAGGCATCTCACAGGTATTCATATGTCCTCCCATGTAGTGTCTCCTTAAACATGAGGGCAAATGAAGGTGTATTGGTGCCTTTACTGCATCTCTGAGTTTCGTAGACTAGCCTGGTCTACAAAATGAGCTCCAAGTCAGCCAGGACAACGTAGTAAGTGAGATCCTGTCTCAAAAACATAAAACAAGAAAAAGAAGTGAACATGAAGTCAAGGGGGCCATTCACGGAGGGGTAGCCCTGTGTGTGGGTGTGGGTGAGAGAGAGAGAGAGAGAGAGAGAGAGAGAGAGAGAGAGAGAGAGAGAGAGAGAGAGAGAGAGAGAGAGAGGCTGCATACTTATAGATGTCAGAGGACAAAAATCAACCCTCTCTCTCTACCATGTGAGTCCTGGGAATTGAATTCAGTATCATCAGGCTTTGCTTCTACCCGCTGAGCAATCTCTCTAGCTCATTGTTCGATTTAGTTTTTGAGACAGCGTCTCTCACTGAACCTGGAGCTCACTAATACAGTAAGACTAGTGGACCACTGAGCTCCAGGGGTCCTTCTGTCTCTGCCTCCTGAGCACCAGTATTCCAGGTATGTGTTGCCACCCCCGGCTTTTTTCCCCCGTGGCTGTTGGTTCCAGACTCACACTTGCATGGTGGGCACTCTACAAGAGCTCTACCATTGAGAAGAGACCCTCAGGCTGGCTTTCTCTTGAAAAAAACAAAAACAAAAAAAACTGTGGTCCGGCTTAGTGATATAGGATTGGCTCTAGCAGGCATAGAGGTCCTGAGTTCTGTCTTCAAATTCATCTTAGAGAAAGAAACATCTTCAGAAGTCTGTCCAGCCTCTTGCTGTCCTAATTCATCCCATAGTCTCTCATTGCTGGCTCTTATCTTCTCAGTCTGGAATGATTATTTCCGGTGTTCTTACTCACAGTCCCTGTGCCCTCAGGCAAGTGGAAGGTGCAGCCTGAGTCATTCTTCCAGCATGAGGCTAGCCCATGGCCAGGTTAAACTGCTTCTGTCCACCTGTAGAGAACTGGAGCTTCCTTCCATCAGGGGTTACTTTGGGGTGACCAGCCTTAATACCTGTCCCAGAATCAGAATCTCCTTCACACCTAGGTAAATTTGGAACCTTCTAGAAACATCTGCTGCCCCTGGAGGCCAGGAAAGAGTCTGTTTCATATTAGGGTGTGGTAGAGAGAGGCAGTAGGGTCATGCCGATCTTCCTGAGCAGGGCTAAAGAGGAACTAAGTAACCACAGACCTGGAGGCTGAGCAGTTGAGGCTGCCCCCAACTGGCTTGGTGCCCACTGAAACAAGACTGCTGTTACCCCCTGTGTGGCCTGGCACTTTGAGTCCATGGCAGGCATGTTACTTACATAATATTTTTTTTCACTCTGCATGTAAGGGGTGTTTGTGTATTATATGGGGGTTGAGTATACATGTGTAGCATGTGGAGGTCAGGAGTTAACCTTAGGTTCCTAAAGAGTCATCTACCTTATTTTTGAGATAGGTTCTCACTGAATGGAAGTAGCCCATTAGGCTAAAGTTCTGCTTCCCTGCCTCTGGTTTGTTACAAGTGTTTGCCACTATGTTCTGGCCTTTTTACATAGTTTCAGGTGGATCAAATTTAGGTTCTTGATCTCTCAGGTTTCTGAAAGAGAAAGCTAACATGTTCTGACCAGCCAGCCCCTTAAGGATGTGAAGTGGAGAGTTTTTCCCCACATGCACGCTAGTCTATGGTCTGGCTGTACCTACATCTCATGGCCTTAGAGGCAAAGAGGAGAGGCTAAGTCTTTAGTACTGGAGCAGGAGGCTAGAGCTTCTTTGGTATTCACACTGAATACTATGTTTGCTGTTATTGTCCCTATGTGGCTCACTGCAAACTTATCTTGATCTGAGGCTGGTGTCACCTTGAAGGAGGTTTTTCTAAAAGCGCTTGAGCAGGAACCAAAAGGCACACACTGGGATGAATGTTCTGTGGGGCCAGTAGACCTGAACTAATTGTTAGTATCTGCACATCACAAGTGCATAATAAACCTGCTTGGTGCTAAGGAGCTCTGAGTCTTGTACTTGTACTGCCAAGCAGGATGGGGACCAATGCAGGATGGGGACTGTACCCTCAGGCCCTGAGCCTCAGGGG
This sequence comes from Phyllotis vaccarum, assembly GCA_033318265.1. NCBI lineage: Eukaryota > Metazoa > Chordata > Mammalia > Rodentia > Cricetidae > Phyllotis > Phyllotis vaccarum. The sequence goes on along the minus strand of JARWLC010000016.1, from coordinate 34,863,329 downwards.
CACTCTTTGTCAGTAGCACATGTGTCCTGCAGCCTTTTGCACATTTAGCCACAGCAGAGACAAAGACGCATTGAGACTGAGGTAGGTGTATTGAGGACTGGATGTGCTGGGGCCTGAGTAGAATTGAACATGGTACAGACTGAGTCTGTAGCCACCATCCCACCTCTCTTCACTTTCCATCAGTCATCCCAGCATTGCTGCTCATGGCTCCTTCCAGGAGCCAGTGGCCATTGGTATCCATTTTTCCTAAGTACCTACTGAGCTGCCAAGTGGTTGGCTCAAGATCCCAGGGGTGGAAAGAAAACTTGCCACCCAAGGGAGGTGCAGGAGCTGTTCTGCCTCTCTTCAGGCCTCAGGTTGAAATGAGAGGCTGCCAGCCTCTGTCTTCCTTCCCCAGCCAGTGGCTGTTCTCTGGCCTAAGTGGACCCTGTATTCTATACTTGCAGCCAAAGGGAGCGGATCGGAAACAGAAAACCGACCGGGAAAAGATGGAGAAAAGAACAGCTCAGGAGAAGGAGAAGTACCAGCCATCCTATGAAACCACCATCCTCACTGAGGTGAGCTAGGACCGGGGCTGGGCCTGGAAGGTGGCCGACATCAGTTGGGTGAGAGTTTTGCTGATGAAGCCACCAGGGGGTTACTCTGAGGTCACTTTGAGCTCCCTGCTTCCTTTGAATATGTTGGTGCTTTTGAAAACGTGGATGAAAAGGTCTTTTCAGTCACATGGTACAAAATATAGAAGAGGCCAAGCAAAGTATGTCCCTGTGAACTGATGGATGCCTTGGCCGCCCCCCGCTCTCAGCTTCTGTCTTTAGGTACGCTGGGCCTCTGATTCTGCCGGCATCATTCTCTGCAGTTAAGGCAGTGTGTATGCACGTGTTTGTATATCAGCAATACATACCCTTCTGCGCTCTTTTTGTATTTAATGGCTCATTTTGCACAGACTCCTGCTGTCTTTTCATAACAACTTTTTCTAGCTCCTTGTCCAGTTGTGCAGTGAACTGTGGAGGCCTGTTGTGGACATGCACGTGGCAGCACTATTACAGTGCTCTACTCTCTGTGAGGTCACTGGCTGGGAGTGTAAGCACTGGCTTCTGTTTGTTTTAAAGACAGGGTCCTCTCTGTATCCCTGACTGTCCTGGACCTCTCTCAATGCAGACCAGACCAGCCTGGGCTCCAACTCAGAAATCCTGCCTCTGCTTCTGAGGTGCTGGGATTACAGGTGTGCTAGTGCCCAAGAGAAGGCTCAATGGATAAATGTGCTTGCTGCATATGCCTAGCAACTGGAGTTTGAGCCCCAGATTCAAGATGGAAGGAAAGAACTGACTTCTGGGTATTACCCTCTGATCTGAGCTCCATACACATACACACCATATATATATAATGAATACATAAATAAATTTAAGTGCCAGAGCTGGAACCTAGGATCTCAGGAGCATACAATGCTCAGCCACTGTGCCCTAGCCCATTCCCAGGACTCTCTATTTCTTCTCTGGACAGATATAAAAATGTACTTCCTGTTAAGCCTGACACCACAGAGGTGGCCCTCTGTAGTCATCCATGGGTTCAGAGAGCTCATCAGAGGCTATCACCAGCTCTCCCTGCTTCCTGTCACTGGCCTTCAGTGGCCTTACTTTTTCTGTTTCCTTTAAATAACCAATATGTTGGGGATTTTGACTAGTTGTATTTCATCTGAAGGCTCGTATAAGACCCAGGATAGCCATGCAAGGTTAAGGCTCTATTGATGGTGAGGCTTGCATATAGAAATCCAAGTGGAGGGTGGCTAGGTCCCAGCCTTGCATAGGCTTATGTATGTATATGATAAGCCACATGTGAGGAATGTTTGCATAAGTCAGGGTAAAAAGCTAATGTGGCTTGCAAGTATGTACTGGCACTTAATTTTTCCTGAGGGTGACAGTGGGCAGGGAGCCCAGAACAGGAAAACTTCCACCTGCTCTCTGCCAGCAGAAGAACACAAGGACTGTGTTTCATGCAAGTTCTTCCCATGCCTAGCCCATGCTTGACTGATGACTCTGCCAGGAATACCCCATCTAGTGATACTTCTAATCCTGGCTGCGCCCCAACTTCTCCGTTATAACCCTGACTTCCCTGAAAGAAGAGAACACGCTATGACTGTACAGGCCCTCATACGGCACAGTGTAGCTGCTATAAAGAATCCAGGCTATGACCTTGGGATGCCTGCATGCCCCCTATCAGCTCATCAGATTTCCTCCCTTGGTAGGATTTAGCATCAACAAATTCCAGCCCATACTCACAATGGTTAAATATTTACCAATCTGGCATTTGGTGGGGGGATAAGTCAGTCTTTAGGAATGCTTCAGACTGGCTCTCTCCAATTGAAGCCATCATAGCCCTTTGAGGGAGGGAAGGAAAGAAACACAGGCTTGGGGGTGCTTCCTTTCCCTGGAAGTCTGTTCTCCCTCCAACTGGAATGTCTGAAAGGAAAGGCTCACATCATGTGTGTTTCTGTCTTTTAGAGCCCAGATGGGTACTGAAATGGAGAGACTGTGCAAGCCATGTGGGAGGTCACTCTTGGAAGAGTTGCAAGACCCCTTCTGCCTGCTAGAGCCCTGCATGCAGTTTCCTTAGCTCTGAATTAAGACTGTTCTTTTCCTTTAGAAGTCATCTGTCCTCTGTATAATGCGTATTTAAACATATTTCACCATTTATTGTCTTTATTTGTGGGCTTAGGCATTACACGATGCTCCTTTTCCCCCTTGGTTTGACTGCCAGCCAGGAAGCTCTAGATGACTTCCTGAGTTTTAGGTTCTTCTGCTAAGTTAGGTGACCCTGGCAGTCTGACTGGCAATGGCTCGTTGCGAGTGCTCAGTCAGTATGGACTCTGTGCTGGTACAACAGGGTCGTAGGCATCGGTGCTGATGATGCTTCCTTGGAAGGGATAAGGAGTGTGGGCTGTCTCAGGAGCTTATCCTAGGACCACTGTTGAGTCACACCATCCTCTATCTTCCCACAGTGCTCGCCATGGCCTGATGTAGCCTACCAGGTGAACAGTGCTCCATCCCCAAGCTACAATGGCTCTCCCAATAGCTTTGGCCTCGGTGAAGGGTATGTCTAACTTTTCTTTCCCTGGCTCCTGGGCATGTAATGGGGCAGAGATTCCTTTTTTGGTCTTCTTTCACCCCATGGCCTATCATCTATTTGGGTTTTTGTGTGGTTAACTGGCATAGCAGTTGCATCCATATTTACCTATTCCTTACCCACTCCCCATGTTGGGGGTGGAATCCAGGGCCTGATACATGCTAGGCAGGAGCTCAGCCACTGAACTTCATCCTCAGCTCCCACATTTAGCTTTGGGTTTTTGAGGCAGGGTTGTATATAGCACAGATTGACCTTGAGCTTGTTGGCTAGCCCAGGCTGACCTTGGAATCCTACCTTTTCAGCTCTCCCCCCCCCATGTGTGTGGGGGGGCATGTATGTGTGTTCTTTTCTATATACAAAGTGGAAAAAGGTTTGTGAGAATTTACTTGAGAATCAGTGTTCACCTGAGGTGGTGCCGGATGGCTGAGGCATTTAGAAGGCCCTCCTTGGTTTTCTCTCTACCTCTTGTGTACCTTCTGTATACTCTTCCTGAAGGGACTGTCCAGGCAGGAGCCTCCAACCCTGGGTTTCAGGGTTTGTAGCACTAAAGATAGTTTTGATGAACCTTGGCTGACTCTGAAGCCAAGTGGTCCCAAGGACACAGTGATAGGACAGTGCAGACATCATAGGCAGAGTCTCACTCGCAGGCTGCGCAGACTGAGGCACTCAACATCAATTGATGACTTTGTACTAGTGTCCCAGTAGTGATAAAGGACTCCAGCCTGGATGCTGTTAGTGAGGACAGATCCTCTGTGTTTTGTGCCTTGAGCTCCTGCCCAGCAGTCTATTTTTAATGAAAAGTCAGGGTTGGGGGCTTGGAGCTGGAGCTCATTTGGTAGAGAGAACACCGGGTTTTATCTTTAGCAACTGTAACTCCAGCATTCTGGAGGCTGAGGAAGATCAGTAGCTCAGGATTATGTAGCAAGTTCAAGACCAGCTCAGGCCAAAGGAGATATGCAGAGACAGAGACAGGGAGACAGAGAGAAGCATTGTGCAGAAGAACTTGGTTTTACTGTTGTGCAATGTCTTCTCATGAGTAAGAACAAAAAGAAAAGAGTCACTTAGAGTCATGTCTACCCTCTAGAGTGACTGCTTTGCCTTCTCTAAGCCCTGCTTTCCTCGATGCAGAAGGTTAGGGATTCAACGCAGGGTCATGAGGAATGATGTGCCTGTGATAGGCAGTGGAATGGCTGCTATTGTGGCATCTGCAAGGGGCCTGTATGTGCATGTGTGGGTATGAGTGTGTGGGCGTGCATGTGTGTGTATGTGTGTGTGTGTGCATGTATGTGCGTGTTGAGGCCTGAGGTTGTGTCAGGGTATCTTCCTCACCGCTTCTCTACCTCACCTCTTGAGACAGGGCCCCTCACTGAACCTGGAACTCATTGACTTGGTGATACTGGCCAGTGAGTGCTCTCTAGTGAAGCTTCCATCTCATTTCCCAGGACTGGGATTAGAGGCATTTCATGTCCTGAAGCACCAGTTTTTATGTGGGTGTTGGACTTGAACATGCTTGAATGGCAAGCACTTTTGTACTTTCCTCTTGGGAAAACCCAGGCCATGCTTTTCTTCCTAAGTGGGTACCAACATGTGGATTCAATGCAGTGGCCTGCCCCTCTGGCTAGGATTTGATTGATTCTGGTCCAGCTGTAGCTTTGTAGGTGCTGAAATATTGGAAGGAGTGTGGCCTGTCTCCTGATCCTTCCCTTAGGCTGGAACATGGGTAGTTTAGCTCTTTCCTTGCACTAGGACAAACATTCTTGACAAGAAGTGACTTAAGGAAGGATTTATTCCGGCCCATAATTCAAGGACTTACAGTCCATCACTGTGCAGAAGCCACAGCTGCTGGCCACCCTGCATCCAGTTAGGATGTAGGATGCAGAGATGGATGCTCAGTTCCCTTTCTCCCTTATAGTCAGTCCAAGACCCTAGCCCATGGGATGCTGCAGCCCATGTTTAGAGTAGGTCTTCCCACCTCCATTAACTAGATGTAGCAACTTGCCCTCAGACATGCACAGAGGTTTGTTTCCATTGTGATTCTAAGTCCTACTAAGGTGAACCACCCCAAGGGGGGAGGTTCCACCATGCAGCACATGTCCCATCGCTATGGGCAAGCCTTTTTTAATTGTTGCTGCAGACTACACAGGCAGAATTATTGTTGCCTTAACAATATAGTCAATCAAAACTCCCATGCAGTGACAGTTGAATTCAGGAGACATTGGGAGAGATTGGGTCATTGCTTTGTCTGATTAAGGCAGTCTTCCAGGACTTATTTACATCACGCCACACACTTGCTGGAATGTAGGCACCACATAGGTTCTGGAGCCTTCTCCATGTTCCTGGAAACCCTCATGCTCATCTACCGTCTCTTTTCCATTACAGCAACAATTCACCTACCCACCCGGTGGAGCCCTTACCGCTGGGCAGTGATGTAAGTGTGCATGGGTGTTGATTGACAGGCTGCTGGCCCCTCTGTCTCTGTGGCCAATTTGACCCTCCTTTCTGTCACTTGTAGCATCTGCTTCCTTCAGCCTCTATCCAGGATGCCCAGCAGTGGCTGCACCGCAACCGCTTCTCACAGTTTTGCCGGCTCTTCGCCAGCTTCTCAGGTGAGCATATGGAGCTGGGCTTAATCCACAGGAGTCCTGGCTTGCTCTTGGTCCCATGCACCTAAGGCTGTGTCTCTTACAGCTTGTGGGATGACATTCCTTGTCAAGTTCTGTTTTGAAGAGCTGCTTGACTGTGCTCCAGTCCTCTCTCCTGTAGGGATGATAGGGCTCTGACCTGCCCAGGCAGGGCTCTGAAGTGGTCACTTTCTCATCAGTGTGGCAGAATATACCCAACAAAAGCAGCTTCTGTGGGGAGGGTGCTTCGTCTCAGTTCATCAAGGCAGGGGAGCCATGGCAGGAAGAGAGTGAGGCAGCTGTCATAAGCATCAACCACAGTCTAGATAATACTGGTGCTCACCTCCCTTGCTCTTTTTCATTAAGTCTGGAAGCCTAGCTCATGAGATGATGTGCCAACACTCAGGGTGGGCCTTCCATTCTCAGTAACCAAATCTAGAAACTCCCTCACAGACATGCTCAGAGGTGTGTCTCCTGAGTGATTTCAGATCCTGTCAAGTTGACAGTATTAAAAACCCACAAGTCCTCTTAGCCAATCAGGACTGCACATTCCTGTCATGTGGGCCCCATGCTTTTCCTCCAGGGCTATCCACTGGAGTTGAAGGTGAACCTTAGCAGGAGAGAAAACCTGCTTCCCCTACTCCAAAGGGTTTCTGAAGGTTTGGCTGGGGGAAGGTCTGCAAATGAATGTTGTAAATGGGATGCTGTGGGGTACAAATGGAAACAAAGCAGTGAGCCTAACCACTAAGCAGTTAACCCAGGCAGAGGGGAGTAAAAGTCCCTCCCAATTTGGGGAGCAGTTGCCTGCATCAGCGGGAACAAAGGACACTAGTTACCTCAGCTTTATGTTTAGGAGCATTCTCGATGGAAGGTAGAGGGCTAAGGACAACCAGTGGGCTATGCCACCATGAGAACTGGGCACTCCAGTACACTGAGGCCTTTGCTGGGTGAAGGAGGGGAGCAGAGCGTACCCAGGGGTCCACGGGTGTTGGTGATGGAGGTGGTGGGAAGGGAAGGGGAGAGTTCCGCAAGCAGAGACTGAGGTAGGTGCCACTGAACAGAATGGAAGAAGCAATGACTCAGTCTGTAATGACTTCACACTGCTGACATTCCTACTAACCATCATCCTCCTGTTCTTGTGAGACACTGGCCTTCCTCTTCCCCTTCAAATGGGGTGGTGGGTCTGCCCATGGCTGTGTCTCTTGGGAGGCTAGTGTGTTTGTGCTTGTATTGTCAAACTGCAATGAGCTCTATGCTTCTGCACAGGGGCACATGCATGCCATTGGTGGCAGTGTGCTGATAAAAATCTGTGCAGATAGAATAGTATTGATTAAGAGTACACTGAGAGGGGTGGGCAGGCAGGTGGGGCAGGAGGGGAGGGCTCATATCCCCTTTTACTTGTGAGCACACTAACTTTTTTTTAGCTTCTGTGACATGGCTGTGACCTCCTAGGGTTCTTTAGCCTTATGTCATTTCTCTTTGTGGAAGTTCTAGTACCAGTACCTACTGAGAGTGAGGCTGGCCCTACTTTGCCCCGTCCTGCTGTGGGGTCTTCAGGTATATATCATGTGACCAGTGGTGCATGTCTCCGCTTAGGTGCTGACCTGCTGAAAATGTCCAGAGATGATTTGGTACAGGTCTGTGGCCCTGCAGATGGGATTCGGCTCTTCAATGCCATCAAAGGCAGGTAGGTGTCAGTTTGAGAGAAACCAGCCAAAGACTGTGGCCACTGGGCTGCCTGTATGTAGCTAGAAGGCCCACTTGCCTCTTCAACTGTGGGTAAGCCTGCTGGTTGGACTAGCTAATAGAAGTAAATACTGCAGGAGGTGTTGGGAGGGGTGGGACAGTGAATGAGATGTGATTAGATCATTTAACACCTTGCCGCTGTAGTCCTGCCCAGAAACACCTCAGTATTAGTTAATTTTCTTGTTGCCATGGCAAAATGTCTGACGACGGAGCCTATGAAAAGAAAGATTTATTTTGGTTCATGGTTTGAAGGTACAGTGCCACATCCAGCATGGTTCAAGGGACAAAGCAGACTGGGACCTAGGGAATAAAGAAAGGACAGACACACACAGGAAAGCTGGGATCAGATAGACTGGATTCCCAATGGGGAAGTCTCAGTGTGTTCATTAGAGTTGAGTAGGAGGTAGGGTTCTGTCTGGCATGTAGCTAAACAAGGGTTAGTACATACAGAGGGTGTACAACTGAATAGGATGATTTAACTAATCTCAGGAACAGTCTCTGTAGTTGAGAAGTCTTCAGGCCATAAATATCAAAAGGGGGATGGAGCCACAGTGTATGTTTTCTGAACCCACTGCCACACGTTGACTCTGAGCCTCACTCCAGGACAAGGCTTTGCTGTTTTCCCATGGTCCTGAGGCTTGGATCTTTGGCATGGCCAGCTCGTGGCACAACACACACTTACTCAGCTCTTCACACACTCGAGGGCTTTCTCCACCCCGCAGCACGGTCCATTGAGGAAGCCATGACTGTGGTACAGAGGCAGAGAGAATGATGCTGCTGGTCCAGATTACTTTCTTTGTATGGAGTCTGAGACCATGGTTCATGGAATGGTGCTACCTCCATTAACGGTGGGGCTTCTAGCCTCAGCTAACCCAGTCTAGAAACTCCTACCTCACAGAAATTTGTCTCCTACGTGACTCTAGATCCTCAATTAATATTAACTATCACAGCCTCCCTCTCCTCCATTGGACCCAGAGCCTGTGGATCTTGGCCTTTAGTTACTAGCCCAGACTCTGGACACTTGCCCAGTCCTGGCTGAGAGGCGAGACTCCTCAGGGGCAGGGTTTAGACTCGAAAACCACAGTGTGTGTGGTTTTCAGGGTGATGCTACTTGATGAACTCTCTACCACTATGGAAATGAAATGTTCATGACAGTCCAGAAACCTCTGGCCATGGGGGACCCTGTACTGTGTCATTAGAGTTAGCATCGTGGTCAAACCAAAATGAAGTTTTTATTGAAATTCTGTGCTATTTATTTATCTATTGGTGCTGAGACTAGAACCCAGAGCTTGTGTCTGTCGACACATGCTCTGTTTGTTGCTGAGCAACTCTAGAGCCTTGAAGTAAAAACAGAATAGCCAACGGGGGGACAGTACAGTTGTAGAGTGAGAGGACACAGTTGTGGGTAAATCCCAGCTCTGCCTCCGAGGAGCTGGGCAACGAAAAAACAAAAACAAAAGAAAACTGCCCCTCTGTGCCTCAAGTTCCCTATATGTGGAATGGGGTTGAGCCTAGTTCACTCTCGTGTGAGGAACTCTCTACATCAAGTTCTCTGTCTCTTTTCTGCTCCCCCTTGGGGGAGGAGACCCAGGGCTTCGCACATGCTCAGCTCATGCTCTACCACCAAGGTACACTCCATACCACCGGACCACCTCTTGAGACTCTGATCTTGAGATTCAGGTCTAGAGAAAAGCCTCAGCTTGACAGTTGTAGAGTTGCCTAGCTCCCTTCCTCCATATACCCTATAGGAAGCCATAAAGATCCATCAGGACCGGATTCTATCCCTGGAAACCCATCCATAAGAAGCATTCTGTATCCCTACCACCTGCTTCTTCCCTAAATCCTCCCATACCAGCAGATTCTACTCTAGGTTCTGGAATATTCTAGAACATTCCAAACTTCCAGAGCAATAACCCATCATGTCTGTGCTAATTATTTCCTCTTTTGCCAGGAATGTGAGGCCAAAGATGACCATCTATGTCTGCCAGGAACTGGAACAGAACCGAGTACCCCTGCCCCAGAAGCAGGATGGCAGTGGAGACAATGGCCTGTGTGGTGAGTAAGAGGCCTGGGCCCTGAGCTGCTGCACTTCTGCTGTCCCTGTTTTAGTTAGAGCTGCTGCACTTCTGCTGTCCCTGTTTTAGTTACTTTTGACAGAGTACCTGACACAAGCAACAGCAACTTCAGGAAGGAAGTTTGTTATGACTCACAGTCTGAGGGCACAGTCCATGTGGCAGGGAAGTCATGGTAGCCAAAGTGTGGTGGTCACATCACAGCCACAGTGAGGAAGCAGAGAGCAAACGAATACTGGTGCTCAGCTGGTTGTCTCCCCAGCACCCACTAATAATTGTCTCTAAATATCCATCTGCCACCAGAAGGCATTGCCTAAACCCTGGAAAGGTGACACAGCGCTCTCTCCTCCCTCAGAGCATTCACACAGGCACCACATCTGAATTCCACTGCTCCTCTAGTTCTTCCCTTTCCTAGCTGGGTGCCGAGGGGTCTGGTTGGGTCCAGGGTCCAATATATGTGCCCCAGAGAGACAAACAGCCCGCCTATGCTTACTTGTTAATAGGCTCCACCAGCCTTCTCATCTTCTGACAGAATCCATAGCTCTGGGCATGAGCATCCGTATATGTAAGCTCTTGGCTTCTCAGAATGGGGCAGGGACACATAAATGGGCTCTTCTCCATTTAATGGCCCCTTAAAAGAAGGTACTTGCTCCTCCCCAGTGTACCACGCCATCTTCCTGGAAGAGCTGACCACCTTGGAGCTGATAGAGAAGATTGCCAGCCTGTACAGCATCCCCCCGCAGCATATTCACCGAGTTTATCGGCAGGGCCCCACTGGCATCCATGTGCTGGTGAGCAATGAGGTGAGCTGACCTGGCCCTCAGGAAGAGCCCCAGCTTCCCAGATGGAAGCAGACTCTGTGACAGTGGTTCTCAACCTGTGAGTTGCAACTCCTCCATCAAATCTCTGTCTCCAAGAATATTTACATTATGATTTTAGAATAGTAGTAAAGTTAGTTATAAAGTGGCGACAGAATAATTTTATCATTGGAGATCACCACAACATGAGGATCTTTATTAAAGGTTGCAGCATTAGGAAGATTGAGAACCCCATAGTGTCTGTGGATTAGGGTGTCTCAGTTTTTTATGCATGTTGCTTGCTGGAAGCTGATGCTGTAGTGGCTGCCTGCAGTGTGTGTGTGTGTGTGTGTGTGTGTGTGTGTGTGTGTGTGTGTGTGTGTGTGTGTGTGTGTGTGTGTGTGACTTTTCCTGGGAAAACATGAACAAATGTGAGATAGGGCATCAACCACAGAGGTTTACTTACAAGGGGTGTAGGGACCCCACAAGGGCCCCACCACTGGAAAGCCTTACCCCATAGCTGTGTAGATGGAGTCTCTCCTTCAGTTAACCTTGCAAACTAATTACGTAAACTTGGGCGGGAGGTGCAGATAGAATCAGCTTTGTGTTAGGAGCCAGGACCCCTCCTCCTGTCCCTTCCATACTGGCAACAAGTCCTATGATGATACATTGATTTTTTTATTTTGTGGGGTTGGCAGGTGTGAGTCTGTCTGTGAGTGTTACCACACACATGAAGGTAAGAGAACTTTCAGAAGTCAGCTCTCTCTTGCAAGCACTGTTATTAGTTAGTTCAGCCATCTCCACGGCCCATTCTTAAGGGTCTCTTGTGGGTAGTCATAGCTGCTGTGACTCAGATGGTAATGGCTGTTATGTTCAGAGGACAGCTTACTTCACCTGTCCTTGGCTGGGTGCCTTGGGACATATGCACAGTCAGAAGAATGTGCTACCCATCAAGTGGGGACCAAGTCCAAAGAGGCCAGTAGCTGTGAGGGGTGACACCAGCCAGGCTTCCTTCTGCGATGAAGGTACATACGACTGAGTTGGTGCTCAGTAGAATCCCATGGAAGGAATGTGGAAATAGCTGCTAGCAGAAGGTCTAGGAAGTGACAGAGCCCTGTTGAAGCCTTGCCCCAGCCCTTCAGGGAACGATGTGTTGAGCAGACTTGTCCACCAAATTGGGCACCCCTTGCCCACATTGGAACAGATGATCTTAAGCTTGTTGTGTCTTGGATCTTCCGCCACTCACTGGTTTTGTGTCAGTTAGCTTTCTGGCACTGTAAGAAATCCATGGGATCATGAACTTGTTCAGTCTGGGGAAAGTGTGAACACCTGGGTTCAATCTCCTGAACCCACATTAAAAGATGTACATGGTGGTACACCCTAGTGTAACCTCAGTGCTGCGGATAACCTCAGTGCTGCAGAGGTGTCTGTATGTGTACACTGAAGTCCATGCATCCCTGTGGGGATATGTTTCAAATTTAATAAAAACAGCCTGAGCTATCAGAGGACAGATCCACCTCCTTCAGTCTTTGTTTGTTTGTTTTGTTTTCCAGTCAGAGTTTTCTGTGTAACAGTCCTGGAACTTGCTTTGAAGACCAGGCTGGATTTAAACTCACAGAGCTTCTCTTGTCTCTGCTTCCCAAGTGCTGGGACTAATGGGGTGTGTCACCACTGCCTGCCTGGGAGCCTGGAACTTCCTCTGCAAACTAAAATGACCTCAAACTCAGATTTGATGGGATTAAGGGCTGTAGGTCACCACTCCTGGATATTCCCTGAGCTGGGATTAAAGGTGTGAGTTACCACTGTCTGCTCCTCCTAGACTGACTGTAGGTAGATCCCTCTGATATCTCAGACTGTTTTTATTAAATTTGAAACATATCCCCACACATCCTGTGTCACACATAGGAAACAGAGGCAAAGAGACACTGAGTAGTTGCATGCAGGTGCCACAGCTGAGATGGGGTGGAGATGAGCTGGAAACCCAGGTGAAGCAGCTGTTGGAGGGCTGAGCCATCAAGAGAGCCAGCCTCTGGAGAGATAGATGGGAGCCATGCTTTTGTTTTGTGACAAAGTCTCCTTATTAAACTCTAGCTATCCTGAAACTCCTGGCCTTGACCTTGCTGCAGTGGTCTGCCTCCACTTCCCAAGTGACAGGGTCACAGGAGTGTGCCACAGGGCCAGCTTAATGAAGTTACGCTTGCTTGTTCTGGTGTGTGTGTGTGTGTGTGTGTGTGTGTGTGTGTGTGTGTGTGTGTGTGTGTATTATTTGTGACAGGGCTTCAGTGTACAACCTGACAGGCCAGCACTTACTGTGTAGACAAGACTAGCCTCCATTGTACTGCAGCCATCCTGGCACTGCCTTGTGAATGCTAGAAGTTCAGGTTTGTACCACCAGGTCTAGCTTAGGCAGCTGCTTTTGCTCCTATTTCCCAGAAAATGAAGACAGAACCAGACGCTCCTGCTCTAGAGCTAAGAATAGCTAGGAGGGGGAAGGGCCACTGGGTGTAGACCCCTTTAGTGTAATAGAAGGCATGCCACTTTGTACCTCAGAGTTTATTTGTTTGAGATGGGATCTGTAGCCCAGGCTGGCCTTGAGCTTGCTGGGTAGCCAAGGATAACCTTGACTTTGTGATTCCCCCCCCCCCTCCACAGTGCTGGGATCATAGAATAAACAAACATCTGTGCTCTGTATCGTACCTGGTTTATGCAGCCCTGGAGATGGAACCCAGGGCTTTGTACATGCTAGCCTAGCAAAGACCTAGCATCCTCAGACCCCCCAGAATTTCTTTTTGAGATGATAGAAACCATGAATGTGCCTTGCAACTTCCCAGATCCCCAAGGAAGTCCCTCCCCCGCTTGCCCTGTGCCCTCAACAGCAGGCAGTTAAGCAAGTGAAGCAGAGAACAGACCTCAAATGCCACCTTGGCTAAGTAGGCCATTCTCATTCTCCAAGTCTCCTTCCCACTCAACTCAAATCAATTTGGAAACCTTCAGCTCAGAATTACCCAGAATGCTGGAGGCAGCCTGGCCAGCAAGGAGCCAACCCCTGGGGTGCAAGGGCACTCAATTAAACAAGGGAGTTACTGATTAAGCCCTTGTGGGCCCTGCCTAGGGCTTTCCATGCCCAAGTGGCTGGGCGGCCAAGAGTCCGAGCTAGAGCAGGTTGAGGTATAGAATAAATGTACTTCATGCACCATTAGGCCCTGCAGGGAGGGTCAGGGGTGACAGGTGGGTGCATTGTAGGATTTGAAGCAGTAGTCCAGAGCGGGCAATAAAAAGTGGGTTGCTTTTTTTTTTTTTTTTTTTTTTTTTTTGTAATTGAAAGAGGCTTTGCTTACCTATTGGGTCTGGCATGCATGTTTATGTATATGTTTATATTTTAACTATTCCTGAATATATGTTAGGAAATGCAAAGATTTTATAAGATTAATGCACGTTTTGTTTTAAGCCTGATTTTGTGTGTGCACGCGATATTTGTATGCTATAGTGTATGTGGAGATCATAGGGCAATGTGTATGAGTGGTTTTTCTTCCTCCTCTGTGGCTTCTGTGAATCAAACTCAAGTCTTCCAGGCTCACATGGTCCGTTTACCTGCTGAACTACCTCACTAGCCCTGATTACACATTTTAATAAGTATCCAAGTCTTTATACCCAGTTTACTAGATTATGATGCTTATAAACCTCTTTGTAGGCTTGTATCTTCTTTGGCTCTTGCCTGTTCATGTGAATTTTTTTTAAATAATCATTCTTTTTACACATGTATGCTTGTGGAGATTGGAGAGTGGTCTTGGTTATTCATTCCTCCGGCACCACCCACTATGGCTTTTCATGTCCTAGAGCTGGGCAAGTATTGCACAAATTCTAGCTGGTATTTAATGAAAACTCAGAGCCAGATATTGGGGAAAAGTTGGAATATCAGAGAGAGGAAACAGACCACAGTCAACTCTCACCCAGCCAACTTCTCAGGCCAAACAAGGTAAATGCTGTTTTTAATAAGAGCCCTCTGCCTGCCTGGTCACTCCTACAGAGTACCTGAATGTCTGCCTACACCTGCCTTAAATATCTTCTTCACCCAGTTGTTTCACTTTTGGGTTCAACTCTGCATCATAATCCTAGAGTAAGGATTAAAGGTGTGAGCTACTACTTATTGTTTGGTTGTTAGGCCTTGAACTCACAGACACACAGAAAGATCTCTGTCTCAGTGAGTGATGGGATTAAAGGTCTGAGTCCCCATACTCTGACCCTCTGGGCTTGACTGTGGATGGATCTCTTCTGATATTCCAGACTGGTTTTATTAAATATACAGTGTATCACCCCAGCCAAGCAGGCTGTGATTCTGGTCGGGAACCTCAGCTGTCCTCTTGTTCCCATCTACCTGCCCACAGTTACAAGCCCAGAATTAGAAGCACACAGCATGTTTGGCTTTTAACCTGATTATGGGGGATTAAATTTGTCTGAGAAGCATTGTGCTATCATCCAGCCATCTCCTCAGACCAGTAGCCACTTTTTTCTGTTTGCTTTAAAACTTTCAGGTGTGGAAGAGCCATGCATTTATTCCCCCGAGGCCCCCTTTTCACTCTACCATGTTTCTGATTCACAGACACTGATGTGCACAGCTGAGGGCTGCTGCGCCCCTGAGTGCATGAGTGATTGGATCCCAGTTGGCTCACATTCCTGGCACTGCCGTTGGTATGACCACAGGTTGCTCTCCAATGTTCTTTAGCATGTCTTGAAGGGCACACGTGTGAAGAGGCCTGTCTAGGGCACAAGCCTTGCAGGAAAGCTCCAGGGGTGACCTCCAATAGATGAAGTTTTCTAAAGAGTTATCACCCTTGTATATCCTGGTTACATATTTTCATCATGACGCTCCATTTTACAGATCATGAATCCAGAGAAACTGTTTCCTCCATGATCACTGGTTAGAAGTCAGTGAACGCTTGGGAGAGGCAGCTTTGGGTCATCCTTATTGTGCATGTAGTGGGTAGCAGCTCCTTTCTGTTTGGTATTTGCAAGCCACCAACACACACATAAATTAATCCCTGTTGGTTACTTTCTTGTTACTGTAACAAAATACTGGCACAAACAATGCAAGGGAGGAAGGGTTTGTTGTGATCCCCGGAGGTGGGAAAGTATATTGGCTAGCAGGGGAAGATGCAAGGCTGTTAGGGAGACGGGACAGAAAGTGCTGTCTGGTATAAACGGGCCCGACCCACCCCCGCTTCTCTAACAAGGCTTTACCCCTAAAGGTTCCACAACTTTTCAAAATGGTGCCACTAGCCCAGGACCAAGTAAGTGCTCAAAGACATGGGTCTAGGGAGGATATTTTGCATTCAGGCACAATGTTTTTAAACGTGTTCCAGTCATGAGCCTCTTGGATGGTGAGAATGCTTTGCTAGGTGTCACTGGAAACGCCCTAGTTTACAGGTACTCAAAACCTGGATGGCATGTAACAAACAGTCAGTAAACATTGATGCTGTCAAGTGGCCTGGTGTGTGAGAGCACACTCCAAAATAGCACAAAAGATGGTGTGGCAATGTGCAGATTGGTAGTAGTGTGTATTGTGTGTATTTGTACCATGTTGGCAACATAGTAAGGTGTTTACAGTATGAGTCATGTCGCCAGGTCGCCAGCTCCAGTAAAGCAATAAGAGTTGTTCTACTCCATCAACTGCATATGTGTCTTATTAATCAAAATGGGATTTTTGTGTTTTTGAGACAGAGTCTCACTATATAGCCCTGGTGTGTCTGGAACTAGCTGTGTAGACCAGGCCCTCTCACAGGAATCTACCTGTCTCTACCTTCTGAATGCTGGGATTAAGAGTGTACCCCATTAGCAAGGTGTGGTGGCACATGGCCTTTAATCCCAGCACTCAGGAGGCAGAGGCAGGTGCGTTCCGTTAGTTTCAGGCCAGCCTGATCTACAGAGTGAGTTCCAGGTCAGCCAGGGCTACACAGAGAAATTCTGTTTGGGGAGGAAAAAAAAGTACACCATCATGCCTGTTTTTGTGTTTAGTTTTTTAAAATACGTTTTTGTTGTGTAACATAAAAGCTGCCTTTAGTCCAGTACAGGAACTAGATGACCCAACAAATAAGCAAATAAATGCACTCGCCTGTGGGTATGTGGAGGTCAGAAGAGACTGCTCACACAGCAGTCACTGACTGGGCTGGCCCTCCAACCCCACAACCTTCAGCGACATGAAGACCCCATTGAGAAGAACATGTTTCTTTTGCCTTTCAGATGGTTCAGAATTTCCAAGATGAGTCTTGTTTTATACTCAGCACATTAAAAGGTAAGCCACCTCTCCCCAGCCTTCCTGGTTGAAGCTGTCTGTGTCCCTGTTGTCATTGGGTGGTGGTGGCAGGTAGGATCTGCATGAACAGGGTCCCTCCAAAAGATCCTGAACTTGGAGCAGCGGGCTCTGGGAGCAAGAAAACCCTAAGCTTTCTCATACCTAGTCCTAGCATGGCAGAATGAGTGACATCTTTAGGGAAACAGCAAGCTGGGCATTTGTTCTGTGACTTTGGTGTGTGAGCTTTCCAAAACAAGGACCACACTGTGAGCAGAGTGAATTGGAGGATCCTTATGATATCTGCTGAGAGTGAGCCTATTTAGCAGCTGTGACCTCTTGGCTGAAGGATAAATGGGTGGGCTTATTCAGAACAGAAGACAGGCTTGGGGAGGTGGCTCAGTGGATGGGACACTGCTCTTGCAGAGAACCCAAGTTTGCCTCCTATCTGGTTCACACTACTTGTAACTCCAGCTTTATGGGACCAAAGGCTTATTTCTGGCCTCTGCAAGCATTTCATTCATTTTTACATAGACACATATACATAATTAAGACTAAAATAAACATTAGGGAAAATAAGGAATAGAACACTAGCTCCGGTCCAGACTGTGCTGTGACCACCACTTCCTGCCATGTTCTGAGAATATGGATTACGTTAGCTAGCTTTCTGTTACTGTAGCAATGCTTCAGATAACCAAAAGTGAGTGAAGGTGGCTTTGTTTGGGCTCAGTTCCAGAGGATTTTAGTCCATGGCCGATTGGCCCTGTTGCATTTGGGCTCATAGCAAGGCAGCATGCGATGGTGTGAGTGTGGTGAGCTGCTTTGCTCACTTCAGGATATCTGACAAGTGAATGAAGAAGAAGAGCTGGGACTCAGTGTTCCTCCAAGGACATGTCTTCTTTTATGCCACCTTCTGCTAGGCTCCACCCCTTCAAAGTCAGACCATCATTAACTGTAGTAGGCTGGAGACTCAACCTTTCACACATGGGCCTTATCCTAAATAGAACACAGATAATGGATCTTACAAGCCTCTGAGCCTGAGCCATAGCACTGTAGAAAGCCATAGTTTGCCTATGCCTCTTTGGACCTATGGTTATGGTGAAAAGGCTCATTGTAAAACACCAGAGTGCCTGCCTGGGAAGATCATTCAGTTTATAGTGTTTGCCATGTTTTCTTTAGAAAGCTAGACATTGGTGGTACATGCTTGTAATCCTAGCACTGGTGAGACAGATGGGATCCCTGGGACTCACTGGCCAGCCGGCATACTGAGACCAATGAGAGTCCTTGTCCCCAAACACAAGATGTTTAACTCCTAAGAAATGAAACCTGAGATTGCTCTTTGGCCTCTACACAAGTATATATATACACACACACACACACACACACACACACACACACACACACACACACACACACACACACACACACACACACACACACACACACACACACAGAGCAGGAGAGCTGGTTGAAATCCCTGTTCCTACACACATAGTTTTCCTTATTTCGCTGTTTGAGTGGTTTTGCTTTTTGAGACACCGAATGCCACTGTTCTCCCCTTCCCCTCACGTGTTCATGCTCAGTGTCTCTCTTGCAGCTGAGAGCAATGACGGCTACCACATCATCCTGAAGTGTGGACTCT
Organism: Phyllotis vaccarum; assembly: GCA_033318265.1. Taxonomy (NCBI): domain Eukaryota; kingdom Metazoa; phylum Chordata; class Mammalia; order Rodentia; family Cricetidae; genus Phyllotis; species Phyllotis vaccarum. Next base: position 34,845,045 of record JARWLC010000016.1, on the reverse strand, counting down.
GAGCAGCCGAGGTCTGCACCCGCCTCCGCCCCCCCACAGGTCCCCTGGCTCTACAAGTTCTACCATCGTCAGCTGCTGTTTCACCCATGAGCTCAGACCAGGAGGGCTCTGCCAAGACCAGGGAAGCTAAGGATAACCGTGGACACGTCTGGCATGCAGAACGCAGTGCTTCCCTTCTCCCTTCTCCTGGCTTTTAGCTTCTTAAAACAGTTCTTGTTCTGTTTCATGGGCAGACAGTGGGGACAAGCACCTCTTAACCCCTAACCCTGTAGTTGGAGGTTCCTTAGGTGTATTGGAACCTCCTGACTTTAGTTTGGCTCACCCTGTTCTGCACCTCCTTTGTGGGTCACTGGCTTCATGGCTAGCTATGCCAACTAGACAGGGGTATCTTGCACAGTCTCCTACTCTAATGCTGACTTCCTTACTCAGTGATCCTGGTGGCGACCTCTCTCCTGTTCTTAGATGAATCACTAGGACTGGAGCTATTTATTTTGTGCCTTCATCTTTTTCTCGGTTGCCTTGTTTCTAAGAATCTGCTGCATTCAAGCCTAGGGTATGTACATTCACTGCTTTGACATGGTAGATGCCACAGTGTACCTGCATGGCGTCTTATAGGCATTGTATTAGTTACTTTTCTGTTGCTGTCAGAAGATAGATGCCCTGACAAAAACAACTTAATGCAGACAGAACTTGCTTGTTTTGGCTTTTAGAGCATTGGAGTGATAGACTCTATTATGGTGAGAAAGAATAGAGAGTAGAAAACCAGTTGATTCATTTTTCTACTCAAAGGAAGCAGAGATGGGAGGTGGGATACACAGGAACAGGAAGTTGTACAAGGTTACAAGCGCTCAAGACCCAATCTCAGTGATATTCTTTCCCCAGCAAGACTGCAACTTCTAAAGGCCCCATAATCTCCTCCGACAACACCACCAGCTGAGACCACATGTTCAGACTGCCCCTGTGTGACCTCCCATAGCTGCTAATTAGGGCAGCAATAAACTGGGAGATAGCGTGGAACTTCCTTACCAGCAAAGAGGGATCAGAGAACAAAATGGTTCTTCTTGGGCTGCTGCAGTGTAATCTCACTTTCTGATGAGTAAAGACACTGAAGAGGTAGAGTCCACTGGATCCAGTGGTCTTGATCAGTTAGAACTTCGGGTGGGTCATGGCTCAATAGACCCTTTCTTGACAAGTATGAGGTACTGGGTACCATCTCACCACTGCAGCAGGAAGGCTTTATGGAATTCCCTGTTGAGACAACTTTGCATGCTGTTTGCCAAGTCTCCTAGGGGGTTTTCTGCAGTGCTCATTTAAGAGTCTGTCTTTTCCCAACTGAAGGTGCATGTATATTTAGGGTACTTTGTCTTGTTGGTATGGTATGAAATCATGTTTCTTTACTATGGAGGAATTTGCCAAGTATCTGTGCTGGCCTAAGGCTTCAAATCCTCACTTGAAAAAACATGGCGAGCCCCCTGACCACCAGACCTCTGTGGGATATACTTCTAGGCTCATAGATTATCAAGTTTTGGTCAAACATTATTTTACAGGCAGAGAAAGTATTATAGTTGGGCTCTCAGTTCCTTGTCTTTGGGAATGTGTGGGTGGGGCTGATAGCTTTATTGAGGCGTTGGTGCTGTGAATGTATCAGCACAGGTTTTCATGCAGACAGTTTCATTTTGGGAATGTGCCTGGGAGTAGAGTAGATAAATGTCACCTCTCTGAGGAACTGCCCTGTGTTTCCCACATGGAGGCTGGTTCTAGTTCCTCTGCCTTCTCACCAACACTGTGATCCTCTCCCTCCCTCTCTCCCTCCCTCCCTCCCTCCCTCCCTCCCTCCCTCCCTCCCTCTGTGTAGTCTAGTCTGGCCTCAAAGTCACTAGGTAGGTAGAAGAAGATGATCAGACTTCTGATCCTCCTGCCTCCACACCTAGTTTACTCACTGCTGAGGAGGAATCCAGGGCTTTCTGCTCCACGACGGAGCCACTGACCTTGCCTTGCTCTGTCTTTTTATCTACAATGTCCTGCAGGTGTCTCATCAGTCCCTGATGGCTAACGATGTTGTCTTTGGGGAAATGTCTGTTCCAGTCCTTTGCCCATTCTTAGAGTGTACTGTCTTTTCATTGAATTGTCCAAATTGTTGGTAAATTCTAGGTAAAGTCTTCTATTAGTTTCTTCATTCTACAGGGTGTCTTCAACCTCTTATTGCTATCCCTAGAGTTGTACAAGTTTGTCACTTGGTTGGGCTTGATGGTACACACCAGCACTCCAAATACTCTCTCAGAAGGCTGAGGCTTCCAAGTCCAAGGCCAGCCCACCCTACTTAGTGAGCCCCTGCCTCGAAAACAATTATTATTATTATTACTATTTTAATTTGGATGATGACTGAATTACCTACTTCTTTTGATATAAGAATCCATGACCTAATGCAGACTTGGGAAATTAATGTCTTTATTCTAAGAATTTTAAGTTTTAGTTGGTATGATGTTCTCTGCTCCATGTTGGTTTTACATGTATGGCGTGTAGCGGGGGTCCAGTTCCATCCCTTTGTATGTCAGTATCTTGCTTTTTTTTTTTTTTTTTTTTTGTAACCCCAGTTACTGAAAGGCCTGGACTCCCCTATTGCCAGGCACCTTTGCTGATCGCCTCTGATTCCTGGATCTCTCTGGGAAGGTGTAGCCACTGCTGATCCTTCCTCCTCAGGCTGCATTGGAGTCTACTGTTCTTACTCTGCCCCTACATTCTCTCTGTGGGACTGGGTGACTACTGTTCTGCCATCTCTCTTGGTGCATGACCTATCTTCCCTGGTTCTAGACCAATCATTTTCATGTTTGCATCCAGAGCAAATGAGTCAATGTGGTAATACTGCATATTTAATAAAAATAGTCTAGAGTATCAGAGGACAGACCCACCTACTGAGTCAAGCCATGAAAGTCACTCAGGAGGCAGAGATAGATCCTTTAGATCTCTGAGTTCAAGGCCAAACAGAAGCAGGTGGTAGGATTAAAGGTGTGGGTCAACACTCCCTGATCTTCAAGGCTCAAAGGGTCACTTAGAATAATTTGTTCAGGGTCAGACCTAGAAGGACCATAACTGGATTTTGGGCCTCTGACACTCCCCCTAACCCCTGTATCTGTGGCCTCTGTAACCAAGTGATGGCTCTACATGGGCCATATGAACAGACACTACATTTTAACTCTGAAATGGGGGTATTGATGCATTCTTTCTCAGGTCCAAATTGAGTGTAAATGGAAAGCAAAAGATGGCATGCTATAGTAAGGCAGATGGCGTGGAAAGTTTCAGGTTTTGTCTCGGGGTTTGCATTTAATTATTTTTTTCATTGCTGTGATAAAATGTCTGACAGAAAAAGCAACAGACAGGAGGGGTTTTTTTCTGGCCCTTGGTCTGAGGGTGCAGCAGGTCCATTCTGGCAGGGATGGCAGCTGCTCACATGTCAGGAATTCAGGCAATCACTATTCAGGGCAAAATCCAGCCCGTGGACCTTTAGGGTGGGTCTTCCTACCTCAGTTAGCCATTCTCAACTTCCTCACCCACTTACCCTGAACAAAAAGATGGTTTTCCCAGGGGAGATTGCTTCTTTGCACTCTGGATGGGCTTACTAGCTTTGAATTTCCCCCAAACACAGGAAACTTAACTGCATAGTTTTTTTCTTGCTTTCCTTTAGTAAATTAAAATAGTAGAAACAAAAACCTCTCACAGCAATACCCAGAGGTTTGTTTCCATGATGACTCTAAATCCCATCAAGTTGACAATCATAATCATCGTGGGGGTCTAGGAAAAGGTCGGACATTGCTCTAGTGACCTCTCACCCAGTCTGACTGGAGCCCCTTGAGCAGGGCTATTAACCTAGAGAGATCTTCACTGGAGAAAAGCTGTAACCTACAAGCACCGTCACCAGTTCCTAAGTCCAGTGTTGCTTCAGGGACTGGCCCAAGTAGCTGAAATTCTATAAATCATTAACCCATCAGCGGAAGAAATAGACAGCTCTTTAGCTGTTGTCAGTGGAAAGTAGAGGTTGGTGGGGCATGGGGAATTGAATGTGGGCACTGCCTTTTAGGTACAGGAAGGACGAGACCAAAAGTCAAGGGACCCAGACTGCACCATGACTGACTGTCTCCTTAAATACAAGGTGAGCAGTATATCCCCTCTAGAGTGTTCGTCCCTGGGTTTGAACCCCAGCACTATCCCCCAAATGTAAGCATTGACTTGGAGACCTTAGCACCTTGAAATGGTCATCAGGTAGTGAATCTCAGTCATGGTAAGGCTTTACCATTGTTTTCCAGTCATCGAATTTGGGCAGTAGACAGGTGACCTTTGCATGCACAGTGCCACCAGTGCTTTGGCATGCTGATGCTGTCATCAAGGTTGGTCTGCTTGGCCAGTATGGAAAGTCCATACCCTTTCTCCCCTCCACTTCTCTTTGTCCCTTGAAGATAGGGCCACTGGGCCCGAGAACCATCCTAGGAAGCATTCTGGCTCCCTATCCAAGGCCAGCATCACTCCCAGACCCCACTAGGCTTCTAGAAGATCCTGCTGAAGTCTCCTCCAGGTGTTTTTTTTTTTTTTTTTTTTTTTTTTTTTTTTTTTTTTATCATCTCATGGTAAAGCACTAACAGACTGGCCTAGGCCATCAATCAGGCTATCTTCCTAAAAGCTGATGTGATGAGGTCTGTGTTCCCTTCCAGGGAGCCCCCCCCCCCCCCAAGACCCTGGTCACGTCTGAAAATGGGAACTGAACAGTGTTGTCAGTTGGATAATAGAGAACATTGTCTTCAGACTTATTTTAGGAAATGATAGTCCTGCCATCAAAAATTATACTAAATTACTGTATTTTGAATTGCTTAGGTTAAGTCATGCAGGCCTTGGGTGTGGCTCAATGGCAGAGCACTTGCTAACCATGATCAAGTTCCTATCCCTAGCACCATAAACCATACATTGTGGAGAGCTGGGTGTGGTAGTGCAGACCTGTAATGCTGGCTCTCCTGGTGATGTTGGGGCTAGAGAGTAAAAGAACCATGAGTGGGTTTGAGGTCAGTATAGCTATTAAAAAATGGAATTCTAGTGATATATATTTAATAAAACCAGTCTGGAATATCAGAGGACAGAGCCATCACTTCCAGATTTTTTTCCCCTTTGAGACAGGTTTCTCTGTGTAACAGTTCTGGCTGTCCTAGAACTTGCTTTGTAGACCAGGCTGGCTTTGAACTCACAGAGGCCCTCTTGCCTTTACCTCTTAAGTGCTAGGACCAATGGCATATACCACCACTGCCTGTATATCACCACATGGAGTTTTGTTTTCTCTTGTGCCAACATAATTTTACCTCTTATTCCTTAAATTCTGAAATATTTACTCCCTAACCTCTCCATATATATGTGTGTGTGTGTGTGTGTGTGTGTGTGTGTGTGTGTGTGTGTGTGTTGTATTGTTTTACTTTGCAGTGATAGTAAACAAACCTAGAACCCAGGGCCTTATACATTTTTTAAGTGTTCTACCACTGAGCTAGCCCCTAGTTCCTGAGCTTTGAACCCAGAACCCAGAGAGCCTCAAGCACGCAAGGCAAACACCCTGCCACTGAGTACACACTCAGCCTTGGCTGCCTTCTTTCTCCTTCAGATTGTTTAAAGGCAGTCTCAGGGGTTAAGAACCGTTTAAATAACGTGCATTTTGCATAAACTTAGAAGTAGGGAATATTCAAAGAAGTTTGTAATGGTCTTTCCCTTCTGTGTATCTCACGATGGAAAGTTCTGGTCCTCATTTGGTTCCCACAGACTCTGCCCAACCTCTCTGTGGTACTACAGAGGTCTCTTCCTCAAATGCCCCTGCTACTTGAATCCCTGCTCGGCCTTTGTCATGGTCCTCTGGCCACAGTTTGTGCAGTATTCACAGCTGCCAACAAACGTGTAGGGAATGACTGTGTCCTGAGTTGTTCACTAGAGCCTGTCCTATAAGGGACAGGTTGATTTCGGCTAGCACCTTGACTAAATCTCTGTTAGCATCTCTGGAGTCTGCAGACCCTCCCATGTGTGCTGGTCCCTCTTTCTGTAGAGTTATGAGTGCTTAGGCAGCTTCCTGCCTTCCTTGGACCCAGACTTCTGGGTCAGTCCTTTCCGGGCAGAGCGTGTCCTCCAGTGATGCTCATCTTCATTGCTTGTCTTTTGCAGTCCCTCACAGGCAGTAGACACTCTTAACCTGCCTCCCTGCTCTACTTTGACAAATCTCATTGAGATTATTTGACACGTCTCAGCCTTCTGCCCAGGTTTCTACCTGTGGAAACCATTGAAAAGTAAGGACAGGCCAGGGTCCTTACACTGCCTACAGCAAGCTGAAAAGCGGGAGACTGGCTCAGAATTGTCTGTGGCGTCTATTTGGCTAATAGTTGTTTACAGGTAGATATAATCTATTTATATTTGTCTTATCTACTCCCCTTTCTCTTCTTTAAAAGGAATTTTTGAGTCTTTGTTATTGTTCTACCCTCAACCCAAATATAACCTATAACCACTCTATCAGTATAATTACCCGTAACCCTCAGAGGACAAAACTTATTGCAAAAGGGCATAGTTCTTTAGGGTTGCTTCTTGTTGACTTGTAGGCAATGATATCTTTGTGGGGTTTAGCAAAAGCCAAGACAGTGGTTAGGTCTCAATGTTCTGACTATACACATCTATAACTGATCTCAGAGTACTGGGTAAACCATCTGGGATTCTTGTTAGAGGTGTGATATGGGAGATAATCATAGAAAGTTATCTTGCAACTGTCTTGAATAGTCTATATTTCAAAAGCAGTCATTGAGTGCTGTACACTAGTTTTTTGGATTTTTTTGTTTTTGTGGTTTTTTTTTTAATCACAGACCAGCTAGAATTGTTTGGTGGGGCCATCCTGTTTCCCAAAATTCTGTACCAGGCCTCATGGGATAGGTCACATTCAAAATGTGGATACAACACAAACAAAATCACCCTTGGGACATGTGTATAGAATATGCAGAAACATGAGTGGACTTTATATTTAGATGTAAGTCCCATTCTAGTAGTTCAAGATCTGAACCCACTCTCGCCCTGACCTAGGGTTTGATCTGGTATGTGCAACCTGCAGGTGTGCTGAGTCAGGATGGGTGTTCTATCCAGGTGTGTGGACAAGTTCATTCGCATTTAACTGTCCTGAGGCTTTGTCCCTGGGCTGGCAGTATATTAGAAAGGTCTTCATGGAGGCTAGAATATTAAAAATAAGCATAGAGGGACTATTTCACGCAGTAACTTCTTCTGAGTAAAGGTTTTGGTTATTTACTGTGTTCTTTTATGTCCACACTTTAAGTGACTTTCCTGAGTTGTACCTTCTTTCTCTAGATTTTCTAAAGGTGGTGGGGGATTTTTTGGGGTGGCCCAGATCGGTCAAATGTGTGTAATGGGGAGGTAGCCATGAAAACCCAAGTTGTCATAATGCCATGTTGTTTTTGTACCTTAAATAAAATAAAGCATATTTTGCACTTGTAAATGAGGAATCCGTCTGTGTGCTCTATGCTGGGTCAGAATGCCAATAAAGCCATTTATACTAAACCCCTGTGGCTGGGACCTCAAGTTGCTTTGCTTATTGAATTATAGCAAATGAATTCACTATTGTGGAGTATTTAACACCTACTTTGTGCCTGAATCTATAAAAGAGTAGCTCTTAATGAAACCCAGTATGGGTCTTATGTAGGAGATGTATTAGGATCGCCTCCATCTTCAAAGCTAAGTGATACTCCATTGTGTGGATTTGTTCACTCTCAGTGGACACAGGCGACTCCCACCACTGGGTATAGTGAATAACACTGCTCTGCATATGGGCTCTCCTACTTTTAATTCTTTGATCCAGATAATCCAAAGTGAAAGTGTTAGGTCATATGATGTTCTGTTAATTTTTTAGTCAGAGGTAGTCATTGTATATTCCCACCTGTATTGCTTAAGGCTTCTGACTTAAACTGCATTATAAGGATGACCTTAACTTTTAACACCACTGAACACCTGTAACCTCAGCATGGGGGCAGGAGGATCAGAAGTTCAAGGTCATCCGTGGCAATATACCAAGATTAAGGCCAGGTTTGGTTAAATGAGATACTGTCTCAAAAAGTGACACCACATTGGGTCAGTCCCTGCAGAGTCACTTTTTCTAAGGACCCCACAGAGCTCTGATGTCCACTCCCCTATTCTTTGGTTCTAGACCTGCTGTTGGCCTTGCTGATGCCCCCCCTCCCCCCACCCTTTGATGATTTAAGGTCTGTGACTTCCTGCTGCCTCTGTGTCCCTGCCACACATGGCTCTTTGCCCTCTCAGATGTGGAGCTTGCAGAGCTAGCTTCGGAAAGGTCTAGTTTAGACCATGAGATATGTCCTAGTTTCTTTCAATCTTAAGCCTGCTATAATATTTTAATTATAATTTTTTAAATGAAGACTACTAATTTCTGCTTCAGACCAACACATGAAGATAAATTATTTAAGTCTGGCACTTTTAGCCTGGGGTTTTCATTATGATTATGGTTACTATATAGAAAACTTCTCAGGGATGGAGAGAAAGCAATCCTGACTGCTCTTCCAGGGGCCCTGGAATCCTTAGCACCTACATGGTGGCTCACAACTGTCTGTAACTACAATTCTGGGCACCCAACACCTTCGCAAAGACATGTGAGCTTGCAAACACCAATGTAAAAAAAATTAATTTAAAAATTAAAAAAAGAAAACTTTTCCTAGGGCTAAAGACAGCTCAGCAATAAAGTGTTTGCCCTCTGTACATGAGAACCTGACTTTGACCCACTGGAACATCATTAAAAAAGCCAGAGGTGGTGTCTCAATCTTATGATCCCAGCATTGAGGAAGTGGAGGCAGGTAGGTCCCTGGGGTGCTGGTTAAATCAATCAGTGAGCTTCAAGTTCAATGAGAGATACTGTTTTGATAAATTAGGGAGCTGAGTGTGGTAGCATATACCTTTAAACCTAGCACTTGAAATAGAAAGCCAGTGGCAGGTGGATCTCCGAGTCTGAGAGAGGCTGGTCTGCAGACTGGAGTCTAGGATAGCAAGGGCAACATAGAGCTACCCTATCTCAAAATCAACAAAAATTAGGACCCCCAGAATTAACCTTTGGCCTATACAAGCACACACAGATACACACAAACACACATACACATGACACTAGTGCATGCATGAGCATGTGTATGCCTACACATGCACACGTGAGGATGAAAGGGAGGAGGAAGAAAATTTAGCAGGAAGAATGAAAACAAGAAAAAATCCAGTTCTGAGGGCACTGGTTCTGCCTAGCTGCATTCTGAGTCTGGTATCAAGGTCCTTGGCGCCTGTATTTAAGCACCATAATAAGCCCTTCTTGACAAACGGAGGCTGAAGCTGGGCGTGTGATCCAGTTGACAGAGTGCTTGCCTAGCATCTTCGAAGCTGACATGAACTGAGAGAGTGTGACTGTCTCCTACTTCCAGAATTTTCCAAGACTTCTACTTGTGTGGTGAACTTAACCTCTCACTGTCACCTTTATGAAAAAGTTTGTTGTTGAAAAGACAAAGTGAGCATGCAGCTTCCAAAGCCCCAAGGGCAATGTTTGCATACAAAACACGAGTGCTGTGGGGTAGCCAGGGCTGAGCACACAGAGGCCCACTGTCCAGCATAGTTGAGAAGGATGGGCACCAGGCTCTTGTGTGACATAGCTGTGGCAGTGTAGTGGGATTTCAGACTGACTACAGACCAGCAGATCTGGAGATGTGTGTTGTGGAAGCTGGAAGCATGTAAACTCACCCTTCCAAGCCCTCATTAGGAAAACAACTCAGGCCTGCTAGTCTACTTGCTTCTGGGGAAACTGAGGCCCACTGAAAGGAGTCAAAGAACTCAGGTGCCCACACTATAAGGCATGTAGGTTGAGTAATGTTCTTGTAGCTTGGGCTGACTTGAACTCCATTTGTAGTTGAAGGTGATCTTGAATTTCTGATCCTCCTGCCTCCACTTTCTGGGTGCTATGATCACAGGAATGCACCCTAAACCCAGTTTGCATGGTGCTGAGCGGTCAAACGAGGCAAATGTTCTATCAATTGAGTTACATTCTCAGCCCTATACAGTGTTTTCCTCTATGCCGTACACGATGCTTCACTTCTGGCACTGAGCAGTGCTCCATCCCTCTGGACACCAGTTGTGTGTCCTATAAATCATCAGCTCACATGGCAAAAGAGTAGAGATTGGAAAGATTAACATGAAGCCAGTTAATAGAAAAAACTGGAATGCCGTCTCCAGCCAGGCTTCATACAACACACGTGGGAGAAAAGCCTGTAATGTGCAGATGTGGAAAAGGTGGGTGCTATGTAAGTGACCACTAGGAAGGCCCAGCGCGTTTTCTTTAGTGACACTTGTTTGTTTGTGGTGTGGATATATGCTCACACAGCAGTTCTCTTCTAGGAATTAAACTTGGGTCTTTGAGCTTGGCAGCAAGCATCTTTATCCGCAAAGCCATGTCACTAGGTCCTGGACCAGCACTTTGGAGTGTCTGTCTTTTCCCTGGCTCACTAGCCTGCTTTTCTTTTCTCAATAAACTGTATTCTATTTCTATGTCTCATCACGTGTGTCTGGTCAAATTCTCTGTCCTGGACACAAGAGTCCGGAAAGTTTTACCACTCACTGTAAGACCTGAGATAATGTACCACAGAGTGAAGACAAGGGCTGCCTGACAGCAGATGCTAAGCACAAATGAGCATTACTCAATGCTGCAAGAGGAGGGTAGCACGCTTCCCTCTTCAATATCTCTCGGATGCCCTACAAAGCTCAGTATCCCTCAGTCAATGATTTGTTCATTCTATTTCTTTAAAACATTTTTACTTTATTACAGGATGAGTATGTCGGGAGGGTGTTTGCGTGTATGTCTGTGGGGGTGGGTGGGGGGAGTGAGTGTCACATGATAACTTGCAGGAATCAGTTCTTGACTTCCATTTTATCCCAGGGATTGACCCCAAGCCATCAGGCTTGGCAGTTGGTCCCTTAAGCCACTGACTGCGCCATCTCACCTGCCTCTATTCTGCGTTAGAAGATATGATGAATGACACAGATAGGAGTCAAGTCCAGGAGCTTCTTACCCCAGGAGGGTGGCATGTCACCTTTTGGCATATGAACAAGTTTACCAGTGTGGGAATTCAATGAGCCCCTGCTTTAGGAATCTGGGAGGAGATGTTAAGGATAGAGCCCAGGACCTTGAGTGTTAGGCAAGTTCTAGCACTAGGGCACCCCACTCTATATAGGGGTCTTTACAGCAGCATTGAGGCATTGTCAACATTGTTTCAGTCTCCAGCTTTCCCTAGAGGATGGGGGAGGAACTGTAAATTCCTGTTCAAGACTGAAGCTGGTCATCCTTGTGATCAAGAACCATCTTATTGTAGCAAAAGATGCTTCTGTCACACCAGAAATGCCCTGGTTTTAAAATGTATTTATTGGTGGGCCTGGTGATACAATTATAATTCCAGCACTCAGGAGGCAGAGGCAGGTAGATTTCTGAGTTGGAGGCTAGCCTTGTCTACATAGAGAGTTCCAAGCCTGCCAGGACTACATAGTGAGATTCTGTCTTTTAAAAAATGTTTATTTTAAATTATTGTTATTAACATTGCATATGAGGGATGCCAGTGCCTGCCCCTGAGTGTATGAGGAGTAAAAGGAGGATGTCAGACATCCTCTGTCACTACACACAGCAGAAGGCCCACAAAGTGGGCATTTTGGGAGTCATGGTAATTTCAGGTAGATGGGCCACATCCTGCTGCTCCAAAATCATGAGAGCTTTCTTTGGGAGGGAAGAGCCATTTGAGGGGCTAAAGCATGACAGGAACACAAAGGTATCTATTTCTGGACTGGGTGATGACTGGTTTGTGCTAAGTCACTGAGCTGTGCCCCTGCTTTGTACTAAATCTGCATGTGAATTCTATTGCACAATGGGGATCCTGGCAGAAGGGGAGGGTACATAAAATAAATGAGATGTGCCATTCTGCTGAAGGACGTGCCTTTCGGGTGTGTCCAGTGGGAGTGCTGTTCCTGAGACCCAGGGGAATTCTGATTTCTTTTGTATCACTTCCTGGTAGAGGTGTGACTAGGATGTCACCTGCCTCAGCCATACACTGTGTGCTCTCTTCCAGGCCAAGGCTCCTGTAGTTTTTCCATTGTCCATGGGTACTGAGAGCTCCGAAGCCAAGGTCTCATATGGGTGCAGGCAAAGATAACCCTTTACCATCTTACTACATTTTATTCTCTCTCTCTCTCTCTCTCTCTCTCTCTCTCTCTCTCTCTCTCTCTCTGTGTGTGTGTGTGTGTGTGTGTGTGTGTGTGTGTGTGTGTGCGCGCGCGTGCGCTTTTTTTCCACACCCACATTTGATGCATGTCTCTTTGTTTCACAAGTTCAGGTTCAGCAGAACCTTTACACACCTCACTTCTGACCTGCTCCTATCTCAGGGAGGTCCAGACATATCCTTAGATTTCATGAACCCATAGGAATTCCTGGATTACAGATTTTTTTTCTTGGTCCCTTGATCCCAGTAGCACTTGCCCAGAGTCTGAACTTTATAGAAGGTCTATCCATTGGTTATCTTCAGTAAAAATAACTTCAGGAAGCCAGATGTAGTAACTTAAGCCTGTAATCATATTATAGAGGCAGAGGATCATGAATTTCTAGTGATATATGCATGTGTGTTGATGTGTGTATACATACAGGTACACAGGTGTGCACACCTATGAGTGCACATGTGGAGGGCAACCAGAGGTTGAAAATGGGTGTATTCCTCTATTGCTCACCACATTTTTTTTTTTTTGAGAAAGGATTTCTTGATGAACCTGGAGCTCACTATTTGAGCTGTGCTGGCCTTGTCAGCCATTGAGCTCCAGAGGGCTTCCTGAGTTCACCTCCCCAGCACTGACCATATAGCTATGCACCGCCTGGCATCTGTGGATGCCTGGGATCCAAACGCAGGTCCTCAGGCTTGTGCGCCGAGCACTTTTGCTCTCTGAGTCATCTCCCCAGACCTCACTTCCCGTGAGGCTTTTCTTTTTGAGAACTTCAGTTCACAGTGTGAAAGGCTTCTGGCAATTTAGTGACCAATGAGGCCTATCCATTGCTTCACAAAGCCACCCTGCCGCCGTCTCTTATGCTCTGTCAGTCCCCAGATCTGTTCATAATACTATTGGCCCCTGGTTTTAGGATGCCAGCTCATGATGTGGGCAGAGCCCAGACAAGAAGATGCTCAATGAGGATGAGGGATCAAACTGGGGAGACAGCTCAGTAAGACTGTTTATTGTGTAAAAATTGCATTCAAATCCCTAGATCACCCATGTAAAAGCCTAGGTGTGACTGTGCACACAGGCCTGGAACTCTCGTGCTAAAGTGAAGGGAGGGCAGAGCCAAGTGAGCAGCTGGTCTTTCCCAGCCTCTGGCCTGGCTCTAGATTTGGGAAGAGACACTGTCTCAAAGGAACAAGCTGGAACTGCAAAGTGATGCAGCAGGACAGCTGTCCTGCCCCTGCCTCCGTGAATGTGCACCACTGGGGGACATGCGTGTTCACACATGTCTGCGTTTGTGTTCACACACATCTGTGTTTGTGTTCACACACACGCCTGCATTTGTGTTCACACACATCTGCGTTTGTGTTTTCACACATGTCTGCGTCTGCGTTCACACACATGTCTGCGTTTGTGTTCACACACACGTCTGCGTTTGTGTTCACACACACTTCTGTCCCCAACATACATACAGAATTTCCTCTCATGTCACACCTGTGACTCTTCACTTAGCTCTTACACTCACCATGACCCTGAGGCTGGATTGCTGACACTGGTCCCCCACCTCTGGCTGTCTGACTCACCCCGGAATGTTTCCTCTCAGAGCCTCAGAGGGACGCTGGACTCTTCCAGAACCTAGTCCCAACTTACAGGGGCTGGCTGCTCTCCAGTCAAGTGAGAGAAAGGAGAGTAGGCCTTAGGTGTGGCACTCTAAGGGACTCCGTGGCCTGTGGCTCAACACCATCTTTCTCCTTTCCCTGTCCACCTCTGGGTCCCAGATACCAGCATCGTCTCACTTGGCAGAGCCCAGAATGTGGAGTGAGGGGTTGTCTAGAGGATGTTGGAGGAACTTCTTGGAAAAGGCCACAGTCTAGGTGCAGTAAGAAGTTTCTGGTCTGGCCTAGACCTGAGGTCTGCAGCTGCTTAGTCCCAATAATCACACAAAGGTTTATATTAATTACAAACTGTTTGCCCTATGGCTCAGGCTCATTACTTGCTAGCTCTTACAACTTAACCCATTTTCACTAATCTATTGTATTGCCACATGGCTTATGGTTTATATGTGTTTCTTTACATCTTGCTGAAGGAGGATTAGTTATTACATAACATAATTGCAAGTAATTGTTCGCCCTACTAGTTTAATAAAAGTGCTGATTGGCCGAAGGCAGACAGGAAGTATGGGCAGGGCTACAAGATGAAGAAAACTCTGGGAACAAGAAGAACAGAGAAGAAATGCCACAGAGAAGCCAGAAGATGCAGAGGACAACTATGCTGCTCTGAGAACGGTACTGAACACATGGCTGAACAGGATAAGAGTCATGGGTTAGTTTAAGGGTAAGAATTAGCAAGTTATATGCCTGGGCCCTAGGCTGATCAGCATAAAATTAATGCAAACGCCTGTGTGTTTCAGTGGGACTATGGGACTCTGGGTCTGAAAGTTCAGGCCATAAGACTAGGCCGGAAAGTCTGGGCCAGACACATAATACAACATCTTACTTCTTGGACAGCTGGATCGAGTCATATCTCGCTGACTCCACCCTCCTTCCCCTGTATCTATGCTTGGATTTCCCACCTGCCTATAAGCTGCTTTGCCATAGGCCAAAGCAGTTCTTTTATCATCCAATGGTAATTCACAGCATACACAGAGACATCCCACATAAATTAGCTTTGAAGGTTTGGGGTGTTTTGTGTATGTATGTGTGTGTGTCCATAGAACCAAAAAAAAGATATTGGATCATCGGGAACTGGAGGCATAGACAGATGTGAGCCACCTAACATGAGTTCTTGGAATTGAACCTTGGGTCCTCTAGAAGAGGAACAAATAATTTTAACTGTTGAGCCATGGCTCCAGTTCCATTTTCTTATATCCGTGCGTATAAGCTCTTGTGAGTGTATGTGTAGGTACACTTAGCTGTGCATGTATATATGGTGGCCAGAGGTCAACATCAGGTTTCTTTCTCAATTCCTCTTCACCTTATACTTAGAGAGACAAGGTCTCTCTAAAGTGACCAGTGAGCTCTGGGGTCCACCTTTATCTATCCCTCTTTTCCCCTCAGCACTGGGATTATGTGGGTGCTGGAGATCAGAAATCCTCCTTGCAGAGAAGCATCTCCCTCATGTCCTGTTTATTTTCAAAGGAGTCTCATGTAGCCCAGGCTTACCCTGAACTCATGAGATAGGTAAGAAAGACCTTGAATCTCTGACTCTCATGCTTCCTCCTCTCTAAGGTGGTTACAGGTGTGCACATCATGTCCCTTTATGTGGTACCAGGGATTGAACCCAGGACTTTGTATATGCCAAGCAAGCACTCTACCAACTGAACCACATCTACATCCCCAACTGAAGACATTTTATAACATGACTACAGCACCATGACCCGCACTGGGCAATTGTTAGGGTACAAGGAATGAATTTGCGTTGTTTGAACCTCTAACAGTATTGGTAGGAGGACTGGACTGGTGGAGTAAAAGGTGGGCAGGTGAGGCTGTGGTGTGGCCAGCAGGAGAGACAAGATTCTAGGCTGCAGGGCTTGTAGCACCCCTCACAAAGGCCTGAGATAAAGCCCGAGGCTGAACCCAACTGGATTAGTGTGGAGAGCAGGGACTCAAGTGGAGATTTGGAGTGTCCCTCAGCCCTGTGTCCAGGATCCTACACAATGCCAGGCTCCAGGCTGACAATCCCAGTCAGCAAGGACTCTGAGTCCACAGGAGAATTGAGTGGCTTGGTTCAATGAGGACAGAATGTCTTCAGGCAGGGAACAGGGAGTGAAGAGCAGAAAGAACATAAAAAGTCAGGGATAGCATCTGGTAGGTGCCAGGTCTGTTTTGTAACCTGCAGGTGAGTCACCCTTTGTCAGGGCCATCATCCTCTGTCACATCACCTACCTATGTCTTGTGTCTTGTTCAAGCCACATCATTCTGTCCCCTCCCTATTCACAATGATAATGGTGCACCTGGACCTGGGTTACTCAGAACTGGATATGAATCCTCCTGGGTTGGCATATGAGCTTAGAGAAGGACCCTCTTGAGTCCCAGTGTGGCCTCATGGTGCCATGGGAGCTCCTGGGTGGGATGACAGGTGTTTTGCTCAAAGCAGTCCCAGGCAGGCCTGTATCTGTCAGGCTGGCCCTAAGTCCCAGTGGGTAAGGTATCTACTTTCCTGTCTGCCACAGATCCCTCACTTGCAAATGAATCACTTGAGCAGTGGCCAGGGGCTGGCTCACCTAAATATTCCCCTCCCTGCCGTGTGTGTGTGTGTGTGTGTGTGTGTGTGTGTGTGTGTGTGTGTGTGTGTGTGTGTGTGTGTGTGTCTTTCCACTTGTGTGGAGGCCACAGAATAACTCTGATATTGTTCCCAAGTGCCATCCAGTCCATCTTTTTGTTTTGCTTTTGAGAGTACTGTTTTGAAGCTCACTTGGCTGACCAGCAAACTGTTGCTGCTTCCCCAGTATGGGAGTTAAGTGTGCACTAACATGCAAGTTTTTTTAAAAAAAATATAGATTCTCAGGGTTTAGCCAAGAGACACATGCTTGCCAGGCAAGCACTTTATTGATTGAGCCATCTCCTCGGCCAGGATATTCTTGGCAGGCTTCACAGCATATGGAAGGGACCCATGCTTTTGTCATACCAACTTTTGCTGAAGTTTCATTGAGCTAAACCGTATGCCTAGCATATGGCATAACCTTGGGAAGCATCATGTATCCTGCAAAGGCCAGAAGTGTGTCCCAGAGTACCTACTCGGAGACAAAAAACCTCATGATGAGCTCTCAAGATGGAGTTCATGGGCAGGGCAAAGTGACCTCAACGGTGCTGGGAGGTATCTACATTCCTGGGGCTTAAGAGGAGAGAGATGGAGCAGCAGCAGCCAGAGTGAGCATGTGGGGTGAGGAAGGAGGTCATAGCTGAAGCTGTAGCACAGGCCAGGTACTGCATGGAGAATGGAAGCATTCAGATGGGGGGGTGTGTGTCAACACAGCCTTGCCCCTGTCCCCACCTGCTTCCCCTGGCTGCTCCAATTGCAGTTCAAAAGTGCTAACAACTTCTGGGTGATGTTCTGGGGCCAAACTATGTCCCTGGCCTCCTGCCGCCGCCGCAGGGCTTGGTGCCAGCTGCATTGTCCCTGGAAAACAGACTGCCTTTAAGGCCTTGGAGTCTTGAGGTTGTCAGCATCTTCACAGATTGGCACAGGGATAAGCAGGCCGAGGCTCAGATGAGTCAGGTGCTCCTGGCCTGGGCTCTGTGGTCAGCATGATGCCGCTTTCTAGTTGGGTGACTGGACAAATGACTGAGCACCTCGGAGTCTCAGCTAACTTATCTGTGAAATGGGGCTGTTACTATCCCAGCAGCGATGCTGTATTAGATTAAATGAATTCATCTCCAGAACTTCTTAGAGTAGCCCTGACCTGGTGTGAATATGCATGGTCTGGTGTGAGTACCACACAAACAGGAACCCTTATTACAAGGACACTGTCCCCTTTCTGAGGGCAAATAAGGCCAACTTCCTCTTGCCTGATCCTGTAGCCCTATGTGCTTTGACCTCAGTGTAATGCACTAGCCACATCTGTCACCATGCAAACCTTTCTTAAGTATCTAACCCAAGCCTCCAGCCACCCTAGGGTCTCTAAGCCTGCTTCAGTGCTTCTCATCAGGCAGGCACAGCATCCATTCCTTAGCCTATGCATCTCCTCCCCCAGGAAGCACATGGCATCTTAAGGATTTAATAAGCTGGTTCCTTGGCTGCCCAGAGCTTGGTTGTAGACATGGATGGCTGAGACTGGATTCCAAGGTTATTAGTGTCTCCTCTAGACATGCTGCTTTTTAAGTTAAGGTTTTGGCAGATGCTGAAATGAGTGATCTTGCTCTTCCTAGTTCCCAGCTTCTGGGACTAAGCATGGCTAAGACCCTCTTAGCCGACACTCAACCTCCCTCCTGCTAGAGGATGAGCTTGTGTCTTCTGCGTGTTTGGACAGCGAATGATAACTAAATGGAGGTATAAAGATGTGGCTTCTGGCTTCTGCCTGAGATATCTCTGCAGGATCATCTCCAACTCCATGGATGCCTGTGTGTGTAGTGGGGATGAATTGTTTCTGTCTCACCCCAGGAGATACTGGTCAGTAGCCACTCCTCTGCTCCTACTCCTCTCCCCTGCCCTGCCCATGTCAAGACCCAGAGCAAGTCCTTTTCAAGTCTTCTGAGCCATCTGAGCCCCCAGGAAGCCCACAGCGCCTGCTGAGTGGTATCAGAGCACTCCTGTAGACCCAGGGAATAGGGCTAGGTGGGAGCAGTGCATTCAGAAGCCTTTGGGCAGCAGGATGGTCCCAGCTCATGCTTCCCCAGAGTTCCAGATGCCCCAAGCAGAGTCCCAATCCTGCCTCCCTGGCTGCTCCAATTGCAGTTCAAAAGTGCTAACTGGGCTCTGTCATGCTGTCTCCAAATGGTAGATACCTGCAGCATGTAGTACCTGGATCCTGGTGATGGAATTAGGGAGTGAGAGGCTAGGCTGATACAGGAATACAGGGGAAAGGAGATCTGGGGGCTTCTAGTCTTCTTTGCAATTCCTCAGGCCTTTAGCAGCAGCTCTGGCCAGGGACAACAGCTACTGTACATCCAGTGTGCACTGACAGTGACAGGCATCAGATACCTTTAAAACAAAAGCAACTGTGTATGTATGCATGTGGAAGCCAGAGGACAAATCCAGTCGGGAGGTTAGAGCAGTTGCCTGTTTCTTCACCTGGATTATTTTTGTGGAGATTCTGAGGATTGAACCCAGGTCCTCCACAGGAGACTGTAGTGTAAGGCTGAAGCTATTATCTTTCCAGCTGTTGGGAGCTGCTCTTTAATACTCGCCTGCTGTTACCCGTGTCCTCCCACTCTGATTTCAGTTATGCAGGCTTCTTGCTGTCATTTTCTGAGCTCCCTGTATGGGCAAAGAATAGGGTCTGGGTTCAGATTTGATCACAAGCTAGGACTTCATACAGGTTGGAACAGCTCAGAGTTAGTCTCAGGCTAAGATTATGATTGTGTTCAGGTCTGGGGAGATTGCTCCATCAGTAAAATGCTTGCCTTACAGGGACTGGGAACTGAGTTCTATCCCTGGAACCCATAGCTGGATGTTATCCCAGTGCTGTGGAGCTGGAGACAGGGAGATCCCCAGATCCTAGTGTCCAACTAGCCTAGCCTACTCAGTGAGCTCCAGGCTGGTGAGAGGCCTCTCTCTCTCAAAGATTTATTTATTATGTATATAATATATTCTGCCTCCATTTTATGCCTGTATGCCAGAAGAGGGAACTGGATCTCATTACAGGTGGTTGTGAGTCACCATGTGGTTGCTGGGAATTGAACTCGGGACTCTTGGAAGAGCAACCAATGCTCTGAACCTCTGAGCCATCTCTCCAGCCTGAGAGACCCTCTCTCAAAGGATGATAGATGATGGCATCAGGGCAGTCAAACCTGAGACATACATGTGTGCACCCAACTGCTCATTCAAGGCACCTGCACACGTCAAGGTCAGAGGCCAGGGCTGCAGGGGCAGCTCGGAGCTCGGGTCATATTCAGATATCGTATGGGATGAGAGCATTGAGTTGAGGAGGAGTTTCAAGACCTAAGGGCCTGAGTGCCCAGCATAGAGCAGCTCACGGGCCTCTTCGCTACAACAGCTACCCTGGTTGGTGGGGAGCCTGCTGCATGTCAGAATTTACACCAGACTGGTCCTACCTGGTGATGGGGCTGACTCCTGCAGACAAGGCCGTGATCATTTATTTGCTAGGTGTTCTTCATCATTTAGTCCCCACATAGGCTTTGGCAGTAAATGCTGACTATGTGAGTAAGGCCAATCCTCTGGGGAACAATTCCCTTCCTCTCAGGGGCTTTGCAATTCAGTTTCATCTTATTATTTAAAATTTTTATGACCATGAATGATAAAAGGAAACTTGGAGCTTCCTCCTCTTGTAGGTATTTACCGTTTATCAGTCTATCTACTTTCTCAGCTGTCTGCTCATCCACCCACTCCATAAAAATTTCATTTTTTAAAGCTCTATTATGTTCTGAGACTTTGCTGAGCCCCCAGGGACTGAGGGAGCTCTGTCTATCACCAGAGAGCCCCATCTGTATGTGGGGTGAGAACACAGACAGATGATGGGCATAACAGGACAGAAAAAGCCTGGAGTTCTGAAGAACCTGAAGGAGACACCCAATTTGGCCTGGGGGATTTTTTTTTCTCTAGGAAGTTTGCTGGTGTAATTTAAATACAAAATGCCTTCCAGAGACTTTTGTGTTTGAACACTTGGTCCTGGCTGGTAGTGTTTCAGGAGGTTGTGTGGGACTTTCATGAAGTAGAGCCTAATGGGAGGAAGAAAGGCCTTATGGCTTATAGTCAGGCTCTCTCCCTTAAGTTCTTGTCAGGTATTTGGTCCCAGTGTGGAGAAAAGTAACACATTTCCCTAAAGGTGAAGCCCAAGACTTACAGGATAAATAGGTGGCCATTTGTCAGAGAAGAAGCAAGCATTCTGATGGACAGGAGCACAGTGCGCCACAATGGTGTGATAAAGTAGCACACACCTCTGGGCATTGCCTATTATTCTCATTATATGTTATGTTACATATTATATTATTATATTATATTGTATTATTATATGTTATGTCTTCTCAAATATTATCTTTCTCATTATATTATCACAAAATACATGATAAGAAGCAACTTAAGGTGGGAAGGATTTGTTCTGGCCCACGGAGGAGCAACAGTCAGTCTGTCATGCTGGAGAAGGCATGGTACCAAAGACAAGAGGCTGGCTGGTCACATTACATCCATAGTCAGGAATGAGAGTGAACAGGAAATGGCCTATCATATCTCAAGGCTCACCACCTTTTCTCGAGCAGTGTTCAAGAGCCTTCCCATTCACTGCCACCATCTGGGCACCAAGTGTTCTAACATTCAAGATTACAGGGGACATTTCACATTCAAACCAGAATAGGAGTGATGTGGTAGGCAAGGTGGGACCATTGGACAAGCTGGAGGTCTCATGGCACTTCTTCCCTCTGGTGGCCTTGAAAGGACTTTGATCACAGGACTGGTCTGGTGTGAGCTTTAGACTACAAGTACTGTACCAAGACTCCCAGAGGTCAGCAAGCTCAGCTCTCAGCATTCCAGTAAGGAGAGGGTGGGGGCAGGAAGGAGATGTGGTTCTAAGGATGTAAGCCACATGGTTCTGACTCCAAAGTCCCACAGAGACCTGTGGCTTGTGGGTGCTGGGAGGCCGGGGCCAGGGAGGAGATGGACAGAGAGAGGCCTCCCCAGGGAGATGCATGTGGAAGCTGACAAGGGGTTGGAGCTGACTCAGGAATCCACATGGGTCAATAGCTCTAAGAGGGTCGGGTCGGGCAACCTGCAGCTTTCAGCCAGAGAGCTGGGGGCAACGTTGGGGCACAACAGCCTGGCCACAGATCCCATGCCTCATTCCTGCCAGCCTTTCAACCTCCAGAACAGTTAGAGGTGAAAGGCGATTGCCATCAATGGGGGGGCCTGGTCTCCACCTTGGCTCTGCACAGTGTAGATGCAGGTTTCTTCAGGATGAGGGGAACTTGTAGCTCATCCATTAGGACAGACAGAGGCCATGGAGGGGGAAACTGAGGGCAGAGGGCAAAGAGGGGGCAGAGTGTTGGAGAAGTACCAGGACTCTGGTGCTGGGTTCTGTGGCTTCTCCCCCTTTCTGGAAAGAGGGAACATGTTGTTCAAGCGTGACCTCAAGCAGGAAACCCGAGGCTTGCTGATGTTGAGTGCTTGCCGGGATCTTGGCCCCTATCTGAGCTTGAGACCCAGGGTGTACATCAGTTAGCCCATGGAGGGGGAAAGATAAGGTCCAGTGCTACCGGGGATGTGGTTCCCTTGCCTTGCTTCCCAAGGGACAGATACAGATGGGACCTTTTGGGGACTTTGTTTGCTGCCACTGCTCTTGGCACCCCATGCAAACTTCAGAGATTAGTGGTTTTTGTTTAAAGTGCTCCTGTAGGGCACAAGGCCTGCTGCAAAGGATACCGTGGCTACTATTCTGTTGCCTCCAGGAGCTCATCTCCATGACACAGAGTGAGGAATTAGGGCTCAGCTATCCAATGAGCAGGGCAGACGGCTCACATATCATGTGACATGGCTGACCCAGATCTTGCCCAAAGCTATAGTCTCTGAGAGGCAGATCTAACTGCTCCTCCTCCTGTTGCTGCTGCCTGGTTCTTCTTTTTATCCCAGGCTGGCCTTGAACTTGCTATGTAGCTGAGGAGGACCTTAAAGTCCTGATCTGCCCACCTTCCAAGTTCTAGGATTATGGATGTGTACCGCCATATACTCCATTTATGTGGGTCAAGCTCAGGGCTTCATGAATGCTAGGCAAACACCTGAGCTGTATCCCAGCCCAGAGCTTATAACTTCCAAGTGGGATCTTGTAAGACAGGGTGACCTTTGTGAGAAAAAAAAGAAGGTGTCAGAGTACAGAGGCAGAGCTTGGGTCTTGTTTCTGACTAGAACCCCTGCCCCCTGCTCTTACCTGCTGCCCTTTCAGCTGGATATGTGACCTAACAGGAACATTTGATGGCATGTACACAGGACTGTCTCCCAAGGACAGAGAGGTAGCCAGAGCAGGCCACCAGGGACACAGAGAGGCCTGGAGTTTGATGTATCCATTTTCCTACCTTACAGCTAGAGAGAGACATTGAGGTCCTGGAGGGCAGTGGAAGTTTATACATCAGTGAGCAAATCAGGACGTGCTCAAGGTCACTTGCTTCCTAGTGCCCTGGGGTGACTGTTGGTACAAAAGACTGGGAATCTCTTTTCTCATTGCTGTAAGAAAATTCCTAACCAGAGCTACTTAAGGAAGGCAAGGTTTATTTTAGTGCACAGTTTGGTGAGGGGAAGTAGAGGAAGCACGAGGCAGCTGGTCAGTGTCAGGAAGAGGGAGATGGATACTCTCTCTCCCCATCTTTCTCAGACCTGGACCCATGGGGCAATTGCTCCACATTAAGATGAATCTTCCTTTTCTGGAAACATGCTCATACGCATACCCAGAGGTGCCTTTCCACAGTGGCTTAAAGTCCTGTCACGATGAGAACAGGCAGATGAAGGGTTTGTTGGTTGGGCCACCACACCCTCCTTACAGTCACCCATGCTAAAATGGTCATTTACAAATGACTGCTGTTGTTAACTCTGCACATCTCTGTGTCACCTATTACAGGTTCCTAAATGTCTCATGTCATTTAATTGTTGCAAAACCTATCATTGAATTGTCCTGTCAACAAGCCAGCTGTATAAATGGAATGGTTGGGGACATGTTCAAGTACACACAATAGATAGTGCAGATATTGGAATGTGCATATGTCTGACTTGAACCCATGGTCCAGGCCCCTACTACATGCTGCTCTCTGGTAGACAAACCCTGAATGTCACCAAAGTTTGGAGGAAAGAGATGAGACTTGAATTGTTCCAAATGTCAAGGCTTCCTGGAGGAGGTGATACCTGAACTAAATGTTTTAAAGTGTCACTTTCTGGGTTTTTTTTTTGAGGGGGGAGTGGCCCAGTCAGTAAAGTGCTTGCCATGGAGGCAGCAGGACATGAGTGTGATCCCAAGCACCCATGGGAAAAAATTGGTTACATGAGTATGACACCAGGGAAGTGGAGATGAGTGAGCCCCGGAGCATGCTGGTCAGCCAGTGGAGCAGAATTGGCGAGTTCTTGCTTCAATGAGAGATACTGTCTCAAAATACGAAGGTGGAGAGAGATTGAGGAAGACACTGTAATCAACCTCTGACCCCCACACTCACAGATGCATAATTGCGTATCACCAGCATCTACACAGATATGACTCTCTTAAACAGAAATTTTGAAGCACCCACAAAAGTATTGACTGTGTGGGATTCAGGTGTCAGCTGATAAGGTCAAAAGACACTTATACAGGGCACCGGGCCCCTGAAGGGGGCGGGGAAAGCCCATTGAAAAGGGGCTTCTGGAACACAAGACGCTCTCTTCCTGGTTCCTGGATGATTGGGGATAGGATCGACTCCACCGTCTGTCCATCACTCATTCATGTTCCAGACTCCAGTCCCTGTTCTGGTGCTACTGTAATCTGTTAACTGTACCGTGAGTTCTGATTTATATTTTAATAAATATCTGTCTGGTACTGGTGCCTTCTAAGTAAACTCTGCCTACAATTGACAAAATGGACTGAATCTTGAAGGAATGGGGCAGAGGAGATGGCTATTAGAGCCTGGGATTGTCATTCTTCCAGGGTAGGTGGGCACTATAAATCCTGAGCACTGGGATGGGGGTGGGGTCAGGAGTGGGGAGGGAGGTAGCACAAAAGTAGAGGAGACACCTTGCAGCTGACTTTTAAAGTCCTCCTTGTCTTTGGACTGCTGCCCCTGAAGCATCTGCATGTGGCCATAGCAGATGAAGGGTTTGTTGGTTGGGCCAGCAGCAGCAGCAGCAGCAGCAGCAAGCAGGTGGGTAACTTTTTATAGTCTGGGGACTTCAGTCTTTCAGCACTGACAACCCTAGAATGGGTATGAGAACCTAAGTCATCAGAGACTTGTGGGTGACACTGTCATAGGACCTCACAGGAGGTAAAGCAGGCAGCCACATGCCAGGGTCAAAGTCGCGTTTGTTTACACAACAGACATGGTTGTTGCTTGGACTGAAACATTTTATAGTTGTTGATAATTTTTGACATTGAAAATGTCCTCACGTGGAATCGGAGAGATAGCTCAATGAGTAATGTGCTTGCTATGCAAGCATGAAGATCTGTTTGAATTCCCAGACCCCCATGGAAAGGCAGACACAACAGTGTCCTTCTGTAGTTGCAGAGCCCTGTTGGGATACAAGAAAATCCCTGGAAGCTCTGGGAACAAATAGCCCTGTACGTAGTAGTGGCATGTCTTTTGACATGTGTGCTATGTCACACACACACACACACAATGTCCCCAGGTGTCATACTGAAGGTCATTCCTGAAGGTCAGAGGATGACAGACTCCTGGAGGTGCCTCTGGCATCAGAAGCTGTCACTCTGTCACAGCCAAAGTCACTCACCAGGATGTGGTCTGCAAACAACTCTGCAGTGTCTGCCTCAGTAATTTGCTCCTGACTCACTCAAATGTTTGCTCTGCCTCCTTCCATAGCACAGCTCTTCCCTTTCCTGCCCTTTCCTGTCACCTAGATGAAGAGAGAAATGACCAAGAGAGAAAATCTCCTTAACCAATTACCTAATTTATTTATTTATTGTGTGTGTATGTGTGGTGTATGCAGGTGTAGCGTGTATACATGTTTGTGTTTGTGCATGTGTGGAGGTGCCTGTGCACATGCAAACATGTGCATATGGAGACCACCAGAGGTAATCTTCCTTGATTACTCTCTACTTTCTTTCTTTGAGAGAGGGTCTCTCAACAGACTTGGAGTTCAATGATTGGCTAGGCTGGCTGATCACTGTGTTTAGAGGAGCCATGTATTTCTGGCCTAGCTTTGGCATGAATGTTGAGGATTCAAATTCAGGTTCTCATTCTTAAGAACACTACCCACTGAGCAATCTCCACAGACCCTTCTTACACCATCCCTTAATTTCTATCTTGCATCCATTTTTCCCCCCTCAGGCAGGCTTTGCTGATAGCAAGGAACAGCAAAAGTTGAAGTATTCTGGAGCCTCTCTAGTACATGTGGCAAGATCAATCCCTGAACTTTTATGTGGGAGATGGAGGGAAGCTGCCAGTCACATGTATGTCCTTGGCATGTGAAGATAGAGTTTTCCTTGCCTAGCCTGAGATTTGACCTCTTAGAATCCTCCACCCCCGACCTATATTTAACCCATGTACTGTTTACCGAAGCAGGAACTTTCTGAAGCTTGCACAATGTGCCCATTGTGACCATTGCTCCAGGAAATGAATGTTCTCAGGTGGTCTCCTGCTTGCCCAAGACTTGCTATTGTTTCACAGGAAATAAGTCTCATTCCTAAACTCAGTTCTAAGCTGACCTTTGGCCCTGCCCTGTTGTAACTTCCCTATCTCACAGAGCCCAGATGTATTTCCTCCCCTACCCAGAGTGCTGTATAAAACCTTCTGCCCTAAAAATATTCGGGGCTCTTGGCTTCCACAGTGCCATGAGTCCGCACATGTATGTATCAGTATATTATTAAACTCTCTTTTTCTTTAAAGTTAACAGTGGTCATTGGCCGTGGTCTTGGGGCATCTAGGGGTGTCTGCCTGTTACAGGCAATTACTTAATATCTATGACTACCTGCTCCCTCAGCTCATACAGTAAGACTAGAATATCTCCTGTATATGAGTTACATTGCTCCTGTCTGACTGTGGTGAGCACACTCATTTACAGCCTTGTTTTGTCCATGGCAACTATATGAGGTCATCCCTTTGTGAAGATAGAATATCCCTTCCTGAGGTCCCTGAAACTAGCCAAGGTTGACAGAGTTTCCATTCCATTGTTAGGTGGCAGCTTGCTCAGAACTCAGGTTCTGGGAAAAGCTTTGTTCACAGGATTAATGGCTGCTTGCTTGACCTTCTGGACACTAATCACTCTGAACAGGAAGACCCAAGATAAGGATGTGCTTCCTCCATTTCTTTGCTGGATGACTCCCTGGGACTGCATTCCTGATGTAGCAACCTGGGTGGGACTACCCAGGAAAGCCCTACCTTGAGAACTGTTAACCATGTGCTGTTTTACCGAGGCAGGAACTTTCTGAAGCTTGCACAATGTGCCCATTGCGACTATTGCTCCAGGAAATGAATATCCTCAGGTGGTCCCCTGCTTGCCCAAGACTCCTATTGTTTCACAGGAAATACGCCTGCCTGCCTGTCGCATTCCTAAACTCTGTCCTAAGCTGACCTTTGGCTCTGCCCTGTTGTAACTTTCCTATCCACTCCCCTACCCAGAATGTGGTATAAGAATTCTACTCTGAAAGCATTCGGTGCTCTTGGCTTCCACGGTGCCTCGAGCCCACACATGTGTGTGTACCGGTATATCATTCAAGCCCACACATGTGTGTGTACCGGTATATCATTTATATTCATTAAACTCTCTTTTTCTTTAAAGTTAACAGTGGTCATTAGCCGTGGTCTTGGGGTGTCTAGGGGCGCTAAAGTTAGGGGCGCCCACCCGTTACACCTTGAGAGTAGGATCTACTAACTCACTGAGTTCCTTTCACAGAAAGGGAAACTGAGAGACTGGAGAGACAGTCAGTCATCCTCCAGAACCCAGGGCATATAAAAAAGTAGATATGGGAGCACACACTTGTAATCTCAGCTTGGGGTTAGTGGAGACAGCTAGATCCCAAGGACTTGCTGGCCAGCCAACTCAGACTTCTTGAGTAAATCCTAGGCCAATGAGAGACCTGCCTCACAAAATAAGCTTGCTGGTGTCTGAGGAATAATAACCGAGGCTGACTCAGTATCTATTTTCTATTCATAATTCATCAATAGATCATTTTTATCACTTGAAAGTTAGATCCTGGACTCATATAGAGGTTGAGTTGACTGTGAGCAAAAAGGGTGTAACTCGGTAAGGCAACAGAGCACAGTTCTCACATACTGTGACTCCTAGACAGCACAGCCCTTCTGGGTAGGACAGAATGCCCTTCCTCCTCTTGTTGGAGCAAAACAGGCTTGCATATAGTCACCTGTGGAGTGCATTCAGAAAAGGGAGTATGACAGCAAACTTCTCAAGGAAGAGTTACTGGTAAAGAGAAAAGCCTGTGGAAAGTCACCTTCAGATGTCTGTGCACAGAGAAAAGGAGGTGTCTTTGCTTCTGTGCAAGGACTTTTCTTCCCAGTGAGAGTGGATTAGCTTCTCATCGCCATGACAAAAATCACTGACAAAAGGACATAAGGGAGCTAGGATTGTTTGAGGTTCCCAGTTTGAGGTTGGTCTATTGTGATGGGAAGAGCTTGGTGAGAGGTTCGTTCACTGGTTACATCCCTTCCACAGTCAGGAGGTTGAGAGGAGGGTTCTTGTGCTCGTGCTCAGCTCACTTTCTTCTTTTTATTCAGCTCATGGTATGATGCTGATCATATTTAGGGTGCGTCTCCAAACTTTAATTATCTCAATATAGAAACTCCCTCACAGACTGCCCCAGGCTTGTCTTCTACGTGATTTTAGAGCCCAACAAGCTGATAGTAAATATTAACCCTCTCAAGGATATATACCAGTCCAGTGGCCACATTCTGAAGATGGACAGCAGCTGTGAATTAGACCATATAATCCACAGTGGTGCTTCATCTCCAGGATAAGCCTTAGCCTTTCCAACTCTAAACCCATGGCTGGGGCATGTCTCTGTGCTAGGGCAGTTGCCTAATATATGCAAGGCCTGGGTTCACTCTTCAGTACGGCAAAAACCTTAAACCAACTTAAAAAAATTATTTTATTTTTAATTGTGTGTGTTTGTGTGTGTGAATGCAGATACTAGAAGAGTTCAGGAAAGTGTCAGACCTGGAGCTGCAGTTACAGGCAGTTGTGAGCCATCCAGTGTGCTGCTGGTAACACAATTTGAGTTTCTACAAGAGCCATACATATTCTTAGCTGCTGAGCCATTTTTTCATCCCCCTAAACACCCCCCGCCCCCCCACCCCCCCCCCCCCCGCCGCCCCAGATAGGGTTTCTCTTTATAACAGCCTGGCTGTCCTGGAACTCAATTTATAAACCAAGCTGGCCTTGAACTCAAAGAGATTGAGCTTCCTGAATGCCGGTATTAAGGACATGTGTCACCATGTCTGGTTCCCCACAGACTCTTAATGCTTTCTCAGTTTTAAAGGCATGCGTACATTGTACTAGATTTATCTGAATAAGCTGTTGGTGGGGTTATAAAAACTCCGAGTAAGCCATCATTCAGATGATGACTTCTGATCAGCGTGTCTGTGGAATGGGAAGCAAGCAGAAGCCTGTTATTATAGTGCATGCTTCTAATCCCGGTACTCAGGCAAAGACAGGAGGATCACCACAGGTTGGAGGCCAGCCTGGGCTACAACCCAGTGAGACCAAAACTAAAAAAGGAAGGTGGATGCAAAAATTATCTCAGTTGGTAGGTCTGTCTAGCATGTTAAAACCCTGAACTGGATCTCCAACACACCATACACTGGTGTCATGAGATCCTAGCACCTGAAAGGTGGGCAGGACAACAAAGAGTTCAAGGTCATTCTCTATTACATATCAAATTTGGGGCTATCCTGGGCTACATGAGATTCTGTCTCAGAAAAAAGGGAGATAAGGAGAGCAATGAGTCGGCAGTGAATATGATCAGCATGTAGATTATACATGTGTGAAATTGTCAAATAATTTTTAAAGCAGCAAGCAGCAGAGCTAACAGCCGTGACTTCATGAGTACTGCCCTCCCCAAAGCTAATGTAATACTAGGTAGATCTGGGAAGTTTAGTAAACAATGCCATTGGCATGTAGAGTCTAGTTAAGATTTTTAATGGAGCTAGAGATTGAACTTGGGGCATTGTACATACTTGGCAAATGCAGTACCACCGAACAACACTTCTAGCTCATGACTTATTGAGTTGGAAAGGCTCAGGTCTCACTGTGTAGCCCAGGCTGGCCTTGGCTTTTCAATAAGCGCTGTTGTTGTTTCTACAGAATACACCAGGCTGTGAGAGCAAAGCCAAGCTGCCAAGGCCATCTATATACTAGGAAGTAGAACTTGGATTCAAATATCACTCTATTTGTCTACAAACAAGTGCCCTTGAATATTTCTCTAGGGAAAGTAGAAGATTTCTGAAAACTTGGCATCTAATAACTTTCTGGGTGATCTGAGGAAGAGTTGATGTATCCTTACAAGCTAAATGCCATGTCAAGGTCATATGATTTTACCCTGAGAAAGCAATAAAAACATGTCTCATTAGCTGAGGAGCTGGACCCAGCCAGGTGGCACAGGCTGGCTTTGAACTCAACAGAGATATGCATGCCTTTGCCTCCCAAGTGATGGGACTAAAGGCAAGCGCCATCCCCGCCTGGCATATAGACATCAGTTTTACAAAGAACTTAAAGACAATTTTGTTCATTTCTATGTGGGTGTGCATGTTTACATATGCAGGCACATGTGTAAACATGAGTATGGAGACTGGAGGGCAACCCTTAAATGTCATCCTTAGGAATATTGTCTGCATTCTTAGATACAGGGTCTCTCACCTGGCCTGCAGCTTGCTAGGCAACAGTGAATCGGAGACGACCTGTTTCCATCTCTCTGGTGCTGGGGTTACAAGCGACCACCACTCTGTCTGGCATTTTTACATGGGTTCTGGCATTAAACCCAGGTCCTTCTGCTTGCAAATCAACACTTTACCAACTGAGTCTCCTCTGGGCTCTACTTGCCTGTTATAGGGTAAGATTGTATATAGTCCATTCCAGTCTCAGATTTGCCCTGTAGCTGAAGATGGCCTTGCTCTCCTGATCCTTGTGCCCCTACCCTCCAAGTGCAGGGGTTAAAGGTATATGCACAAACACACACACACACACACATATACACACAAATACATACACTGCCCCCCACACGCACGTATGCAGGCATGCAGGCACACACACCAGCAGCTAGAATAGTGTTAACCAGGAATACAGATGTTAGTTAAGCACTAAAAGCAAAAAAAAAAAAATTAATAATAATTCTAGAAATAGCTCTGGGAAGCAACCACCACCTGTGGAAGGTGATCTAGGGAAGAGGCTAGAATTACAGCAACACAGGAATGGAGCAGGGACCCTAGAGGAGGAGGAGGAACTTCAGCTGGAGACAGACACCAAGAGTCTGTCTTGTGCTGGTTGGGGTGGTTTTGTTTGTTTGTTTGTTTGGTTGGTTTTTTTTGTCAACTGGACACAAGTTAGCATTACTGGTGAGGAGGGATCATTGATTGAGAGAATGCTTCAAGCTGTAGGCAGGCCTGTAAGACATTTCTTAATGATTGATGAGGAAGATCCAGCACATTATGGGTAGTGCCACCCCTGGGCAAGTAATCCTGGGTTCTAGAAGAAAGCAGACTGAGCAAGCCATTAGGAACAAGCCAGTAAGCAGCCCTCCAAGGCCTCTGCATCAGCTCCTGCCTCCAGGTTCCTGCCCTGTTGGAGTTCCTGTCCTGACTTCCTTTAGTGATGAACAGCAACCCTAAGTAAGATACACACACACACACACACACACACACACACACACACACACACACACACACACACACACACACACACACGCACACATACACACATCCCATATCATACACATACATGTACTACACTATACTATATCACAATATTGTATCACAAAACATCACATATGCACACCCCACGCCACATCAAATGCACACACATGTGAAACTGAGTGTGGGGAGCTGAAAGTGCCTCCGGTGTCAATGCTGGTGAACCATACACATCCTGCCCTACTGCCCAGCTACAGAATCTGCTGCTGCTGCTGGTGGTAGTGGGGTGTGTATGTGTGTGTGTGATCTCTGCTCATCTGCGGACCCATATCAGATTGACCTGGCACTCACTTGCCCTTGGCAGTAGCTCTCGCCCTGGTGGGCAGCATAGCTCCCTTTTGACAGCCCGCACTCAGGACTCTAAGGATTCTGTTCCTCTCTTGGAACCTCATGATGCATTCTCTGGCCCCACTCTGGCCCCCTGTTCTGGCAGGCCCAACCTGGCAAATGTTACTCCCCTGCCTCAAAGCTACAAACAAAGAAGTGGCTTAGCCTGAGCAGCCACCTGCCTCTCAGAAGCCTCAGGAACGTGGGCTGGGATGAGCCCAGGGCCAACTTCCCAGAAAGCAGGTCTAGAGGGAGGGAGTGGTGTGCAGACTGTCTGGCCTGCAGTCTGAGGAAGATGGGTTCTGAGGAAAAGGAGCCTGTCTCCTTGGTGTGCTGGCGTGGGGTGCGGCTCATTTCAGTCACCGTCCTGGGAAGCCAAACCAAGAATACATTCATTTTGTTGTTCATTCTGACTTTTGTTTCCATTGCTTTTCATCTGCCCTTCTTTCCCTCATCTCTTCCCTCTGTCCTCTCTTCCTTTTCTCCCCTCCACTCACTCCCCTTCGTCTCTTTCTCTCTTTCCTTCCTTCCCTCCCTCTCCATCTTTGAGGGTCTCACTGTGTAGACCAGGCTGTCCTGAAGCTTTTGGCAATCCCCTGCCTCACCCTCCAAGAGCAGAACTATAGGCACATGCAGCTATATATAGATTGGGTTTATTTCTTCCTCTGAGTCGGTTTTCTTTCTTTATAATTGTTCTGTGGGTTTTTTTTCCTATTGTTTTGTTTTTTGAGAGAGGATTTCACTATATACCCATTGGCCTTAAACTTGTCTCTTGGCTGTGCCAGCTGAGTCTGGGATTACAGGAGTACACCAGCACACCGTCTTTTTCTTTTTATTACTAATTATCATTAATTCTTATTGCTGTTGTTATTGTTATAGCCCAGGCTCACCCTTGAACTCACTACACTGGTGAAGATGACCTTGAACTTCTGATCCTTTTGCCTCTACCTGCCAAGCCCTGGGATTACATCATCACTGTGAGAGATCAAACTTGGAACATGGCACCTCCTAGGCAAGCACTCTCCAACTGCACTACATTCTCCAGCCTATTCTTTTCTTTGATAATATTTCCCCAGTACATACCATGTAGTGGTGCTTTCTTCGGAAATTGGGGAGATGTGGAGGAACCAACTTTTCTACCTAGAAAGAACTTAGAGATCTTCCTACAGCTGAGGAAGGACAAGGAGTGAGCAGGGATTTGATGCCTTCATTTCAACGTTACAAAATTTTAACTTCAGGTTTATTCATTTATTTATTGCAGCTTGTATTTGTCCATCTTGAGATTTCACTTTATTGGGAGGGAAAATTCAAGCATGAGATTTTCTATCTTCTTGGGTGATGTTATGGTTCTGGGAGCTTTAGTCCCATGGGATCCAGGGTATTTCATGAAGTCCAAACTCTTTGTCTCTTTGTGTGCGCGCGTGTGTGTGTGCATGCGCGCGTGGAAGTGCATGTGCGTGTGCATGTACATGCGTGTATGTGTGTATGCGCATGCCCCAGTACACTGTAGATGTCAGAGGACAACTTCAGGTGTTGATTCCCACCTTGTTTGAGATGGGTTCTCTGTTGTCTGATGTTGCCTACATTGGGCTAGCTGACCTCAAAGCATCTGGCGATGTTCCTGTCTCTGCCTCCCCTCTCTCTGTGATTGCAGATGGGCTGCCTTATGCCTGACATTACTTGGGTTTTGGAGATATCCACACTTGCACTGCAAACACTTTACTCTCTAGGACATCTCCTCTATCCGAATGAAGTAGCAGACCTTTCACTCTGCTCTTTCTGGGGCTTCTCCTCAGCATGTGCATATATAGGTGCATACTTGCACTGCTCCCTGATTCTACTCAGTAGTCTCTGCTGTCTCTTCACCCATAGTAACATGCTCCACTTTCTGGCAAATGTGCCCAAGTGTGCTCAGTTCTCCGGGACACGGTGATTCAGGGACCTCCTATGAAAGCTAGCTGCTTGGTAATGTACGGATGCATGTATATGCTTGTTTGAGGATGGGTGTACATGTTGTGCAGGTGTGTACATATGTATCATTGCATTCTGTGGAGATAAGAGCTCAACCTTGGATGCTGCTCCTCAGAGACCAGCCACCTTG